>CM069906.1:36953653-37033441 GCA_036172215.1 Camellia granthamiana | reverse complement strand
CAACTTACTAGCAAGTTTTGTGTTGCGTGGAGTAAATGTTTAAATGTGCATTGACCGGCTTGCATTAAGAACAATTCAGTGAATATTTATTCGGCCAATGAAGTGGTCCGAATGCATCTCTCAAAAAGGCCAATCGTGATATCCACAAAGGCTTTATTTTGGCCAATCGTGATATCCGCGAGGGGCGCTCCGAATGCGGAGTCTTAATCGGCTCTAAGGTGTCATGCACCAAAAAGGGGCTCCGAATCCGGAGGCTAATTTTTGGCCAATCGTGATATCCACGAAGGGCGCTCCGAATGCGGAGTCTTAATCGGCCCTAAGGTGTCATGCACCAAAAAGGGGCCCCGAATCCGGAGGCTATTTTTTGGCCAATCGTGATATCCACAAAGGGCGCTCCGAATGCGGAGTCTTAATCGGCCCTAAGGTGTCATGCACCAAAAAGGGGGCTCCAAATCCGGAGGCTAATTTGGCCAATCGTGATATCCACGAAGGGCGCTCCGAATGCAGAGTCTTAATCGGCTCTAAGGTGTCATGCACCAAAAAGGGGCTCAAATTCAGAGGCTATTTTTTGGCCAATCGTGATATCCACGAAGGGCGCTCCGAATGCGGAGTCTTAATCGGCCCTAAGGTGTCATGCACCAAAAAGGGGCTTCGAATCCGGAGGCTAATTTTTGGCCAATCGTGATATCCACGAAGGGCGCTCCGAATGCGAAGTCTTAATCGGCCCTAAGGTGTCATGCACCAAAAAGGGGCTTCGAATCCGGAGGCTAATTTTTGGCCAATCGTGATATCCACGAAGGGCGCTCCGAATGCGAAGTCTTAATCGGCCCTAAGGTGTCATGTACCAAAAAGGGGCTCCGAATCCGGAGGCTATTTTTTGGCCAATCGTGATATCCACGAAGGGCGCTCCGAATGCGGAGTCTTAATCGGCCCTAAGGTGTCATGCACCAAAAAGGGGCTCCAAATCCGGAGGCTAATTTGGCCAATCGTGATATCCACGAAGGGCGCTCCGAATGCGGAGTCTTAATCGGCCCTAAGGTGT
Source organism: Camellia granthamiana (assembly GCA_036172215.1). NCBI lineage: Eukaryota > Viridiplantae > Streptophyta > Magnoliopsida > Ericales > Theaceae > Camellia > Camellia granthamiana. Next base: position 37,032,399 of record CM069906.1, on the reverse strand, counting down.
CATGCACCAAAAAGGGGCTCCGAATCCGGAGGCTATTTTTGGCCAATCGTGATATCCACGAAGGGCGCTCCGAATCCAAAGTCTTAATCGGCCCTAAGGTGTCATGCACCAAAAAGGGGCTTCGAATCCGGAGGCTATTTTTTGGCTAATCGTGATATCCACGAAGGGCGCTCCGAATCCAGAGTCTTAATCGACCCTAAGGTGTCATGCACCAAAAAGGGGCTCTCAATCCGGAGGCTATTTTTTGGCCAATCGTGATATCCACGAAGGGCGCTCCGAATCCGAAGTCTTTGTTTTGACTTTGGAAGGCTTAATCGGCCCTTATTAATCAAGGCTTGATAGCGAGCTTGGGAAAACGAGAAACTTTGTATTGCAAAGGTGGAACATGTACAAGTATCAAGCCCACAAGTCGGGTCAATGATAGAATTTACGTAAATGTGTTGAATTCCAAGGCCGTGGCAGGCTTCTTCCTGACATGTCTGAGAGCCGATATGCCCCTGTTCCTGCGATGGATTCTATTTGATAGGGGCCGTCCCAGTTTGGACCCAATTTTCCATCGGCCGGTCTCCGGTCGGCTGGAAGTACCTTCTTTAGGACAAACTCTCCTGGCGTGTATCGGCGCAACTGAACTCGCTGATTATATGACTTGGCGAGCTGCTGGTGATACCGTGCCATCGATGCCAAGGTGCGGTCTCTTTGTTCTTCGATTAGAATCAGATCCAAGGCAAGCATCATGTCATTTCGCCCCATATCAAAAACTTGCGATTTCAGAGTTGGGAGGCCGATTTCCAGGGGTAAGATTGCCTGGGTTCCAAAGCATAGAGGAAACGGCGTTTCTCCAGTGGATCTCCTCGGCGTAGTACGATAAGCCCACAATACACTCGGCAATTCTTCGACCCATTTGCCTTTAGCTTTTTCCAGCCTCTTTTTGATACCGTCCAAGATGGATTTGTTAGAGGCTTCGGCTTGACCATTGCTTTGGGGGTAGGCCGGTGTCGAGAAGTAAGGCCAAATGCCATATTTACTGCATAACTCTCTATATACGCCACAGTCGAACTGGGTGCCATTGTCTGAGATAAGAGCTCTCGGAATGCCGAATTGTGTTATGATGTTTCTCCATACAAAGCGTTTAATGTCGGCATCTCGTATATGTGTTAAAGCCTCCGCTTCGACCTATTTTGTGAAGTAGTCTGTCGCGACGATTAAGAATCGCTTGTTCCCTGGGGCCCTGGGCAATGGTCCTATGATATCAAGTCCCCACTGAGCAAACGGCCAGGGGCTGGTGATAGAGTTCAACCCTTCGGCAGGCAGATGGGTTAATGGGGAGAACTTTTGGCACTGTTCGCATTTTTTTACATAACTCTCCGCGTCAGCTCTCATTGTTGGCCAATAATATCCCTATGTTATAGCTCAATGGGTCAGGGAGCGTCCGCCAAAATGGGCACCACAACTGCCCTCATGTATCTCTGTCAGAAGCTCCTCCACTTTGTCGGGGTGCACGCATTCCAAATATGGACCAGAGAGGGACTTTTTGTAAAGCCCTCCTTGCGGATCCAGATAGTATCGCAGGGCTTTATTTCGCAGCTTGTGTGCTTCTTTTTTGTCCTCTGGGAGTTGTTCAAAAGAGAGGAATGCAGCGATGGGGTCCATCCAACTTGGTGCGGATTCTATAACGTTGACATGGATTTCCTCCGAAGGGCCAATACTCGGCTCCGGGACGAAACCTACTTCGATGGTCCGTTTGATCTCCGAATTGATGGCGGAGGCTAGGCACGCCAAGGCATCCGCGTGTGTGTTCTAGTCGTGCGTTATTTGGTTCAGTTCGTGATGGTCAAATTTTGCCAGTAAGGAATTGGCCGTTTTCATGTAGGCCGCCATACGGTCGTTTCTTGCCGCGTACTCCCCCTTTAGCTGATTGATTATCAATTTTGAATCACAAAACACAAGCAGACGCCGAGCGCCGAGAAGGTGCGCATTCCGCAGACCGACTATAAGGGCTCTGTATTCGGCTTCGTTATTTGATGCTTCGAAGCCAAGCTTGACGGCCTGCTCAATTACTGCGCCGTCTGGAGATATGATTACAACTCCGGCGCCACTACCACTTTGGTTAGATGATCCATCACAGTATAATTGCCAAATATCCCCGACATAAATTCTCCAGTTCGACTTTGGCAGAACTTCAGCCTTTGGTCGAACTTCATCAGGTTTGAGGTTGGCAAGCTCACCGGTGAATTCGGCAACAAAGTCGGCCAACACCTGCCCCTTGATTGCGGTTTTAGGTAAAAACTGAATGTCGTATTGGCCGAGTTCAAGAGCCCATTTTGAAACACGTCCTGATGCTTCTGCACTCTGTAGTACTGATCGGAGGGGATAATCTGTTAGCACCCCAATGCTATGTCCCTGGAAGTAATGATTCAGTTTTCTTGCCGCCATGACTAGGGCTAAGATGAGTTTTTCCAGCGGAAGGTAGCGTGTTTCAGCGTCAACCATTGCCTTGCTCACATAATACACTGGTCGTTGCTCCCCCTCCTCCTCTTTTAACAGTACGGCGCTAACGGCCCTATCGGAAACTGCCAGATATAGGATGAACGGGTCACCAGTGGCGGGTGTTGTCAAGAGAGGTACTGAGCGGAGGTAGGTCTTCAGTCCGTTGAAGGCTGATTCGCATTCGGCGGGCCATTCAAAAGCCTTACCCTGCCGTAGTGTCTGAAAGAATTGTCGGCAGCGATCTGTAGACCAGCTGATGAACCTGTTGAGTGCAGCAGCCATCCCCATCAACTTTTGGACTTCTTTTACTAAACGGGGGGAGCCGAGTTCCAAGATTGCTGTGACTTGCCTCGGGTTGGCTTCGATTCCTCGGTGATTGACGATGTAACCCAGGAATTTGCCAGAGCCGATTCCGAACGCACACTTGGAAACGTTCAGTTTCATTTTGTATTTGCGTAAGATGCTGAATGTCTTTTCTAGATCAGTTATATGATTCTGTTCTTCTTTGGACTTGACCACCATATCGTCGATGTATACTTCCATAGTGTGGCCGAGTTGCTCTTTGAACATGGCGGTGACCGATTTGGTAGGTTGCCCTTGCATTCTTCAGCCCAAATGGCATAACTTTGTAGCAATAAGTTCCTTTTGGGGTGAGGAAGGCAGTTTTGTCCTGGTCATCTGGATGCATGGCGATTTGATAGTAGCCTCTGCAAGCATCGAGGAAGCTCATGCGCTGATGACGTGCCGTCGCATCAACAAGCTGGTCGATTCTGGGTAGTAGAAAATAGTCTTTGGGGCAAGCTTTGTTCAGATTCGTGAAGTCGACGCACACTCGCCAAGTCTCATTTTTCTTTTTCACCACCACTGTATTGGAGAGCCATGTAGGGTAAATGACTTCTCTAATTGCCCCGGCATCAAGCAGCCTGTTTACCTCCTCAACAACGGCAGCAGTGTGCTCCGCGGCTGACCGTCGGCCTTTCTGAATGATCGGCTCACATTTCGAATCGACATTCAGAAAATGCTGTGAAACTGACGGGTCTATTCCCGGCATTTCGTATGGAGTCCACGCAAAGACGTCAAGGTTGTTGAGCAAGAAAGAGATCAGCTGCTTCCTGTCGGCCTGATTCAGAGAGGCGCCGATCATGAAGAACTTCACTAGGCTTCCATCAATGTCAACTCGGTCTAGATCTTCCGTGGCCTTCTCATTTGGATGCCGCCCAACGTCATCTAGGATCTCTCGATTCGGCACTTCAATGGAGTTTACTTGCAGTTCCTTTGGCGTTCTGGCGGCAAGGAGATAACATGCTTGTGCCGATTTCTGGGATCCGCGGATTTGCTCAATGCCGTGTTCTGTTGGGAAACGTAGCAGTTGATGATAGGTGCTTGGGACGGCCTGCAAAGTATGCAACCACGATCGCCCCACGATGAGATTGTACGGCGATGGCAGCTTGACAACCAAGAATTCCACGTCCACCATTCTGGAACCTGCTCGAACGGGTAAGCTGATCTTTTCCAATGGGTACTCTGGAGTGGCATTGAAACCGAATAGTGGATAAGGAGCCGGAGTCAGGTCTGACTCATTGAATCCGAGTTTGGTGAAGGTTTTATAATACATAACCTCCGAGGTACTGCCCTGGTCGAAAAGAACGCGTTCGACGGTGAACCGGTTTACGCATAGCTCAACAACCAACAGATCGATGTGAGGGAGTGTTACACCGATCAAATCAGAATCGTCAAAGATGATACTTGGCGTTTCTTGGGGCCGCTTTGCTGGCGTGAGTTGTTGTTGGGGGCCTGGATGTGATTGGATCGCATGCACGGCCGGGCTGCTGGCAGGCTATATATCATGTGGACGGTGTCAAGCGGAAATGCCTCCTTCGGAAGGGCAGGTGTTTCGACCACACTCCTCCGGACGCATTGGTGGAGACGTTCGTCCTTTGCCAGCTTCTCAAGATGATCTATTGAGGCATAACGGCCGTCAGTTTCTTGCTGTCGGGCCCGGGATCGTCGATCATCTGCCCTCGGAGGTCGCTTAGAAGCCTGGCACACCGTTTGTTTGGATTTTGCTATTTCCGAGGCCAAATCGCGACGAAGGCGTTCGTTCTCAGCGATGATATTGTCCAACCTCTGTTCGGTTTGCCTAACTTGTGCCATAGTCGCTTGTATTGTCTTTGGCGTTGGGTTTGAAGATGAGCAGAGGTCCAAGGCAAGTCTTGCTGCGATGGTTTTTGGTCCGAGCGAGTTTGCTGGAATGAGGTCATCTCTCCATGCGGTCTCGTCAGTGGCTATCGGAGGATCTTCAGTCACGCCTGCCATGGATGTATTTGAGTATTCCCACAGACGACGCCAATTGTGGAGAAGTGGTTTGGAAATACTCTTCAGATCCTGGGAGACGCTAGTGATCCTCAGCTAGTCACCTAAAAAGATACAAACACTCCTGTCGGGGGTGCTGGAATTAGCACTCCAACAGACAAGTCAGTTCAGACACTCAAGACAGCTTCTCTACTAAGTTAAGTGAAGTGATTCTTACATACCTTTCTAAATCTTTGGTTCTTGTACTTATACTTGCTTTTTGGGCCTCGGGGCCTGAGCCTACTTTTATCCCATTCCCCCCTTTGTTTATTCGGAGCTACTGTCCCCCGGCTGTTCGGCCTTCCTAACGTATTCGGCATCCTAGTCACGCAATATGAAGCCGAATAATGTCTGATTTCTGGGGCACGCATCTTCCGACTCCTCTATTTATTCGGCTCCCACACACTCATAGATATATATACATATACTAACACATATCTGCTACAACCCAAACCAAACCCTATATGTTGTAATTTTTTTTCTCTCTACTAAAATCTTTGGTCTCTTTCATCCTTATCTGTTCAACACAAAAACAAAAACAAAAACGTTTGTTTCATCAACAACGACAACAACACCACCACCAATGTATATATATATATTTGTTCGGATATGAAATTTTGATACGATAAAAAAGCCCTTGTTCAATATTTGATCTATTAAACCCCTTTACCAAGATCTAAGCGAAGAAAAAAAAAATTAAACAACAACAAATAGATCTAAGCCAAGAAAAAATAAAATAAATAAATAAACCTTTATTAGTGTGGTGCTTGAAAGACCTATGAGATTTCTTGGTCCTTTTGGATTTTTTGGGTTTATAGAGAACAAATCATTGATTAGTTGGCAAGAAAAAGAAAGAAAATTAAAAGGAAAATTTAAAATTTTTGGTTTGGCAATTCTTGTTTAGTTGAACCCAAATATATATATCCATCATAATTTTCAATGTCTTTGCTTTTCTTCGGTTTTCTTGGAAACCAAACAAATTATCAACTAACTTGAATAAAACAGTAATGATAGTAAATTTACCCCCTTGAACTGTGATAATGGCATGTGCAATGTATGGATGAGTGAAGCCCTAGATTAGTAGTGGATGTGCAAGAAAGGGTAGAAGTAATCAATGAAGCATATTCATGAGCTATATTTATATATATATATATAGAGAGAGAGAGAGATTTAGTAGCGATCGGTTCTCTTCAAACTTGATAATTGTTAGACATTGTAAACCCATTTTAGGGTGTTTGGTTACATGTGTATTGGGTCTTTTTTGTAAAATTATTATATTTTTGTACTTGTAAGTAAAATGTGCTTCTAGAACATTTCATAGGTGAAATTATGTGGCTAAAAAGTGAACACATCAGTTCGTTTTTTGAATAGAAAAAACAAAGACAAACTCTCTGCAAGAGAGGAGAAAAAACGTGAGAAAAAATGGGTTTTTGTGTGTGTGTGTGTGTGTGTGTTGCTATGTACAAGGCGGAAGAGAAAGCTTTGTAAAGTTGATTTTTAGTAAAAAAAAGTGTAGATTTTTTATGCCCAGATAAGTGTTTATTGGTGTTTTTATTTTTTGATTATATGTGTTGAAAGTTGTTTGCTTGATGCTGAAAATCTATGTAGAAAAATTCAGATTGTTGATAGCTGTGTTTGTGCTCTGTTTTGGTCTATTCGTGGCTTTTTTTTTTTTTAATGATATTGTGCATGTAATTAATTCCCAAATTTTGTATCAAAGCCTTGGGTGTGTTGCTTGAATACTATAGTGAAATTAGGGCTTGTGTTGATGTTTGTTGTTGCTTAAGTTGTGATGAATTTTACTACCAATTTCTTTTAACCCCAATTTCCTAGATTAGGTAAAGACAATTATGAGAAATGGAGTATCCAAATGAGAGTATTATTGGCCTCTCAAGATTTTTGGGATTTAATTGAAAAAAATGTATGAAGAACCCAACTCATAAGAAGATGAAGACAAGTTGTCAGAAAATCAGAAGAATGCACTAAAAGGTTGTAGAAAAAGAGACAAGAAAGCATTGTTTCCGCTCTACCAATGCATTGATGAATCAACTTTTGAGAAGGTCTCCTCCGCCATTACTTCTAAAGAAGCTTGGGAAATTCTTAGGAATTCACATACAGACATTGATAAAAAATTTTAAGGGCTGAATTTGAGTCACTGAATATGAATGAAAATGAGTCCGTTTTAGATTACTTTACAAGAACTTTGGGTATGATAAATCAAATTAGAAGGTATGGTGAAAATCTTGATGATGTGCGTGTGATAGAGACAATTCTACGGTCACTAAGTTCCAAATTTGAGCATGTGGTTGTTACCATTGAAGAATTGAAGGATCTTAGTATCATGACAGTAGATCAATTAATGGCCACACTTGAAATACATGAGCAAAGGATAAATAAGAAAGCCTCTAGTTCCCTTGAGCAAGCTCTCAAATCCAAGTTTTCTTTCAAGGTAAAAAAAGAGCAAGGCGGGACATCTCAAAGAAGAAGAGGAAGAGGCTATAAAGGTTATGGTATAGGCTATGGAAATTGTAGAAGAGGCTATAAGAGCCATGGTAGAGGTCGTGGAAGTAGAGGTAGAGGTAGAATAAACACTAGTGGAGGTAGAAGAGGCCAAAATTCATATGATCCAAGAGGAAAATAAAGAGAAAGAAGAGGAAGAAATTACAACCGTTCATTCAGTAGGCATGGCTACGACAAGAGAAATGTGGAATGCTACAATTGTCACAACTTTAGGCACTATAGCTATGAATGTAGAGCAAAATCAAGCAATGAAGTTGGTGAGCAAGTGAACTATGTTGAAAAGGAGAGCAATGAAGTGGGGCCTACTTTGTTGCTAGCTTATAATAGGTTTGAAAATAATCAAAGCAATGTGTGGTTTCTTGATACCAAGGCTAGCAATCACATACGTGGCAAGAAGCATATGTTTGTAGAACTTGATGAAGCGATGCAAGGCCGTGTTACATTTGGTGACCCCTCCAAAATTCTGATGAAAGGAAAAGGTAAAATTCTAATTAAACTCAAGAATGGAAATCATGACTTTATTTCCGATGTTTATTATGTTCCGAATATGAAGAATAATATTTTAAGTTTGGGCTGACTTTTAGAGAAGGGTTATGATATTATCTTGAAAAATCTCTACCTTACTATTAAAGATGATTGTGGTAATTTGGTTGCTAATGTGAAAATGTCCACGAACATAATGTTTTCTTTGAATATTCAACATGATGCTACAAAATGCTTGAATGCTATTGTCAAAGACAAGGCTTAGTTATGGCACTTGAGGTTTGGACATCTCAACTTTGGTAACTTGAAGCTTTTATCAAGTAAAAACATGGTGAGAGGTTTGCCAAATATTGATCATCCGAATGAAGTTTGTGAAGGGTGTATTCTTGGTAAGCATCATAGATCGAGCTTTGCAAAAAAAGTGAGGCGGAGAGCATTAAAGCCCTTGGAGCTTATGCACACTGATGTATGTGGACCTTTGAAAACTATGTCAAATGGGAAGAATAGGTACTTCCTCACTTTTATTGATGATTATAGCCGAAAGACGTGGGTATACTTTCTAAAGAGGAAATCTGAGGTGTTTGATGTTTTCAAGGAGTTTAAGACACTAGTTGAGAACCAAAGTGGCTACTACATCAAGATGTTGAGATCCGATCAAGATGGTGAGTATACATCCGATGCGTTTAAAAATTATTGCAAAGAGCATGGAATTATGCATCAAGTAACACTATCATATACACCACAATTGAATGGAGTCACTAAAAGGAAGAATAGGACAATATTGGATATGGCTAGAAGCATGTTGAAAGGAAAATGTGTGCCTAGAGAGTTTTGAGTTGAAGCCGTTGCATGTGCTGTTTCCTTGTTGAATAAATGTCCAACAAAAAGTGTTAACTTGAAGACACCGGAAGAGACTTGGAGTTCATTCAAGCCTAGTGTTACTCATCTAAGAGTATTTGAGTGCATTGCATATGCTAAAATTTCAGAAGCTAAAAGAACAAAACTTGATGACAAAGGTGAAAAAGGCATTTTTCTTGGGTATAGTGATAGAACAATGGGGTACAAGTTGTACAACCCCATCACTAAGAAAGTGATCATGAGTAGAGATGTCATCTTTGAAGAAAAGGAAATGTGGGATTGAAAGCAAAAAGAAGCCCTCAAGGATATTGAACTTATGCTTGAAGAAGAAGAGGTTGAAAATTCAAATGAAATTGAAATTGAAAGAGAGCCACAAACTTCTCCACATGGGTTCCCCTTATCTTATAGAGGTGATTTCTTATCACCATCATCACCATCATCGAAGGCTAGTTCAAGTGAAAGGCCAAGGAAGACAAGAAACTTGCGAGAGATTTATGAAGTTGCTGAAATTGATAAAGACAATCCAAATTTGTTTTGTTTTTTCATGGATTGTGATCCATTTAGCTATGAAGAAGCAATCCAATAAGAGAAATGGAAGAAAGCTATGAATGAAGAAATCAAGGCAATTGAGAAAAATGACATATGTGTGCTCACTAGCTTACCACAAGGCCACGAAGCAATTGGTGTGAGATGGATCTATAAAACAAAAAGGAATGCAAGTGGTCAAGTACAAAGATGCAAGGTAAGATTGGTTGCCAAAGACTACAAGCAAAGACCTGGAATTGATTATGATGAAATATTTGTTCCCGTGGCTCGTTTAGAGACTCACTACTACAAAAATAGTTAAAGATCACACTTTGACAAAAAAAAAGATCTCACTTTTATTAGAAGTGTGATAAAAAAAATTAGATTGATGTTTTAATCACACTTAATTTGATTAAGTGTGATAATATTTATTTTTTATGTCACTTTTCAATTAAGTGTGATTATATATATAGATTTTTAATCACACCTTCTAATTAAAGTGTGATTATATACTTTTTAATCACACTTTTTAAACAAGTGTGATTGTATATATATTTTTTAATCACACATTCTAATTAAAGTGTGATTATTTATATATTTTTTAATCACACCTTCTAATTAAAGTGTGATTATATATACACTACTACTTTTAATCACACTTTTTAAATAAGTGTGATTGTATATATATTTTTTAATCACACATTCTAATTAAAGTGTGATTATTTATATATTTTTTAATCACACCTTCTAATTAAAGTGTGATTATATATACAGTACTACTTTTTAATCACACTTTTTAAACAAGTGTGATTGTATATATATATTTTTAATCACACATTCTAATTAAAGTGTGATTATTTATATATTTTTTAATCACACTTTCTAATTAAAGTGTGATTATATATACACTACTACTTTTTAATCACACTTTTTAAATAAGTGTGATTATATATATATTTTTTTATCACACATTCTAATTAAAGTGTGATTATTTATATATATTTTTTAATCACACATTCTAATTAAAGTGTGATTATATATACACTATTGCTTTTTAATCACACTTTTTAAATAAGTGTGATTATTTATATATTTTTTAAGGTAATTAAAATGTGATTATATATACATTACTACTTTTTAATCACACTTTTTAAATAAGTGTGATTGTATAAAATATTTCAAATTGATTTTTATATAAAATATACAATTCTCAAATTTTTAATCACACTTAATTTGATTGAGTGTGATATTATTTATTTTTTATGTCACTTTCTAATTAAGTGCGATTATATATATATATAGGGTAAATTACACGAATAATGCTTGGGACCCCCTTGTGGGGGTCACCCCTCACCCCTTTGCCACGTGGCGGGTGGTGATTGGAGGAGCATGAAAAGAAAGAAAAAGAAAAAGAAAAAGAAAATGTAACCAATGAGAGAGAGAGAGGGGGGTCAAAGGGGGTGGGGGGAAAAGGGGGGATGAATCATTGCTCAAATTACACTGACACCTCCTAAGGTTTATGTTTATTACAGTTCCCTCTTCACGTTTTGGAAATTACATCTCCCTCCCTGAAGTTTAAAGTTTCATTACAGATTCCCCCCTTAGCAATTTAATTTTTTTAAATGCTAATTTTGCCCTTACTGGGTAAATTACATTGACACCCCTTACATTTTAGAAATTACAATCCCCTTCCTAAGGTTTAAAGTAGCATTACCAATTGCCCCCTCGATTAGTATTAGTTGGAAAAAAAATTCATTGAAAAAAAATCAATTGGAAAAAAAATTAATTGAAAAAAAAATTATTAGTAAATTTTTTAAATTTCTGTTTAAAAACCAACATAAACTTATTTTTTGAATTTACGTTTTTTTCTCAAATTTACAAACTAAGACAACCATTTATAAATCAAAAAAAATATCAAATAAATTTTTATGACAATTTTTAAAAATTTTGTAAATATAAATTGAAAACTGAAAACGAAATGGTTACCAAACAGGCTTCAGATGGTAAAAATGTCGTAAAATTAATAAATAATTAAATAAGTTACCAACATAAGAAATGACTTATCAAAAGATTCTTAGGCTATGTATGGTTTGATTTTTAGAAAAAAAATTAAAATTAATTTGGTTAAGAAATAAAAAATAAAAAATAATTATCATTTTTATATAATTTTTATCTTTCGATCGGTTAGAAATAATTTTTTACAAATTAAATTGAAACAGCCATATGTATGTATATAACCAGCTCAAAAATTAAAATTATAATTATTTTTTACCCTTAAAAGATAATTATTTTTTAGTTTTTATTTCTTAACCAAATTAATTTTTAATTTTTAAATTTTTTTTCTAAAAATCAATCCATATATGGCCTAAGAATCTTTTGATAAGTCATTTCTTACGTTGGTAACTTATTTAATTATTTGTCAATTTTACAATATTTTTACCATATAAAACCTGTTTGCTAAAGTGCTATTTGGTAACACTTACGTTTTCAGTTTTCTATTTATATTTACAAAAATTTTAAAAACTCAAATAAAAACTTGTTTGGTAAATTTTTGATTTATAAATCAGTGATCTTAGTTTATAAATTTGGCCAAAAAATGTAAACTCAAAAAATGTGTTTCCGTTTTGAGTTTTTAGTTTTTTTTTTTTTTACCACCCAACACTAGCCACCACCTGCCACCATTTTCCACCACGGTCTTCCGCCACCACCACTCATCACTCACCACCCACCTGTTACCACCACCCACCACCCTCCAGGAACACCCACCTGCCAGCCACCATCACCCACCTGCCACCCACTTGCCACCACCACCCACCTGCCACCCACTCGCCGCCACCACCCACTTGCCATCTACCCGCCACTACCATTCACCGCCCGCCACCTACTCGCTACCACCACTCAGCACCCATCTACCACCACCATCCACCACCACCACCCACCAACCACCTACCATCCACCCGCCACCACCACCCACCACCACCACCACCACTACCACTACCCACTCGCTACCATCCGCCACCGTTATCCACCCACCCACCCACCCACCACCACCACCACCACCGTCACCCACCCACCCACCACCACCACCACCCGCCGCCACCACCTACCACCACCCGACATTCCACCACCCACTTGCCACCATCGCCCACCACCCGCCACCACCACCACCCACTCGCTACCACCCACCACTCGTCACCATCACCCACCCACCCATTCGCCACCACCCACCACCACCCGCTACCCACCACCTACCGTCACCACTTTCCACTACCATCTTCCGCCGCCGCTTGCCACCACTTGTCATTTCTCACTCTTTTTTATATTTTTAAATTTTGTTAAACATTTTGTCAATTACCAAACGCGTTTGTAGTTTATGTTTTTCTAAAAATAAACAAAAACCAGTTTATAAATTTTTTGTAAATATAAACTGAAAACGTATACGTTACCAAACAGACACCATTTCATTTTCAGTTTTCAATTTATATTTACAAAAATTTTAAAAATTGTTATAAAAACTTGTTTGATAATTTTTTTGGTTTATAAATGGTTGTCTCAGTTTGTAAATTTGAGGAAAAAATGTAAATTCAAAAAATAAGTTTACGTTGATTTTTAAATAGAAATTTAAAAATTTTACTAGCAAAATTTTTTTTTAATTAATTTTTTTTTTCAATTAATTTTTCTTCAAATAATTTTTTTCCAATTAATTTTTTTTGGTAAATTACACTAACACCCCCTGAAGTTTATGTTTATTACAGTTCTCCCCTCACCTTTTGGAAATTACATTTCCCCCCTAAGATTTAAAGTTTCATTACAGATTTTTCCCTTTAGCAATTTAATTTTTTTAAATACTAATTTCGCCCTCAGTGGGTAAATTACATTGACACCCCTTACATTTTAGAAATTACAATCCCCTCCCTAAGGTTTAAAGTAGCATTACCAATTGGCCCCTTGGTTAGTACCAGTTAGAAAAAAATTTCATTGAAAAAAAATTAATTAAAAAAATTAATTGAAAAAAAATTTATTAGTAAAATTTTTAAATTTCTGTTTAAAAACCAACATAAACTCATTTTTTGAATTTACGCTTTTGGTAATTGAAACACAAAAAATGTGTTTATGTTTTGAGTTTTGAGTTTTTTTTGTTTTTATCACCCAACACTAGTCACCACCTGCCACCATTTTCCACCACCGTCTTCTGCCACCACCACCCACCACCCATCCCTCACCACCACCTGCCACCACCACTCACCACCCACCTGTAGCCACCACCCACCACTCGCCACCACTACCCACTAGCCACCCACCACCCACTACCCACTACCAGCCACCACCCACTCGCCACCACCACCCACCCCTCGCCACCACCACCACTACCACCCACCACTCACCTGCCATCTACCTGCTACCACTCACCACCCGCCACTACCATCTACCGCCTGCCACCACCACCCGCCACCTACCTGCCATCCGTCACCCACTCACTACCACCTACCACCCACCACCGTCACCCACCCACCACCACCACCACCCGCTACCTATCCGCCACCACCAGCCATCCGCCACCCACCACCCGCCACCACCACCACCACCACCACCACCCACTTGCTACCACCCGCCACCGTCACCCACCCATCCACCCACCACTCACCCACCGCCACCGGCCATCCGCCACCCACCTGCCACCACCACCACCCACCACCCGCTACCACCACCTGCCATCCGTCACCCACCCGTCACCACCACCACCACCACCCACTCACTACCACTTACCACCCGCCACTGTCACCCACCAACCCACCCACCACCACCACCACCAGCTACCCACCACCTATCGTCACTACTTTTCACCACCGTCTTCTGCCGCCACTTGTCATTTTTCACTCTTTTTATATTTTTAAAATTTTAAAACATTTTGTCAATTACCAAACGCGTTTGTAGTTTATGTTTTTCAAAAAATAAACAAAAACTAATTTATATAATTTTTATAAATATAAACTAAAAACGTAAACGTTACCAAATACAACCTGAACTTTTCACAACACGCAATTTTCTGTCGTGAATAATATGACCAGAATAAAAATAGGCAACAAAATGAAATATTCTGGCAGCAAATGATAAAATGAAATACTCTTCAATTGGGCATAGTGTGCTCTCTCTCTCTCTCGCCAAATGATAAAATGAAATGCTCTTCAAATGATAAATTCAACGATATTTTTCTGTTGCAAAAAAAAAAAAAAAAAAAAAGATGTTGTCTTACTCGTTTGATATAACATATCTCTTTTCATTCATTTTTTCATCTTCCCGTCTCTCTGTCTCTATCTTTGTCTCTTCTCTTTATCTCTTTCACTCATCACTCTTCTTTCTCTGTTTGTCTGTTTCTCTCTCTCCTTTTCTCTCTGTGTCTCTTGCCTATCTCTCTTCTCTCTCTGTCTCTCTCACTCATATCTCTTCTCTCTATCTCTCTCATTTATTCTCTCTCTTTCTCTCTCTCTTATCTTTCTATCTCTCTCGCCATCTCTCTTCTCTCTCTATCTTTCTCTTTTTCTGTGTCTCTCTCTCGCTCATCTCTTTTCGCTCTATTTCTCTCTTTTTTTCTATCTCTCCCTCTATCTCTCTCTCTATCTCTTTTTCTGTCTATCTCTCTCTCTCACTCATCACTCTTCTCTCTCTCCCTGTCTGCTTGTCTATTTGTCTATTTCTCCCTCACTATGTTCACCTTGCTCATTCTCTCCCTCTCATCTTCTCTATTTATTGAGCTCCTTCTCGATTTATCGATCCACTATAAGAAAATACACTTTTAGCAACCACTTTGTCTCTCTCTCTCTCTCTCTCTCTCGCTCATCACTCTATCTCTGTCTCTATCTCTCTTCTTTATCTGTCTCTCACAAAATTAAATATTTAACTATGACCACCACCACTACTGACACTACTACTACCATTACCTCTCATCCACCATCGCCACTCCATCTCCTCTACCACTACCACCACTTCACCACTAATCTCCTTCGCGACCACCACCACCACCACCACCACCACCACCACTATCACCTCTTATCCACCACTTTCACTGTCGCTCACTTTCCTCTACTACAAAAAATTAGTTCTTGGTTTTTAGTGACAAAAAAAAAATGAGTCGCGGAAAAATATTTTTTATTAAAATATTACCCCTACTTCTTCAAAATAAAAAAATAATAATTTTTTTTTCTTAAAATAAAAATGAAACAAATAAATTTTCAACCTTAGTAATTAAAAAAAATAGAAAATAAAAAAAATTCATTAACTACAAAAATATAAATTTATTTTAACCAAAAAAATTTCATTTTCCCACCCTTTAATTCCCCCATTTCTTTTCCCCTTTTGTTTCTCACGATCTCAAATCATCAATCTCCAATCTCTTAAACAAAAAATTCCCAATTTCAAAAATCCCCGAAAAATTACCCACACTTCTACCAAATAAAATAATAATAATAATCAGCTTGCTTGTTTTCATTTTTCAGAAAATTCTACATTCTTATTTTTTGTGTTTTTTTTTTGTTTTTATTGTATTTTTTTAATATTTTAAACAATTCTTTTACTTTTTAGACACACCTAACATAAATACACCTAAAAAGTAAAAAAATTGTAAAAAAAAATCTTTTAAAAATTTACTAAATACCAAAAATACAAAAAAATATAAAAATTCAGTATATTTTTTATATTTTTATATATTTATTAATTTTTTAAAATATTTTTTCACAAATTTTTTATTTTTTAGACACATCTAAATAAGGTGCATTTAAAAAAGTAAAAAAATGTTTAAAATTTTAAAAATATTCACTAAAAACAAAAAAATACGCAAAACCAAAAAATTTAAATTTTAAAAAACTTAATCCAAAAAACTCAAACCAAATACACTCAATTATTTTTTCATTAAATCAAAAATTATCCCTACATCTACCAAATCCCCCTCTTCTTTTTCCTTTTCGTTTTCCCGCTTTTTCTAATTTCCCCCTTTCTTTTCCCCCCTTTTGTTTTTCTTTCCGTCCTTTTGTTTCTCACTCACGATCCCCAGTCCCCAACCCTTTAAACAAAAATATCCCCAATTTCAAAAATTCCCAAAATACTCTCTCTCTCTCTCTCTCTCTCTCTCTCTCTCTCTCTCTCTCTCTCGACTGGAAGGTTTTGAAGGAACTAGAGAAAGCAATCAAGGTTTACTTGGGTGCCAAAGATCGATTGCCTCCTCAGGTACTGTGAACTTCTCACATGTTTTCTTTCAATTTTCTGTATTTCATTGTTTACTACTTGAGCACACTTGTTGACCTTTGAATTTACTCCACTGTTTTGCCCTGTAGTTATATATCATTTCTGACTACCTTGTGTCTCCTCAAACTAGACCGTTAAGATAGACATCAACATCGAGAGGGATTTAGCCTATGCGCTTAAAGTTAGAGAATGTCCACAAATTTTGTTTTTGCGGGGCAACAAGATCTTATACAGGGAGAAAGGTATTATTCATGGCATTTTGTTGGGAATTCAAAACTTTTTTGGATAAATATTTTGTCTGGAAATCAATGAACATAGCTTTGTTCTTGCTGTACTGTTTACGTAAGAGTGGTCTCCATACGCAGAGATTCGAACAGCAGATGAGTTGGTTCTCATGATTGCACATTTTTACTATAATGCAAAAAGGCCTTCATGGATTAATGATGAAGCCCTGTTTCCACCATTTCAGCCCAAGCCTAGGTATATGCTAATCCCCTTTCAGCTTTGTTGTTTTTGGATGATCTTATGGGGTGATGACAAAGTTGGGGAGGCCTATTTATACTTGCTTTTGCAGAAAATTGGAAAGGCTAAACTAAAATATGATTGATTAGGCAATAAGATGTCATATATAGATATTATATTATTTTGGTCCTTGAAACGTTGTATCATGTTTTTGTTGGTCTGTGGAACTTGAACCCTTTTCTTCTTGTTGGCATCCACAACCTCTTTTAATACAAGTTCCATAGGCACTGACATGAAATATATGTAGCTCTTTAAATCAAACTTGGTGCTCAGGTTGTATCTTCTGGAGCTGCTGTTTCCTTGAACCCTGAATGGCCCAAGGGTCAAGTGAAGGACGAGACTTGTTGGTCTGATGCAGAATATTGCGGAAGAACTAATGTAATCAATTAAACAAGATTCATTTAAAAGTGTAGGTTCCATGCTCAGTGCTTTGAAATATGAAATGGAGACAGTGCTTTGAATTTTGCTGGTTTGAATTCTTGTTAGATTTCAATTCAGTTTTCAAGGAGTTTATAGCAATTCAGCATTCTTGGTATAAATAAATTGCTAATTTGCCCAAAGGGGTTAGGTTGGGTTTAGTTGAATTGTGGCATTACCATACAATATTTTTATTTATCAAAGGAAAAAGGTATTATGTTGAGTCCATGCCTAGCAGATTGGTGAACCTGATCTTTTCATGTTGATTGCCTTTGGTGTTTGTTAATGGTTTGCTACTACTATGTCCATTACAGATCTGGAATACAAATGAAAATGAGGACTTGCAAGTTGTAGTTGTCATATCACGTCCTCCAGTCAAAGTGTAAGAAATAATCTTCCTCCATCATGTTGCATGTTTCAGATTTTTACTGTTCAATATGATTTTTAATAGTGTTTTCTGTTTTTCATTACTTGGAGGATATTAAAATATTTTTTTTATAAATAATTTAATTATATATATTAAATAAATAAATATTTACAAATGCCACGTCAATATATGCAGCATGTTATAAAAAGATTATTTATTTATTAATGTTTGTAATAGTTTTCTTTTAAAAATTAGTTAAGTTAGTTTAATTGGTTAGCTAAAATAAAGAGTATGGTTGGAGTGTACACTAGCTAAACTAGTTAGGCAAAATAAAGAAGGTAGTTTTTTGTGTACTTTGAAGAGGCATTTTAGAGAGCATGGTTGGAGATGCTCTTAGTGTGAAGTTTTTATTTTTAAACAAAATAACTGTAAAAATAAATTTATTTACAAAAATAATTTTATCACATTATTTTTGTAAATATATATATTATATTAATAGATTTTTCTATTTTAAAATAAACTCGTGTTTTTTCCAAACCAATTTAAAGCAATTGCTTAATTGACTTATTATTGCCCTTCTTCATTACTAGCTATCTTATAATTATATATCCTTTAAATGCGTTGAACAACTTTAAGGAAGGAGAATAAGGAAGGTAATTGCATTTACAGCGATAATCTTCAAGCACAGGCTTCAACTAAGGATATGTAAACCAGCTTGAAAACAGGTTTTCTTTCTTCTCCTCTTTTGTATTTTATTTTATTTTTTTTTAATTTTGGGTAGGGGAGGGAGGTGATGATGGAGAGGTGATGATCATGTACATCTTTGACAACTATTCTATGTTTGTCTTTGACAATTTTTTACTTAGCAATACTACCAAGTGTTCAACCAAATGTATGATTCTGCAATGCATGTTTTGTTTGTTAGCACATTTCTCAGAAGATAATTATGTGCTATCTGGTTAATTCAGGTTATAACTCTGGATATGGGTCTTCTTGTTGCTGGCACAAAATACCGTGGAGAGTTTGAGGAAAGACTAAAGAAGCTGATGGAGGAAATTAAACAAAGTGATGAAATAATATTATTTATTGACGAGGTGCACACATTAGTTGGAGCTGGAGCAGCAGAGGGGCAATTGATGCTGCGAACATCTTGAAACCAGCTCTTGCAAGAGGTGAATTGCAGGTAAAACCAACGCATGCATTACCATAAAGCTACAGCCTTTATTTGTTTTAAGTTATGGTTACGTAGCATCAATATCGATTTGATACAGAAAGTGCAGGTAACATAGAACTCAAACATGCAAAATGAACATTGATCATGTGGATTTTTATTTTCATTTTAAGCTCTGGATATTTAGCTTTTCCATCTAAGTGAACTTAGGCAGGTATATGGGTACACAATTACTTCAACTCATTCTCTTCCCCTTGTTTGAACTCAATTTTTTAATTTTATTTTTATCTTTTATGAGAAACTGCTTTAGGTCTATGTATCAAAAGGAGAAAATTTAAGCAGTTGATAATTTTGGGATCAGTAATGCATATTTTTTCTTTAATAATTCTGCACTGCATTTTTTTTCTTTAATACTTTACTTGAAAAGAGTTGCATCCCATTATGTCCTGAAGTGGTTAAGAAGTATTGACCACATGTCCAAAATTTGGGATTTGTCGAATTTATGGACCCATGCAGGAAAATTGAGATTTGAAAGTCACAATACTGGTACTGTGTTCAGTCATGGTAGTAAAGTTTTATTAGAATTTTTATTTATGACTAAACTTGTCTTGGGAGTGGATGGTTTATAATTCTAGTGTTCTTGGTTTTGCGTTGATGTTGTTAACTTTATATTACTATCAGATTTCTAAGTTTATCTATTTGTGGAATTGATTATTTGCTGTACAGAAAAATTAATGTGAATTCTCCATTGCAAGTGTGTTTTGGTGTTCATAAATATTCTGTTGAAGGTAATTTGTATTATAATTTATGTCAAAATAATTACACCCTTTATGTGTACAAACATAATATATGCGTATATGCCAATTAATTGAAGGATGATGAACTTTTGGTGACATTATACTTGTATTGGTCAATAATATAGCATATGTGAAATACTGCAGACAAAGAAAAGATCCCTTTCCAAACTATCGAAGCTGCTGGCTGGAGTCCCAAATGGAAATTGTAATCACCTAAGTGCTGTTAGCAAGCTACATGAGTATTGGTTCAATGGCCAGAATGCTGTTGTTATTGATGACCAGGTGATGCAATCTGATTAGATATGACATCATTACTCTTTTTTTTGATAAGTTTGTTAATTTTATTGATTCTTGGAAGGAATAGAGCTCACAATATCAAATAAAGCATTTAGGAATTTATTATTATTATAATTATTATTTTTTATGTTTATCTTTTGCTCTTCATGTTTATGCAATCTATAATTATTCTGTTTGTCAGGTATTTGTACTAAATTTAATTGAATTACTTGATGTAGGTTTTGGTTGTAGGAGGTGGTGATGGTGGAGTTCTTAGGGAAATCTCTCGCCACAATATTGTTATATAATTCCGAACGCCATAATTAAGTGATCCCATAGTTAAGCTTCAAGTTGCTCTTAAGGTAATTGAAACTCTTGTTGCAAATTACTGAACCACCATAGAGATAGGTCACTGGCATAGTTTTATTTTGATTATTTTAAGCTAAACTAACACATTTAAGTGCATTAAATTTTCAAGTCAAGTTTGATATATGTTTTTGCAGATTTTGTTGAGGAAATAGTTGATACGATCGAGCGGTTGATGTTGGGAGCTAAAGATTATGTTGCTCTTCTTCTTCTTTTTTTTTTTTGAAGACTTGAATTTTTTAGTACAGTGTATTTAAAGATGGTTAATGGATAATGTCTATTATAAATTTAATTAATTTGTTAATTTTGTTATTTTTCATTTACAAAAAATTGGTTGGTGCTTGTAATTGATTTTTTTGTTGTAGCAAACTCATATATGATTTTTTTTTTATAAATAATTATTTGCGACAGTAAAACAATGGTCACTAAAAGTGTTTTTTATTTTTTTATTTTTTTTTGCGACGGCAAAATAGCTGTCGCAAAAAGTCTTTTGCGACTGTATTTTTATTATTTGCGACGGCATGCGATGGTCACAAAAAGTATTTTTTTTAGTAGTGAATGTTATTAATCACACTTAAAAGATGTGATGTAAATATTTTTAATCACACTTAAAAGGTGTGATCTAAATGTTATTAATCACACTTAAAAAGTGTGATTAAAAATGACCATTTTTAATCACACTTCCAAAGATCACACTTAAAAGGTGTGATCAAAATACTTTTAATCACACTTAAAAGGTGTGATCAAAATATTTTTAATCACACTTAAAAGGTGTGATCTAAATGTTATTAATCACACTTAAAAAGTGTGATTAAAAATGACCATTTTTAATCACACTTTCAAAGATCACACTTAAAAGGTGTGATCTAAATATTTTTAATCACACTTAAAAGGTGTGATCTAAATACTTTTAATCACACTTAAAAGGTGTGATCTAAATACTTTTAATCACACTTAAAAAGTGTGATTAAAAATGACCACTTTTAATCACACTCCCAAAGATCACACTTTAATAAAATTTAAAAAGTGTGATTAAATAACATACATCACACCAAAAAAGTGTGATCTTTATCTGTTTTTGTAGTAGTGACTATTCGATTGATAATTGCTCTTGTCGCCCATCATAAATGGAGTATTTATCAACTTGATGTGAAATCAGTGTTTTTAAATGGCTTTCTTGAAGAAGAAATTTATGTCGAACAACCCTTGGGGTATGTCAATGGAAATGTATTACTTGTGTGCCTTTATGTTGATGATTTGATCTTCACAGGAAACAATACTAAGATGTTTAAGGAATTCAAGATGAGTATGATTCGGGAGTTTGAAATGACAGATATTGGTTTGATGTCTCACTTTCTTCGCGTTGAAGTTGTGCAAAGGGAAGATTGAATTTTCATTTCTCAAAATGGCTATGCAAAGGAGATACTCAAAAGATTTGGGTTGGAGTCTTGTAATCTGGTAAACACTCCGGTAGAGAGTGGGTTAGAGCTAAGGAAGAGTACCAATGGTGGCAATGTAGATCCAACTTACTTTAAAAGTTTGGTTAGAAGTCTTAGATACCTTACTTGCACTAGACCGGACATACTTTATGGAGTTGGGCTAATTAGTAGATACATGGAAGCACCGAATCAATCACATCTCAATGCGGCAAAGAGGATTCTTTGTTATATCAAAGGTACACTCAATGATGGTTTGCTTTATTCATGGACTAATGATTTTACTCTCATTGGATACTCCAATAGTGATTAGGGAAGAGACTTGGATGAAAGAAAGAGTACATCAGGTATTGTTTTCTTCTTGGAAAATGCTGCATTCACTTGGTCATCTAAAAAGAAAGCAATTGTCACTTTGTCTAGTTGTGAAGCAGAGTATGTAGCGGCTAATGCCATTGTTTGTCATGCTATATGGTTAAGGAACCTATTAAAGTACTTGGAATTTCCACAAGAGAGTCTCACATAGATTTTTGTTGATAATAGATCGGCAATAGCCTTGGCAAAGAATTCGATGTATCATGAAATAAGTAAGCACATTGACATTTGTTATCATTTTATTCGAGAACATGTGAAGCAAAAGGAAGTGGAGCTAGATCATTACAAGTCTTATGATCAAATTGCTGACGTTTTCACAAAGCCTTTGAAGTATGATGCATTCAATAGATTGAAGATGATGCTTGGTATAAAGACTTTTCAAAATTGGGTTTAAGGGGGAATGTTAGATATTGTAAATCCATTTTGGGGTATTTCGTTACATGTGTATTGGGTCTTTTTTGTATAATTATTATATTTTTGTACTTGTAAGTAAAATGTGCTTCTAAAACATTTCATAATTGAAATTATGTGGCTAAAAAGTGAACACATCAATTGGTTTGTTGAATAGAAAAAACAGAGACAAAAACTCTTTGCAAAAGAGGAGAAAAAACGTGAGAAAAATGGGTTTTTGTGTGTGTGTGTGTGTGTTGTGCTATGTACAAGGTGGAGGAGAAAGCTTTGTAAAATTGATTTTTAGTGAAAAAAATATAAAATTTTGATGCCCAGATAAGTGTTTACTGATATTTTTATTTTTTGATTATTTGTGCTAAAAGTTGTTTGTTTGAAGCTGAAAATCTATATAGAAAAATTCAGATTGTTGATAGTTGTGTTTGAGCTCTGTTTTGGTCCATCCGTGGCTTTTTTTTTTTAATAATGATATTGTGCATGTAATTAATTCCCAAATTTTCCCAACAATAACCGCCTCTTCGTTTCCATCCTCACATTCAGAAACATGGACATGTACTCCTCGTTGGATCTAAAACTCAAAGATCTCTTCACCAGATCGCCTTCAACGGTCCCAATTTGAACCAGCGATTTTGTCATCGTCGATCTTTGACTGGCTTCTCGATGTCGTACGATGCCAAGATCGGATTGATGATCTTGATATAAACCACACCATCGATGGTAATCTGAACATTTGAAGAACGTTAGCTGGCGCACCGATTGGCTCAAGTCATACGCTGTCGTCTGGGTCAAATCAAAATCCAAATCATCCACTTAAGTTGCGGTGGAGAATGGTAGAGGCGGTGCTGCAATAGAGGAGGCGATGAGTGACGTCGAAATTGGCGGGAGAGAGACAGAGAGAGACAGAGAGGACTGAAATGAGAGAATGAGAAATAAATGTGTGAAAGAGACGAGGTGGTGAAGAGGTATTTTGGTCATTTTACGATAATTGGTCCTTATGTCATGATAAATTGGCACTTGGACCTCTAGGCAAGAAAAATTCGAGATTGGATTTTTCGTTCAAATCTCCTTTATTTTTTTATTTTTTTTATGGACATGATAAATTGGCACCTGGACCTCTATGCAAGAAAAATCTGAGATTGGATTTTTCGTCGAAATCCCCTTTATTTTTTATTTATTTATTTTCTTTAAGAATGTTATTGCTTTAATACATTAGATTACATAAAAGCACTGTAGTCACTCATCAACTCAAATCGTGAATGTCTAACCTTCTCAGGTCCCAAAACTATATGAACTATTAAGCCAATTGTACTATTCAACAAACAATATAATTTATTTAATGTCTTTAGTAATTTTTTTATAAAGTAAACTATTAATAGGTCTTAATAGTTGGACTTAATTCCCATCAAGTCCTATTGAAAATAAGTCATATTAAAATCGTCGTTAAAAATAATTTTTTGTGACGATTTGTTGCATGTCGTTAAAAATTGACAATTAGTGACTTTTTTTTTATTACGATTTTTATAAATTGTCGCTAAAACTTACAATTAGTGATGTTTTTCTGTGATAAAATTTTCAAATTGTTGCTAAAAATTGAAAATCAATGACTTTTTTTGTGACGATTTTTTTAAACTGTTACTAAAACTTATAATTAGTATTATTTTTTGTTACAAAATTTTCAAACTGTCGCTGAAAATTAACAATTAGTGACTTTTTTTAATAGTGTTTAATGAAAAATACCATTAATTCTCACATAATCTATTAGACAATAAACCTACCTATTGGAATCTACCTATAAGTCTCCTTTTTTATATTGACGAAAACCCTAGGAAAACAATATCACGTGACAATTTAATAATTTTCTGTGGAGAGTAACACATGAACAAGCCAAAACCATATAAAGATACTAGTGTATTTACTAGAAAGAATAACACATACTAGAGGGTTTTCCTTCCAGGCCCGTTTATTATGTGGAAGCACAGATGAAGAATTACAAACGTTTATTATAAAAGAAGGCTTAAGTTATAAACTTTCATATATATATATAAATATATGTAAGTAGACCCAGTGATGTCTATAGGGTTTTTCAAATGCTCTCCCCTTTGGAAGAGTGAAACCAAAAGAAGAAGAAAAAGTGCAAAACTGAACTTGGGGAAGAGAAGGGCATAAAAGGTAAGTTTGCAAGGGCCAAAGTGATTGATTTGGTAGATAAGACAATTTTTTTTTAAACTCATATTTCGATTCGAGCTTTATTATTACTATTGTTATAATTGTGCAATACTGTCCTGATGTTTTCCGAACTATTGTTTAAAAAGAAATAGCTAAGATCTCCATGATTCTTGGCTTTGATTCTGATTCCCCATAGGGCTGTTTATATGGTTAGTAAAACCAGCTATATTGAGAATATCGTCATGGGAGAGAGGTCTTAGACCCAAGAAGTCTCTTGTCATACCATCATTGCCACCGCCACCACGGCCACCATTGCCTCCACCGCTTGCCTTTGAAATAGTGTCATGAAAATTGCCATCTTTGTTTGGACCATGGTCACCAAATGAATATTCAAAGGAAGACCCGTCAAAGCCAGTTGCAGTAGAAGAGAGAGGAGTAGTCATCATCATATCTTGAAGGAAGGAAGGAGGGGCACCTGCACCTGCACCTGGGTCTGTAGCTGTACCTGCAGTAGCAGAAGGTGACACATGGTCCGTGAGAAGAGCAGAAGAGAGTGCAGCTTTATTCCCGAAAGAAGACAAGGAATGGACAAACCCACCTGCCATTTCTTCACGTGAGGACAAATTCAGGCCAAAACCACCACCAGAATTAGCTGACACGTGAGCTTGGTGGTGTTGGTGTTGGTGTTGGTGTTGGTGTTGGTGGTGGTGGGGCCTCATGCTCATCATCATGGCATTGGCTTTGCTGCTCATTGTTGCACCCATCTGAGCTGCTTTTTGTAGCAATGCTGTTGCAGACATGTGTGGAGAAGAAGAAGTGGCTGTTTCATGGTAAGGTTGAAGGTTAGTGGGTCCAAGACTAGGGTTAGGGTTTGTGTTCTCATGGAGTACTGGTAACTGATGATCTTGGTGGTGTGTGAATTCCTGATCTAATCTTGTGGGGAATATTGATGATGGTGGTGGTGTGCCTGGACCGGCTCCTACAACGGCGGGTGGACAAGCTAGCCTTGGTGGAACTGAAATATCTGGCCTTAGACTGAAACTTTGTTGCTCTTTCTTCATTGGAAAATCATGGAGGTCTTGGTAATTGAATTGGGGTTGAATTTGAACTTGAAGATTTATATGTGATGATGATGTTGAAGTGCTAAGTTGAGTGGAGGAGAGAAGTGGGTTTACTGTAATTGCTCTTGCACTCTCCTCTGCTAAAGCATCACAGAAGGCTCTGTGAGTTATGAAACTATCCCTCCTGAAATAAAAATGCAAATTATCAGAAAAAGTGCTTCTGAGACAATGCAGATGTGGTTTCCTTTTCTCTCTCTCCTCTGCTTCCCTCTATCTTTCTTTCGGGGGACTAAACACAATGGTCCATGTCATTAGAATTTTCCATGCTTGGCGCTCTCTCTCTCACACACACATATGGTTGTTGGATGTTCTTACAGAAAATTATAGAATACTTCTGAAACACTATAGGTTCGTATTTCTTAATTAATGATCATTTATCATGTTTTTTCATATTTTTTTCACTTAAAATAATATCTCCTATACTTACCTTCTCCACTAATTATAACACCATAAAGTATCATGTGTCTGTACGTTAGAACTATTTAATAATCACCTGTTTCGTAGCTTTAATATTGATATTGTAATTATTCAAAACCTTGAATGAATTAATTTACAAAATATGTATTATTTAAAATCTTATTGGGGAACTACATGCAAGTGGGGGAATGATAAAAAAATTACCAACACACATGGGGATGCAAGTGACACTTGCACTACACAGTTTTTAATTTGCAACACATTTACAACCCCATATATTATTCCCTCCATCCCAAAATAATAATCTTTTTTGAGGAATTCAATACTTTTTGGTAGTATAATTATTGCACTTTAAAAAAATTGATTTTCCAAAATTATCCTTTGATAGTACATTTTTTGAGGAATATCAATGTCATAATTGTACTTTTTATGTTGTTAATGATATTAAAAAGAAGGACAAAATAAAAAATTTATATTATTTTTGTACTTGAGTTTTGAAAAGAAACTAATATTTTAGAACAGTAAAAAATAAAATAAGAAACTAATATTTTAAGACGGAGGGAATAATAATTTTTTTTCCCTTTCTCCTACCTGCATATAACTTCCCCCAATTTTATTTCTTCCTTTCTTAACACACCCTCCCCACTTGCTTCCAATCTGTAATTGTGAAGATTTCAGGGCTCTTGAAACTAGTATTCAAATGTTTTTTTTTTTTCCTCTGAAATGATATTTGGGTTAGTTACCTTGAGAAAAGGGTTCCACAGTCACATCTGTACTCTCTTGTGCCACAGGTCTTAGAGTGCGCTTTCCAGTCTGATCGAACTGCATACTTCTTCGAGCATTTGTCACATTTCCACTTCTTCTCGCCGTGCTTTCTGCAAAAGTGCTTCTTGATTCCAGTCAGGTCCCCAAGAGCCCTTGATGGATCATGGTGCACACAACTAGCTTCTGGGCACACATAAACCTTCTTCTTCACCTCTTTGCTTGTTCTCTGCTTGAGCTTCCATGGCAAATTATGCCCTCTTCTGTGAAGTTGAAGATTCTGATCTCTCTGAAACCCCTTGTTACAGATCTCACACACAAATCTATTGGTTGCTAAGAGAGACTTGGGTGACAAAGCTATCACTTCTGCTTCTGGGTCTGATAATATGATTCAAAACCCATATGAGAAAAATTACCATATAAAAAGAAATTTTCTGCAAAAAAATAAAAAATAGACTGACAAAGTTGATAAGAATCTAACAAAGACCTGGGTTGCCTGGGAGGTTTCTCTTCTTCTTCACTACTAGAGCTGGTTGAGTTTGATTTGGTGGTGGTGGTGGTGGAGCAAAATACTGTTGAGGTGGATATATTGTGCCAGATTCATCTTTGTTGCCTGAAGAAACACTTGCTTCACCAGAGGCAGAAGTCAAATTAGACATATTGTTCTCATCCACACCTGGGTTTTGTTGTTGGATCATCAACGCTTTCATCTTCTATAATCAGGTTCAGGATGAATGGATCTTAACCTTTTTTTGTGTGATAAGGATAGAAGAGATCTAATTACCGATAAATTCAAACCTAGATAAAGCTAAACCAGGAGATAAGTGGAGAGAGAAAGACTTAACTCAACTTAACTCAACTCAAGTAGAGTTGCTAAATTTGCGTCATCAAGGGTACTACTCTAGCACCCTTGAAGCGGAAAATCTCAGTTGTCTCTTGATGGTTTCTTCTTTCTTTGGCACCAACCCAAGAGACAATATCTTTTTTTGTTTTTGAAAACACAGAAGTAAACGAGAGAGAGAGAGAGAGAGAGAGAGAGAGAGAGAGAGAGAGTTAACTGAAACTGAAGCAGACACTCCGGCCATTATTCTCCTTCATATTTTGATGGCCTAGCTTGCAAAAACAAGAAAAATCCAATAATAACAATACAAAAATGAACCCAAAAAACAAAAACTAAACCAAGTTTATAGAACAGACACAGAGAGAGAAAGAGAGATATGTGGATGAGAATGGATGAGTCTGTAATCTCAAGCCGTCCAAAACCATACCCCAAGAGACCACAACCCTACGGCCAACTCTGACGTCCTCTTTCTGTCTTTTCCTTTGTTCTCATCCCATCACCCCCACCCCAGAAAAAAAATCTCTTCTTTCTTTATTGTCTTTGCTTTTTAACAAAGTTTTAATTTTCTGCTAAAAACTTTTCTTTAATGCCATTACCTTTCCCTTCGTACTAAAGTAAGTGAAAAAAAAATAAAATAAAATAAAAAATAAAAATAATCCACGTAAAAAGGAAAAAAAGAAAAGAAAAGAGAGAGATGTCATTTTTTTATATTTTACATCATAACTCCAATACCATTCCCACCTATTTACATTTACATGGTTGCCATGATTGATTCATTGATGGAACCATAACAAATATAATCATGGCTAAAAGAAGAGTTTTTTTTTTTTTTTTAATTTTTTTCTCTTTGAAAGAAAAAATAGCAACCTCGATTTGATATCTGGTTTTTGTGATTTTCAATTTCAACTTATTTTCAAAACACCTTCACTGAATTTAAGCCTCAAAATGTTAAATGGAAAACATAAAATATTTATTTTATTTACACATAAATTAGTCATGAAATTAAATACAATCATATATGATGTGGAACTTACAAAAAGTTGAGACCCATCTCATTCAAGAGGGTTATATCTCATTTTGTGATCGATAATTGATTTTTGTGTGTCAAGATTTTTCAACTTGATTGTATAATTTTTATAAAATTGTATAATTAGTTTAAGTTTGTTAACAAATATTATTAAGATACTATTAAATTTTTGTTTCCCAAAGAATTCGAATTTCATAAATAGCTTAGGAAGCGCCCCCCCCCCCCCCCCCCCCCCCCCCCCTCCTTTTTTTTGAAGGAAAAATAACTCTGAAAGTTAATTATATATCCTGCTTTCTCTTCTAAATATTTTTTGTTTATTGTAATTATTGTTATTGGCAACCAAAAGATCAAAAGTTCAGACATATTTACATGGTTCTTTAAATCAAAAAGTAGTGAAGAGATAATGGATTTTTTTTTGGGTAAGTAAGAGATTCGCAAGGCTGCCCATCCCCTAAAATTGTCATCACTTGTCTGTTGTTTCCATTCCTTCATCATGACAATAAACCCAAAATAATATTCAACTGTGGTTACCATTAATTTTACTATTATTTTGCACGACTTCAATTAAATTCTAATCTATACTCGGAAGAGTTGGGAAAAATTAGTAAAATTATATAGTAGTAGATTAATATAGCTCTAGCCGATAAAAAAAGAAAAGAATAGATTAATATAGCTCTATGATATTATTCAACCTCAGGAATAGGTTGGTAATTATTTGGTAGCCTCTTAGTATTATTTGAAATTGCTTACGAGTTATTCCCAACTAATGAGGTACATAAAGAATTTACATGCAAACAATGTCAAATGTATTCTAAGATTACCTAATAATTTTTTGAAATGAGTTTGTGGTAAGTTTTAACAATTCCAAGAACTTAACTACTGCTGATAAAAATTTGATCCAGTCTAATAGGTTGTAGTGAAATTAGCATGAGGCTACAATGGAAATTGAAAGCTTTTTAAAGCATTAGCATGGCACAAGCCACTTTGCTTTCCGTGGAGCACTTGGAGAAAATTGTCATGGACAAGAGAGAATTGTCACAGCCAAGCCACTTTGTCCCCAAATTCTAAACTCTAAACCTATGCAAAACTACACCAGTACACGTTAACAAGACCTTATTTAAATTCAAAATTAGATAAGGGAAGTCATAAGAATTATAGTGTTGGGATAGTTTTTTTTATCAGTAAAAGAAACTTTATTGATGAACACAAATATAAGTACAAAATGATATATCAATAAAGAAGAAAACAAGTGCTCAAGCATCACGACCCAAAATGTCAATCCGAACTAGGTTGACACTCACATATGAGCCCAATTATTTGCTAGTACAAAGCCAAGGTTGGTAAGGCACCAACAACCACCAAACTAAAACAAACAACAATATTATTAAATGAAATAGAGGTCTCCAATTCATTTATAAAATGAAAATTATCAAAATCCATTTATCGGTTGATGGAGGGTTGTGGTTGTAGTTCGGTGGGATATGGCAGTAGTGGCAACTGGGTTATGAACGAAAAGCTCTGAAGTGAATCTATTTGGGTAGTCTCGAGCATCATTGCATCATATGAACCAAGTTTTCCTGATCAATGAGATTACACAAGAGAGAATACACTGATCTTGTCTCCTAACTAATTAAAGTGAGTCAGTTTAATTTCATCCATCCACAACTAGTGCTCTAATTAGTATAAGAATATAATGTAAACGTGTTGAGTTAGTGTTTTAGGATTATTAAATAATTACCCATAAGGCAGTGTAGAGAAATTGAGTTTATTGCTTCAACACTAATGAGTTTGTGTTTTAAAAAATTGAAAATATGAACTTAATTAAATAAATTTTTTGAAAATAAGGGAGACAAAGCAATTTCTACTTTTCCGTATTATGTTTATTCAGTTAACTTTGATGAGGAAGATTAGTGTAATTTTGGATCAGTAATGCTAGGTATCATGAAAAATCTTTCATGAAAATAATCATGAAAGCTTTGTGACCCTTAGATTACACTTAGAATAAAGCACCACACACTAATCAAGGTAATCTAAGGATCATAAATCTTTCATGATCATTTTCATAAAAAAAATTTAATGACCCCTAACTTTTCTCATTTTGGATACCTAAGTGTAATATAATCAAATCCCAAGGGTTGGTAATTTACTCAATATTTAATTGAGTGAGTACTAATGGAGTGTATCTGTGAGTTCATGGCTCCTATGAGTTTGTGTCCCTTTAAATAATAGAAGGTATTATTAAAAAAGTGAAATAAACAAGTATTGTTCTTTTGTCATCTTCTTGGTTTATTCCTCAATGATTTAGATTTTGAAATGGGATCTAGCTCGACCCAAGTCTCAACATGCTCTACCAGCTCATCTGTGCCTTTTTAAAATAAAAGAAACAGAGAATTACTTTAAAAAAATGAACCATACAACAAACTGAGAAAGTTTTTAGAATGAATAATTTACGTATCAATTAATATATTAATTGATGATGTGATATAATTTAATATATTTTTTATATTTATAATGTGATTGATGAGTGAAATCAATAATAATATCATAATTTATATTGGTACACTAATTAATATATTAATTGGTACATGTAATACTACCGTTTTAATATATATATATATATAAAAGTTTGACATACACAATAGGTTCCTCACAAAGGCCTTTGGGTTTCACGTCGCATTTATGATATCTTGGCACAATTTACATCTTGTTTGCAGTAGTGGGTCAAGGTTCTCTAAAACTTATTTTAATGAGTTTTCGAAAAAAATCAGGCTTTCACAAATAACAATTTGGAATAATTATCAATTAGTTTTATTGACTGAATTTATTTATTTATAAATTTTGAGTAAAAAATTCATGGATGCATAAGTCAGAAATTTATCAGTACAACTTATTTTCTTTTGTTTTTGTTTATGTATAATTGTGAGCTTCATTTGTTAGATTAATAACTTTATCAATGTAGTGGAGAAATTTATCATTCTACACTTATTTATGTATTAACAAAACTTATTGGAAATAAGTTTGATCGATAAGACTAGCCCATAACTACTCTTAAGAATTTTTAAAAATTTTCTTGAGAGTCCTAGGCGATAGGCTAAGTGACTAAATGGTTGAGTCACATCTATTACTAGTTTTGCACAACCAATTTGTTTTCGGCTTTTTTAGTTTTAAAAAAAAAAAAAATTTGTTGAAAAGTCCAATATAACAATTGTCTAAGGTATGAAAGTCTAGCGTATATTTTCTATTGGTGAGAAGTCCACACTTTGTTAATTTTATTTATTTAGTTATTTATTTATTTTTTGAACACCCACTTTGCGAAATGGTTTGGTAAAAAATCATTTTGTTATTTTTAAGGACATTTTGTTTTCAATTTTACCCTTCTATTGGTTGATTTTTTTTTTTTTCTATTTGTTGAACTTTTTTTATTCTATTTGTTGAAAATTTATCTATGTAAAATTCTATCTATTGAAATTCTTGTCCTATTTTTTCCTTTCTGTTGAAATTCTTGTTCTAGTTTTTTCTATCTGGTGAAATTCAAACTTATTTTTCCCTGTCTGTTGAATTTCACAAGCCTATTTTTTCCTTACTGTTTATTTATTTATTTATTTTTATCTATTTAAACTTTATTTGTGCAAGAGCATTGAAAAGTCCTATTATTTTTTGGAAAAATTAGTCTAAGGTCCTTCTCTCATTTTTAATAATGTAAAAGATTCATAATATTATTTTATGATGTCTAAAGTTTGTCAACTCCACACCTGTATATCACAGAGAAATTTGACTTTCTCAACCATAGCACTCAATCTCCGACAACACCACCCAGAAGCACCTATATCAACAAGCATTTCGCGCTCACTGTAGCGACAATGTTAGCGATCAGAACTAGAGCAACCTAGCGCCGAAGCAGAGCCAGATCAACGCCGAAGTTGAGTCAAACTCGGGCCAGAGCAGACAAAAAGCTCGCCGGAAAAGAATCTGAAACCAGTGCAGGAGAAAACTTGCCATTGCCGAAGCCACAAACCCACTATGGAACACAAAATACAACAATGCTTAAATTCCTAGGATCTACACTACATCACCACTCACAAAGATGAGGCAGATTCATCAACATAGATAACCAACTCACTAAGATAGTGAACTACCAGATTATGATATCCTAATTGCAATAATCAATAATTATCCATTTATAATCTCACTGAACTCACAAAGTACATAAACAACCAGCAACAACCAAATACTAATATATATATATACAAATTTTGAAAGATTTTTATATATAGATATGGCGATGATGAAATAGAAGTGAGATGTAAGAATGAAGATGGTCAAGTCTGTTTGATGGGATGGTGATGGATGTGTTAATTTGAAGAATTCAAGAAGATTATGAAGGCTTGAGTTATGAATTTATCTGGAAAGTCCAGAATTTCTTTGGAGAGTGGAAAGTCCAGAAAAATTCCTGAATTTTTAGAATTTCTTTGGAGGAAGAAGATGATGAAGGCTTGAATTAGAAATTTCTCTAGGAAGTTCAGAATTTCTCTGAAGTGAAATTTCTCTAGACTTCCCAGAATTTCTCTGGAGAAAGAAGATGATGAAGGCTTGAGTTAGGAATTTCTCTGGAAAGTCCAGAATTTCTACGGAAAGAATTTCTCTGGAGAGTGGGAAGTCCAAAAAAATTCTTTGGATCGAATTTTCTCTAGATCGATATTAAGGGACCTTAGACATTATGAAAATATTAGATATCTTTTATGTTATAAAATCTTAATATTAGGGACCCTAAAAAAAATCCCTTTATTTTTTTTTTATCTGTTGAAATTCAAGTCTTTGTTATTGAAATACACCAAGTCACTATTTCTTCACATTTTGAACAGATCTGTTCAAAATTTGAACTGATATGTGTTATCTTTCATTTTTTTTAATCTGTTGCAATCTATTTCATCATCATTATCATCATCAACAACAACAACAACCACAAAATATTTGTTTAATTTTTATACATGCACATATACACACACAGAGAGAGGTCCTAGCTATTGAAATCAAAGAGATGAAGATGGTGAAGAAGAAGAAGAAAACTTGGAAATCGATAAATGAAGTCTCGTCTTCCGATGCTCATGAAGTTCAACTAGATTTAAAGTAGTTCTGAAGTTCAACCAGCTTCACTGTTGGCCTGCACCAACATTGTGATGGCGGTCGTCGGCATAGATGAGGGACATGATTATAAAGGTTGAGGTAGGGGCCGATGAGGGCGGAGGCGGAGTTGGGGAAGCAGGGCGTTGGAGTTACGACAGAGGGCGTAAAGTGGAGGTTTGATGTGGTTCCGGCGACAGCGCTAGAGATGAAGAACTGCGATGTTGGGACAGTGATAGTGTCTTCAGAGATGAAGAACAACGGTGTTGGGAAATGAAGAAAGAAATAGAGAAGACAAAGGGTTTGGTATGGTATTTCTACCGTATACTATATACATATATATATATATATACATGGATAGTTTGATCATTTTACTAGAAATCTAAAATTAGATTTATGGACCAAGTACTCTAAAAAAAAAAAAAAAAAAACTCAAACAACCTTTGGTAGCTTTAATTTTTAATGAAAAACACATTTAGAATATTTAGCATGTAATCTAAGCCCCCCAAGAATATTTTTTTTAAATCCTTATTGCTCATTATTCCAATTTTATCCCATAAGACACTACAATAAAAAACACTTTTGATGACCACCTATTTTGAGTTGGTCACAAATAGTCCACTTTCTGCGACTAAATTTTTTTTAATCGCTGATGGGTATGTTATCGCGACCCACAATTTTTTGGTGGCTAATAGCTAATTTTTGGCGACCAAATACAAATTTGGTCGCAGAAGGTCATCTTTTGGCGACCAAAAAATAAGTTGGTTGCGAATGACTTAACTATTGGCGACCAACTACAAATTTGGTCGCAGAAGATCACCTTTTGACGACAAAAAAATAAGTTGGTCACGAATGACTTAACTATTGGTGACCAACTAAAAATTTGGTCGCGGAAGATCACCTTTTGGCGACCAAAAAATAAGTTAGTCATGGAAAGTTATTGTGGGATAAATTAAAAAAAAAAACGGGTACTACTATAATTACATTCTATTTTTCTGTTTAGACATTGAAGGTTTTGTGAAATAATATATAACCCAATTTTTATGGGTTATATATTTTCTTTGCCAAATGTGAACAACAAGCATGCTATTGACAGAGTGGATTGTGCGCATGGAGAGTGTCTCCTTAGTTAGGAGTTCAACTCCAAGGCAGCGCAAAAGAATATTTTTCTTTGGGTGAAGGCGCTGACTTTTGGCGACCAACTATAACTTTGGTCACTAAAAGTTACCTTTTGGGGCGTTGACTTTTGGCGACCAACTATAACTTTGGTCACTAAAAGTTAATTTTTGGCTAATATGGATTGAACTTTCCGCGACCAATTATTTGGTCGTCAATAATCCCTTTTAGCGACCAACTATAACTTTGGTCGTAGAAAACTATCTGTGACGAGGCTTTAGTGACCAACTCGCGACCAACACATTTTGGTTGCGAAAAGATTTTAGCGACCAAATATGGTACTTTTCGCGACCAAAACATTAATCGTGGAAAGTGTAATTTCTTGTAGTGAGATAAGGTCTTACTATCATATTTAGACACTATTTGACATGAACTAAATAAGTACACTTATTTAGATAAGTACACTTATTTGAATTATATCATCTCTTTATTTAGTGTACTTATTTAGATTATATCACCTCTCTATTTTTCTACATATATTTTTTATAAAAATTTAAAAAATAGACTTATCTAAATCATCCCAAACAACCCCTTAATCTAAAATCTTAAAACCAACAATGGACCTCAATTGCCAAAAAGCCAAAATGAAAATTATATGATCGTGTTAATAAAGGTAAAAAAAATCTATTTCATTTTATTTATATTTTTTTATTAAATAATGACATTAGAAAAATAATTTAACCATTACACTTAATATTAATTTTTCGGATAAATTATACTAACTTCTATTGAAGCTTGAAAATAATACAATAAGTTTTACAAATTTAACATAATTACACCGACTTTTGATTTGAAAAAAATACAATAAGTTCCATAAGTTTACATAATTACATTAGACTGTCATAAAGTTTTAATTCATATGACACTTGATTTTGTTTTTTTTTTTTTTTTTTGTCAAAAATTTGTTAAAAAAATAATATTATCATCTCTTATATATTAAAATATATATTTTATATTGTATATCATCATATTTTCATATCATTTACATTAATTTTAATTTCTTTAATTTATTTATTTTTTAAATCAATATAATTATCTTTAAATTATAAAACTTAGTATATTTTCTCAAACCTCAAGAACAGTGGTGCAATTTACAGCTATTTTTAAGTGATTATTAAGAAAGACTAGTGCAAGCTGTGAAGAGTTCACGGGGAGACGATGGGGAAAAAACATCTGGTCCCACGATAAATAATTGAGAGATCACCAGACCCACTCAAATTGTTATTTATATATAATTACCATTTGAGTGCCCAAAGTTATGCACATTCTCAAGGGACCACCATTACAAGCGCCAAAGTAAGAAATATTTGATAATTTAATTCAGTATTTAAAATTTTATTAAGTGATAATTAATTAAATTTTTTTGATAATCATAATTAATATTATTTAAAATTTTAAATACTTCTTAAAGTATAGGTTAAAAATTAAGAAAATTTTAAATCATATGAAATTTATCTAATTTTAATTGAATTTATAAATACTAAATATAAATATCGATATACACTATTAAATACTACTACCACTGCTACCATAATCACCACCATCATGTCACCACCACCACCACAACTATCGTTACTGCTACCACCACAATTTATTAATGCTACCACCACCATACCACTGTTACCACCACCACCACCACCACCACCACCATCACCATTAGGGTCGGCTTTGGACACAAGCCTGCAAAACTGTCGCTTTCCACACCAAAAAATTGACTTAAAAAAAGGCCCCAAAATTTTATTAATTATTATATTAGCATTAAAAAAAAAGAAAGCAAATTACTTAGAAGTCCTATTTAAAAGAAGATAAGTCTATTTACTCCCACAACCTTTTGAATACTCTCAAAAGCCCACTACGTATTTTTCTTCTTCATTCTTCTTTGTGCATTTGTTTTTCTCTACCTTTCTCTTTTCATTATTTTCCAGTGACTGGTGACCATGCCTTACTTCTTCTTTTTCTCAACGATCGACAACCATCATTGCTTGGAGTTTACCGGCAACCACCGACCATCGACTCCTTACGTCACCTTCACCGACGGCGAAAGAGACAAGTTTCCGGTGAATAAGATGAGTAGATCTACTCAGACTGATATAGATCTAAGTGAATTTACATGAGATTCGACTAAATCTAAACAAAAAATAGTTATCGGAGTACAATATGCTCTCTATACCTGTTTCTCTCTTTCAATTTCTCAATTTTTTTACCTTTTCTCTGTTACACACTTTTATTTTCCTGTTTGAATGGAGAAAATTTTCAAATTCTAAACAAGCTAATTTTAAGTTTTAGTTATAGACGATGAAAACTGTAAAATTTTAATTTTTTTTCCAAAATCAAAATAGTGATTGGGTTGAAAAAATAAAATAAATGATTTATAACCGTCTTCTTATCCTATAACGAACATAAACCAATAAAATTAAATAGAAAAAAGAGAGGATAGAGAATCTGTTGATAAGGTTTATCGACTATAAAATATTACAGTTTCATAACATGCTTTCCAGTTTGATTAATAAGGATAAATGCTTAATAGAATCTGTGGGGATGTATTTTCTGAGTACCAACACGTGGCCGAGGTGACACCGAAGTGTCAGCCGAGGTTTCACGTGTCCTGGACAAGATACCAGAATGATCTCGGCTAGGCCGAGGTTATCTGCGAGAATACAGGAATCCGGGATAAGCGGATAAGGGACAGAAGTCCTAGAATGAAGAAAGACTGCAAGATGGATATGGGTAATACTCTTAGGGAGTCTATCCTTATCTCTTGAAGAGTCCAAGGTAAATCCGGAATTAGAGTCCATAGAAGTCAGACTTCTAGTAGGACTGGGATGGAGTTAAGCTATAAAAGAAGGGCACCCCCGGCGGGTCTAAGGTACGCAATTTTAGGCCTTGAGCAGTACTTACATATTGATTTATCTTTGAGAAATAGTGACTTGATCGTCGGAGTGTCCCCGGGTGGAAGAACCACCGCCGGAGCCTTTTCTTTCTGTGCAGATTACAGGGTGCCATCTATTCTGCCTGTGCTCTACAGCTGGATTACTAAGGAGGGCAGTGTGATCGGAAATTCACTCACACAATTTGGCGCCGTCTGTGGGAAACGAAAGAAGAATAGATGGCCAGTAACACGCAGAAGGAAAAGATTGGGGACGACACTCCTGCTGGGAGTGGAAGACCCGTCGACCCTAATGTGGAAAGAGAAAACCACAAAACTCGCGATCAGAATCACGCAGAGAAAAACGTCGGCGAGGAGGGGAACCCAACTCAGGGTTGCAGAGCCCTTAAAGCACACTTAGAAGATTTAGTGAGACAAGGCCATCTGAGAGACCTTGTAGAAGAGGCCGAAACAAGGGAAGAACAGGCACAATTGCCTCAAGCACCAGCAGCTCCGCCTCCCCCCGGAGCAGCAACCACAGGCAGGCGAACCCCGGGTGGTTAATGTGATCCACTCAAAAGTGAATGAAAACGACATACGGGGGGGAAACACAGAGGGTAAAACACCTGCAGCACGTCAACCAGGTCGGAATGAAAAGACCTCGGCCTGAAGAGTGTCAAGGACCGATGATAGCCTTCACAAAAGCCGACCTAGATATGGTCCAGCACCCGCACAATGATGCCTTGGTAGTATCCCTCCAGGTTGGGGAGTGCCAGGTGAAACGCATCCTGATTGATCAAGGCAGCTCCTGCGACATCATGTATGTCAGATGTTACAAGGAGTTAGGCCTTCGCCCTGATGACATGGAGCAGTCAAATGGCCCGATGGTCGGCTTCAACGGAACGCCGACATGGCCATTAGGCGCAGCAAGCTTGGAGGTGCAGGCTGGCACGAAGAAGATCAAAATAGAATTCATTGTGATTGACACGCCCTCGCCTTACAACATTATCTTGGGGAGGCCGTGGTTGCATGCGATAGGGGCAGTTCCCTCAACATTGCATCAACTGCTACGGTTCCCAACAGAACATGGGATTGAGGAAGTCAGAGGAGATCAGTTGCAGGCAAAAAATTACTCCATGGCAGCAATGAAATTAACCTGCAGCATTCGGGAACCAGAGAAGGCGGAAGTTGAAAAAGAGGACATGAAGGTCCTAGATGATGTCGGCAAGGAGCCGACCGAGAAAAATGAAGAAGCACTAAAGAAAATCCTCGTCCATGAGGGCAATGAGGAACGATTCTTTCTTCTCGGCACAGGATTAGCCGAGGAAGAGGAAAAGGAGCTGGAAGCCTTTCTGAGGAAAAATATTGAGGTGTTCGCCTGGACACCTTATGAAATGCCTGGCATTGACCCCGAGGTCACATGTCACAGACTCAACATTGACAGGTCGGCCAAACCAGTAATACAACGGGCCAGAAGACCGACGTTGATGCACGTCGAAGCAGTGGAGAAGGAAGTAGACAGACTACTGGAAGCCAGGGCCATCAGAGAAGCCAATTATCCGACATGGTTGTCAAACACAGTGGTAGTAAAGAAGAAGAATGGCAAGTGGAGGGTCTGCGTAGATTTTACAAACTTGAACAAAGCTTGCCCCAAAGACAGCTTCCCTCTACCAAAGATCGACCAGTTGGTGGACGCCACATCTGGACATGGTAGGATGAGCTTCTTGGATGCTTATAGGGGGTATCACCAGATAGCCATGTACCCCCCAGACGAGGAGAAGACAGCGTTTATCACCCCAAAAGGTCTGTATTGTTACAGAGTTATGCCTTTTGGGTTGAAAAACGCAGGAGCAACTTACCAAAGGCTGGTAACCAGGATGTTCAAACACTTGATTGGCCGAACAGTAGAAGTCTACATTGATGACATGGTCGTAAAGACCAAGGAACCAAAAGATCATCTTGCTGACCTAAAAGAGGTCTTTGACATACTCAAAACATATCGGCTCCGACTCAACGCATCGAAATGCGCATTTGGAGTCGGATCCGGAAAGTTCTTGGGATACCTAGTGACTAGAAGGGGCATTGAAGCCAGCCCAGATCAGATCAAGGCCATCCTGGATTTACAGAGTCCGACATTGGCTAAACAGGTTCAAATGCTTACTGGAAGGGCCGCAGCCCTAAACAGGTTCATAAGCCGAAGTTCGGACAAATGTAAACCTTTTTTCAACCTGGTGAAAAAGGCCACGGATTTTCTATGGACAGAGGAATGTGAAGCCGCTTTGGCCGACCTAAAGAAATATCTTACCACGGCTCCAGTCCTCTCAACACCTCAACCTGGAGAGGAACTGTTTTTGTACTTCGCAGTTTCTGAGCACGCAGTAAGTGCAGTGATAATCCGAGAAGAGAAGGGAGAGCAGAAGGTTGTTTACTATGTAAGTAAAACCTTGGCCGATGTAGAAACAAGGTATTTACCATTGGAGAAATTAATGATGGCTTTGGTAATGGCTTCAAAAAAGCTAAACCATTACTTTCAGGCTCACAAGATAGTGGTACTAACAGAACATCCACTAAAATCCCTGTTGCAACAAGGAGACTTAACTGGAAGAATAGCAAGATGGGCCGTAGTTTTGGGCCAATATGACCTGGAGTTCAGGCCGAGAACAGCAATTAAGGGCCAAGTCTTGGCCGACTTCGTGGCCGAGTTTTTGCCAGAATGCATCGAACATCGGGCTCCGTTGAGCCGAGGTGAACGATGTCCAAACAAGGAAGGAGAAGCCCAGTCAAAAACTAAAGAGCCAAGGAAGGAAAAACTCAGATCCTGCAGCATTTACATCGGCAACTCCTTCCAACTTTTTGTTGATGGGAGCTCAAACCGGCAGGGGGCAGGGGCAGGAGTAGTGTTAATATCCCCCGATGGAGAGATATTGGAGCAGTCCATTCGACTGGGGTTCAAAGCCTCGAACAATGAGGCGGAGTATGAAGCATTGATTGCTGGACTTAAGCTGGCAGTCGCAGCAGAGGCAGATGAGGTAATAATTTTTTGCGATTCAC
The DNA here is from genome assembly GCA_036172215.1 of Camellia granthamiana. Lineage (NCBI taxonomy): Eukaryota > Viridiplantae > Streptophyta > Magnoliopsida > Ericales > Theaceae > Camellia > Camellia granthamiana. The sequence continues at coordinate 36,991,255 of CM069906.1, read as the reverse complement.
AACTTATAGTAAATCAAACTACAGGAGAGTTTGCGGCCCGAGATGAAAGGATGTCGGCATACGCAAAGGAAGTCATCAGGCTGGCAGCCATGTTTCAAAACTGCCGGCTTCTTCAGGTTAACCGAGATGATAACAGCCACGCCGACGCGTTGGCCAATTTAGCAAGTTCAATACAAACTGGAAAGACAAGGACAATAATGATCGATTACCTATCAGGCCCAAGCATAGAGCCGCCAAACACAATGCAAGAAGCATTATGTGTGGACATGGGGACCAAGCTGGATGGATGCAATTGTTGCATTCCTGAAAGAGGGAAAGCTTCCAGAAGAACGAAAGGAAGCACACAAGGTCAGATTGAAGTCGGCAAGATTCATTCTGACAGCAGAAGGACATCTCTACAGAAGATCCTTCACTGGGCCTCTTTTAAGGTGTGTACACCCTCTTCAGGTCGAAGACTTTTTATATGAAATTCATGAAGGAGTTTGTGGAAGCCACGCAGAGGGCAGATCATTAGCTCACAGGGCCATTACCCAGGGGTATTGGTGGCCCTATATGCAAAAAGATGCAGAGGCCTATGTAAAGAAGTGTGAACAATGCCAGAGGTTTGCACCTTTGATACATCAGCCAGTTGCCGACCTGAACCCGGTTTCCAGCCCCTGGCCATTTGCCCAATGGGGTATGGATCTCATTGGACAATTGCCCCAAGCAACTGGGCAACGGAAGTACTTACTGGTAGCAACAGACTACTTCACAAAGTGGATAGAAGCAGAGCCTTTTGCCAAAATCCGAGATGTGGATGTAAAGAACTTCATCTGGAGAAACATCATCACCAGATTTGGGATTCCAAGAGCAATAGTTGCCGACAACAGAACGCAGTTTGACAGCAAACTCATCAAGAATTTTTGTGCAAAGTTCAAGATAAAGAATTAGTTTTCAACACCAAGTTTTCCCCAAAGTAATGGGCAAGCAGAAGCATCCAACAAAGTAATTCTGGACGGGATAAAGAAGAGGCTGCAGGCAGCAAAAGGAAAGTGGGTAGACGAATTGCCCAACGTGCTCTGGGCATATCGCACTACGCCGAGAAGATCAACAGGGGAATCCCCCTTTGCCATGGCTTATGGCACAGAAGCAGTCATTCCATTGGAGATCAGCATCCCAGGGATCAGAACCCAGGGAGTTGAGAACAGGACTAACGATGTGCTCTTAGCCCGAGATCTAGATCTACTAGAAGAAAGAAGAGAGAAAGCTGCAATCCAGCTTGCAGCATACCAGCAACAGCTTGCCAAAGCTTACAACAAGAAGGTCAATCCAAGGGATTTTCAAGTCAACGACCTAGTCTTGAGAAAAGTCGTCGGCAATAAGAAGGATCCCAGAGAGGGCAAGCTTGGCCCAAACTGGGAAGGGCCCTACAGAATTACCTCGGTGTTAGGAAATGGGGCATATAGGCTAGAAGATAGTGAAGGCAAAGCATTGCCTAGACCATGAAACACTTGTAATTTAAAGTTTTTTTATCATTAGACATTGTTTGATTTTTTGCCGATATGATCAATGAAACCTTAGCAGAATTTTCCAGAACTTATGAAACTATGCATAATGTTGTTTTTTGGAATAATGAGAACCCAAATGGAACTTAGGTTCACATTGGGGGCAGATAGAAGACAGTAATGCCTAGCCGAAGTTAAGCCGAGATGTTTAACCGTGATTAATCTAAGATAAAGTTTAACCGGAGTTAAACAGAAATTATGCTTAACCGAAGTTAAGCTGAGATAATTCCTTATCTTTACTTGTTGAAATTTGTAGCAATTTACAAGTTAAAGTTAAGCGGAGATAAATTCCTTATCTTTACTTGTTGAAATTTGTAGCAATTTACAAGTTAAAGTTAAGCGGAGATAAATTCCTTATCTTTACTTGTTGAAATTTGTAGCAATTTACAAGTTAAAGTTAAGCCGAGATAATTGTTTATCTTCACTTGTTGAAATTTGTAGCAATTTACAAGATGAAGTTAAACTAAGTTAATTGATTCTGACTCTTGAAACTTGAGAAAAGTTTGCCTGATAAAACTGTATATGCTTTATACTTGCTTATAGGTGAAGTTCTTGTTGAAATAAATCTTCGGGTAAATATACCCGAGGTATTTTTGCCCGAGGAGATTGCACAAAGAAAAAAGAAGTATGTAAGTCATACGAACTATTCTGAGTATAGAACCATGCAGAAGCAATCAAGAGAAAATAAGGATTAAAGCATTCAAGAGGAAAGCAGTTGCAAATTATATACAGAGGAGGCACTACGGCCTACTAAAAGTTAACTGTTCAAAAGTAGCAAAGAAAGGCACATCGGCCATAAGATGGAGCTTACATTGTCCAGATATTGAAACAAAATACAAAGTAAAGAAAAACAGACATCAAAGTTGTGACTCCTGAGCTTCAGGAGCAGTTTGGGTCTGGACCTCAGAAGTTTCTTGCGAAACCACTTCGGCAGCCTTCTCTGCAGCGAGCTCAGCGTCGATTTCCGCAAGCGTATTGTCAAGACTTCTTTCAGCCAAGAGAAGGTCGGATGATAAATGCCCGGTAACAGCATCCTTGGACGCCCCCTCAACCTCATCGCCCTCCTCATCCGGAGTTAAGTCCACGACTTGCTCAATTGGAGGAGGGGACTTGGCCTCAGCAGCATCCTTGGATTTCCTCACCAAGGCCTCGTTATCATTATTATCTTCATCCTCAGCCTCAGAGCCAGATTCTTCTTCTGCTTGACCTGGAGGAGGAGGAGGGGGAAATGGCAGAGGAATGTCGCCAGCCTTGCGTAGTGGGGAGTTGTCTGGGAGGTTGAGCTTCTTGGCAAGGGTCATCCAACCAAGGGAGAAGCCCCTGTTGCATGCCTGCCTGACCTGAAGCTTGTAATCCTCAGCAACATCGGCCATTCCCTGCGCATAGGCCTTTTCATCAGCCTCTTCAATTTCAGCCTTTTTCGTGGCCAGGGCTTCTTGAAGCTCCTTCTCGGCCTGGGCCCTTCTGTCCTCAGCTTCCTTCAATTGGGCTTGGAGAACTTTGTTTATAGCCTCAGTTGCGCCGACCTTCTCCTCGACAGAACTTTGGGCTTTAATAGCAGCCTCGGCTTGGTCCTCCAATTTCTTCATCTTTGATTCAAGACCTTTATGGGACTTTTTAAGGGCAGTGACCTCCCTCTTGGCATCGATAAGCTTCTGCCGGTTTTCAAATGACTGCATAGAAAAGGAGTGGGCATGCTAGATGGCCTGAAGGCAAAAAAAAAAAAAAAAAAAAAACAGTGTTAGAAAACATTCTAAGTAGAAAACAGAAAGGAAGTAACAAGTTCCAAGTAGGAACATTTACCTGGACAGAATGCTGGAGCATGAGACAGTAGTACTCATACTCACTGATCTCGGCGTTCCGCTCGAGATCACCAGGGAGCAGGAGGGCAGTACTGAGTGCAACGCCGATATTGATATCCTCAGCGCTGTCACTCTCGAAGACTGGCTTGTCCTCCAGGGTAATTTTTGGCTCCCAGGGGACCAAGGGTTTTTTCGACTTAGAGGTTGAGCCAGAAGACAGCCTCGGCTTCTTTGATTTTGAAGAAGGGGATGGCTGTGCTTCAGCAGATCTTTTTTCAGGAACAGAAGCGGTCTTCTGGCTCCCAGCCAATTGCGAAATTGGCAGTATGTCTTCAGTCTCAACTTGGGCGGCCGTGGCCTTCGGCTGAGCTATTTTGGTCTTTTTTGGCTTTGGTGGGGGCATGGTGAACGTCGGCTGGGCATCGACGTCGATTGGAAGGTCGGCCAGGAGATCTTGAGCCACGGGCTTTCGGCGAACCATCTCAGCAGTTTTGACAATTCGACGCCGACGTTTTCGTTCAGGAATAGGGATCAAGTAGGGTGCCGAAGTGGATGGCAGATCCGCCGGGACAGACGTTGATCCTTGGTCTGTTCCTGATGAGGACGCAGTCTGGGTTGTGACAGAAGATGGAGTGTGGCTTTTCTTCCCTCGTTTAGGGACGTCGGGCAAAACGGACTTGTACGTTGGGATGAAATTTAATAACAGCGGAGCTTTCTTTCTGGCAACTGGGAGATCCAGAAGCCTCTTTAAGTCCTCACTGGGGACGTAGAAATGGCGAAAATTTTTCGGTGGCTGACGAAGATCTGCAATAAAAGACTAGTGTTAGGAACAGACAAAGTTTTGAAGACTTAAAAAGAAACAAGTGATTGATGGTGGGCTCTTACCCTTGCCCTCCTTAACAGTTCGAGGAAGAGGGTATAAGTGGACATCGTCGTCTGGGGCAAACTCCCAGTTTCCAGAGGCAATCAGGTAGTCGTCTCCAGCCCCCTTGTTGGAGTCTGGGAGGTCAGCTATGAGTTTGAATTCAGTGGACCTCGGCTTGAGGTAGTAGACAAAGCCCTTTTCTTTTAAATCCAGGGCGCACATGGTATAACAAAACTGGATATCGGCAAGGGTAATCCTAACATTCTCACGCCTAGCCAGGGCTATGATACCAATAATCACTCTGTAAGAGTTAATGGTAAGTTGCATAGGGTTCAACTTATAGAAGTGGAGAACCTCACGAAAAAGGGTAGTAAGTGGCAGCCGAAGTCCGCACTCGGTGAAAGCTACTATGGGAAAGGGCATTGAGTTGTCAGTGGGCATAATGGAGTCATCGGCCCCGGCAAGTCTCAGATGGACATCGTGGGGAATAGAGAACTCCTGCCTAAAATATTCTAATTTGGTTGGGGTGTTCACCCTGTGCCTCCACATGCCCATGATATCGGCGCAAGGGTATTAATTTCAAGAAAAAGAGGTTTTTTAAGGGTTATGTTGACCTCGGCTTCAGTTTTCAGTTTTCCTATGAATTAACAGGTCCTACAGACAAATCCCAAACCTAAATCTACGAAGGACAAGTAAGGAGGGCAGAAATCTGGAAAACAGAAAAGCAAGAACGAAGTTTCAGAACCAAGAACAGTGACAAGGGTGCAAGAAAGTGGTGAACAGTGTATGGACAGAAATCAAATTCACTTGAATACTCTCAGATATATGAGACACAAGATTTGGAACAAAAATGGGAGCAAAGATACATCAACAGAAATGAAAGCAAAGGGAACAGTAGCTTACCAGAAAACTAGAGCCGGAATGAGTTTTGCCGAGGTCTGACGGCAGTTACAGATGTGACGAGATAACGACAGCTTCGCAGGAATGGAGGAATAAAACCAGTTGCAGAGCTTAGAGCAAGAGCAATGGCGGATTTGGGAAAGTTTAGAGAGAGAGAAAGCAAGAAAGTCAAATGCGAAAGTGAAGAGCCAAAAGAGAGGCAAAAAGTTTTGTCAAATATTTTGAAACGGCGGCAAAGTGCAGTGCAATTATTGCACCTGGAGCAACGCATACATCAGGCAGCACACGCGGAAAGGCAGTTTTTTCAAGCGCGTAACTGGCACGAGCCAACGGAAACGAAACACATAAGCAAATCGGTTAGAAAGTAATGCATGACAGCATGACAGCTCATGCGCATGGGGGAGTTTATGAGAGTTCTTGCTCTCCGAAGAGAGCATGCCGGGCTAAAAGTGAATGATCTCGGCTGGGAGGTTCTTGAGCCGATGCTCAGCAAGAGCACCAATGTAGGTTCCATCACCTCAGATGGCCGAGGTAATAGAACCTAGGGGGCAGTTGTGGGGATGTATTTTCTGAGTACCAACACGTGGCCGAGGTGACACCGAAGTGTCAGCCGAGGTTTCACGTGTCCTGGACAAGATACCAGAATGATCTCGGCTAGGCCGAGGTTATCTGCGAGAATGCAGGAATCCGGGATAAGCGGATAAGGGATAGGAGTCCTAGAATGAAGAAAGACCGCAAGATGGATATGGGTAATACTCTTAGGGAGTCTATCCTTATCTCTTGAAGAGTCCAAGGTAAATCCGGAATTAGAGTCCATAGAAGTCAGACTTCTAGTGGGACTGGGATAGAGTTAAGCTATAAAAGAAGGGCACCCCCGGCGGGTCTAAGGTACGCAATTTTAGGCCTTGAGCAGTACTTACATATTGATTTATCTTTGAGAAATACTGACTTGATCGTCGGAGTGTCCCCGGGTGGAAGAACCACCGCCGGAGCCTTTTCTTTCTGTGCAGATTACAGGGTGCCATCTATTCTGCCTGTGCTCTACAGCTGGATTACTAAGGAGGGCAGTGTGATCGGAAATTCACTCACACAGAATCATACTTTGAAATTGTAATATTTTACAGTTTCAAAACTTACTTTTCAGTTTGATCAATATTGGTGATTATTTGCTTAAACTCTATAAAAATTAAAAAATAATTTATACTTTTTCCCATTGTTGTTTGTTGTTGTTATGTTTTTTTTTTTTTTTTCCTTTCAGTTTATTAAGATTTAGCACATTTTGCTATATTTTTTCACTATAATTTCTCAACTTATTCTCTCTTTTTTTCCAGCAATATTATGGACATTGCAATAAGTTTCCGATGATATTCTTAACGTTCAACGAATATTCTGGACATTTCAACGACTTCCAGTGACGTTCAGAACACTCTGGCGATAATTCGGCAAACTTCTGGCAATACTCCAGTGACTTCCTAGTGATATTGAATATTTCAGCGAATCTCCGGTGATGGTTTGACGGAAGTTCAGCGATGATGGGATGTAGCAGCGTTTTTAAAATTATCAAAAAAAAGATTTTTTGGTAATAATTAAAAAAATGTAAGACTAATTGGTACAAATATTTTGTTTTAAAATTAAATAAATTTTAAATTTTATATATAAAACTTACTGATAAGTACCTCAAAAAAATCGGGTTAATTACACTAATGGTTCCTATAGTTTGGAACTTGTGTCACTTGGTTCCTGACTTTTCAATTGTGATACATTTGACCCTGAATTTTGAATCTTGTTCCAAATAAGGACAATTGAAAATATCATTAGATTTTTCAAGGGTAAAATCGTCAATTTGATAAAATATAAACTAATTTGACAAAAATAAATGTCAAAAAAATATTTTTAACTTTTTAAAAATTATTTTTATCCACCAATGATAAAATTATGTAAAATTAATAAAAATTATATGATTAATTTTTTAAAATTAATTTTACATGATCATCATCCAAACACATAATAAAAATTAATTTGGTAAAAAATAAATAAATAAATGTCTAAAAGATTTATCAATTTTACATAATTTTATTTTTAGTAGGTAGAAATAATTTTTAAAAATTCAAAAATATTTGTTTGACATTTATTTTTGTCAAATTAGTTTATATTTTATCAAATTGATAATTTTACCCTTAAAAAATCTAATGATATCTTCAATTGTCCTTTTTTTTTTTTTTTTTTTGATCAGCAAAGAAATCTTTATTGATGGCAACATACAAAGTATGGTAAAGTACATCAATAAAGAGGAGCTTGGAGCTAAAACGAAGCTCTAAGCGCCAGTTGGTGAGAAACCAACCAAAAGAAAATAAGAGAAGAAAGGGGAAGAAACACTGCATTAGAACAACAGAACAAAAACTAACACCAACACCTCATCCCCTTGTTCTGAGTCTAAACTCTTCTGCACAAGCCAGCCCACCTGAATGCATACCAAAACATGATTCAGAACCTCAACTATACCAGCTCAGAATTTAGAGTTCAGAACATCAACCCACTCCAGCAAGACAGAATTCAGAGTTCAGAACATCAACCCACTCCAGCCCAGACAGCACAGACTTCCACAAGAACCAGTTCAGCTTCAGCCACTCAAACCAAAGATCAAAGCAGCACAAACATCCACAAAACCAGTTCAACTTCAGCCACACAAACCAGAATCAAACTCCAACCAGTTCAGCTTCATCCACAAACCACCCAAAGCTCCAGTAAAACCAATGCAGCAGCCAAAACACTACCAGACCAACTCTACCATAACAGAATAAAAACTAGATCCTAAACAGCCAAAACACTATCAATGCAGTAGCCAAAACAGTACCAATGCATCAACAATTATACCAGACCAACACTACCTATGCATTAGCCAACACTACCCCAGCCATAACACTGCCAGCAATAGCATTACAACTCCCTCATACTAACTGCACTATGAGGATATTTAATTTCTTGGGTCTAGACAGAACTACAGCAAAACAGAACCAAAAAAAATTGCAGCAAAACAGAAACCAAGGCAGCATAGAACTAGAGCAGACTACATCCCAAGCCTCCAATCGAACAGCACAACAGGGGATCTCTGGGTAAAGGGCAACACTAACTGCAGATTATCTAAGAACTTCACACACTAAGTACAGCCCCCCACCCATCCTCCATATACAGCAGACAACCAGGCATACATCAGGCTAGAGCCAAACCAACTTAGACCTACCACACACCAGATTTACACCCAGCTGCACACAAACCACTACTGATCTGAACCTTACTGCTGTGAACTTCTACAACCAGATATACAACCAGCAACTAGACATCAAACTTCTACTGCTCTGAACCTTACTGCCATTTGATCTGGTAGAGGTTGGACACTAAATCATGGACTGAATACTCCACCTTCAAGTGCCATTTAGACCACAAAGCTACCTGCACCTTCACTTGTTCGCAAAGAACTTGAATATAAGGAATAGCATCCTTAAATAAGCATTGGTTTCTCAATCTCCAAACTGACCATAAAACTACAGAGGGAATAATCTTCCAAACTTTGAGTACCCAAGACTTGAGATTATGTCAGCTCCCATTCCACCACTGCACCAGACCTTCTATAGAACCTGGAATAGCCCAAATCTGATCCCACCATTCTACCATATGAGACCAGCACTTCCATACCAAAGGGCATGTCGCGCCCCCAAAATAATACATAAAACCCATTAGTATTAACATGCATTGATATACAAGTGAGTGATACCCTTCTATTCATCAGAGTGATTCATTACAAGAACAATACATTTTATCAACAACATTAAATGCCCTACGGGCTTACAGCTTTCCAAGTTAACACTTGGTTACAAATAAGAGAGTATTAACTCAGTTACACATTAAGCCCTTGGCTTGAATTCATAAATAATACATCAAGGAAAGTAAAACAACAAAAGCAGTTTGTCTGCCTCTAGCCTCCCAAGCTATGCCCTTGGAGGTAACCTGCTACTTGTACCTGAAAATGATGTTCCCATATAGGGTGAGCCACAGCCCAGTAGAAATACACTAAACCAACTATGAACAATGACTAAAAGATTAGCAGATGATAGATGGTCAACTCAGATACTTTCATTTACATCTTATAACAATTCCATGACAATCAAGTCTATGTTACACTTCACTTTCCATTTCTTACCCAACTTTGAGTTTAAAAACAAGGCTCAGTACTCTGGCCAAAACATTTGATGAGATTATAATCCCTCACTGAAACACTTCCTTTACTTCATTATAGATACACATGCTGATATTGTATCAATAACACATAGAAACATTTCTACACTTCACAATTGATAACGATATACATTTTAGTGCTATATCAAATCAATTCAAACAACACTTCAAGTGATAAGCATATAAGCTGTATCAACACTTCAATCGATAAGCATGTGAGCTGTATCATAACTGCAATGGGAGAGCATAAGAGCTGCATCCCCGGGTCCATCCCCTATCTTCCCATAACTACTATCCTGGTTTAGAGGTACATCCCCCATCTTCCCCTAAACCGTTAACCGGCTTAGAGGTACATCTCCCATCTTCCCCTAAGCCGTGGAGTACATCCCCCATCTCCTCCCATACACAAGCAATGCATATAAACACATAATCATATACGCAATCAATCAATACATCAAGCTAATGTATTCTACCAACCATCATACTCTATGACACATCCAATTGATTAGTTTTAGTTTGCCTAATCATCATGCATTGTCTACAACAATCAATACTACCCTTCACCGGTAGTCCAAAGCAATTATCTCTAAACAGGAAATAAATGCACAAATGGATAATATATCAACATTTCAACTAGGTGAGCAATGAATGATTCAACTACACCCTTTAGTCCCATACATTCCCAACTTCAACATTCTCAATTAAATTCCTCGTTTTCTTTAATCAATTACATACATTAATGAATTAAGCCAATTAGGGTAAATTACCATAATTCTCAAAACAACCCTAAGGTTCCATTTCTATCAATGTTCTAACACTAAATCTCATTTCTCTATGCCAAACATGCATCTAGGTTTATTATAAATAAAACCCCAACTTTTGGTAAAATTACACAAAAGACCCAAACTTTCTCAAAATTACCCAACAACCCCCAACATATCAAAATGCTAAAATTCGAAGACAAAACTCATGAGATGGAGTAGGTTATCCCTACCTCGAAGTCAGAGCCCAAACAGAGATGAAGACCAAAACCCAAAGTGCTCCAAATCCCAACTTTTTCCGATTAGAACGAAGATCTCAACACCCTCTATCTTATTAACAAAGGCACTAGGATAGATTCACACTCTAGAGAGATCAAACCTTAGAGAGAAGATAATACTAGAGAGAGAGGCTCTCAAAAGATCTTTTTGGAAAGTAAGTGAGAGAGAGTGAATGTAAAAAGTGGTTCAAAAACGCCCAACTGATGCCTGATATGCGACACTCCCGCTCGAGCGGAAAACAGAGCGCTCGAGCATAAAGAACAAAAAGACATGGTCCGCTCGAGCGCAAGAATGCCCGCTCGAGCGCCAAGACACAGAAATGAAAAACTTCCGCTCGAGCGTACAATTTTTCTTCCCAGAACTCACGCCAAAAACGTACTACCCGCTCGAGCGCTAATAAGCCCGCTCGAGCGTGAATAACGTGCTTGCAGAAGTTTTGCAGAGCACCAAAAATGCTGAGAGCTTGCAAACTCTGCTCGAGCGGAAAGGCCAAAAACCTGGCAACCAGAAAAAGAAACCAAGGCTCCACCCAATTACTCGAGACATGCCAAACACATCCTAAAACTCAATCAAATGGAATGAAGGGACGACAACAAGGTAGACACGACTACCAACCCCACGGAACCAAGTCCGGAATACAACTGAACAGGAAAGGGAACACCGGGATCGCTATAGGGCACATCAGAAGCACATGCTCAACAGTTTCCACCTCCGCTTAGCAAAAAACGCACAAATTACTAGCACCCAAATGAAAAGCCCCAATTCTTTGAAGAAAGGATGAAGTTTTAACTTTGCCACGCCAAGCCAACCAACAGAAAAACTGCATCTTTGGAGGGGCCAAACTCTCCCAGACCCCTGCTGGGACTACCAGATCATTCCCACCAGCTGCAGCCCTCCATCTCCATACAGAGGCAACAGTGAAATGACTTGACTTCTCTGCTAGCCAGGAGCAGAAGTCCATCTTCAATTGTCCTTATTTGGAACAAAATTCAAAATTCAGGGTCAAATGTGTCACAATTGAAAAGTCAGGGACCAAAGTGATACAAATCCCAAACTATAAGGACTATTTATATAATTTACCCAAAAAAATCTCATTGAAATTTAAACGCCTCAACAAAATTTATTTCTCCTTTAGTACATGTCTTACTCTATTCCGTAGAGTAAATCGGTGTACGGTGGTAGTTCTATTCGCTGGTCCCATGGACTTCCGTAGCGTAAGCTCCCAATAAATTTAACTTATTCTATGATAAATTATTTAAAAATAATAGATAGCTATTTTTTATAAAAAAAAAATTTAAAAAAACTAAAAACTTATTAATATGATAGATTATTGAATAGTTATTTTCCAAATGTATAAATTATATATAAAATATAATTATACTACTTACAGTTACTCTTTTCAAATTAAAGTTGGATTAAATCTTATTATTTAACTATGTCCAATGAAAAATTAAATAAATTAGTAATTTTATCCGTCGAAAATGATTTAGCATATAAGTTGGATTATGCGAACTAAATTAGTAATTTTACAGCAAAAAATGCCAGAAGAATGATGTTTAAGTGATTTTTGTTATAGTTTGATTACTTTTTATTTGATACTTCAGTTTAGATTATTTTGGTCATTTTTCTCATTGTAAACTTTAATGTATATGTAAGTAAAATTTAATATATATATATATATACTAGAAGTAACCTTTTTACGAGTACTATCAAATACCAAAAAAAAAAAAAAATTAGGCACATAATTATTTTTTTAGAGAAAATTGGTGAAAAATCCACTCTAACAATTGTCTAAGGCATTAGGTCCAGTACATACATTTTGTTGGTGAGAAGTTCACCCTTTATAAAATAGTTTGGTGAGAAGTCCTAAAGAAGTGTGCCTCCATTTGCACACCACATTTCATCCCAAGGCACACTACTACTCAAGGCACATCTTTAACAATTTGATAAATAAAACATTTGCTCAATACACACCACAATCTTCCATCTTTATCCTTACTTACATATCCCACCCACAATCTTCCATCTTTACCCTCACTCACTCACACATCCCACCTGCCTACGATCTTCCATCTCCTCCTCCATTCTCTGTTTCATTGTCAGTCTAAACCAGTAGTGAAGACCCATTCTCCTCGAATATTTGTTTCATCAAAGACTCGCCGGTGGTGCTTGTTGTTGTTATCACAGTTGGAAACAACTCCACATTAGAGATACAGTAGGTGAGAATTCTTATTTCGCTTAGATTTTAGGATTTTATGTATGTTTTTCTATTGCCATGAGTATTGTATTTGAAATTTTATTTTCACAACCATTCAACACTGTACTTTCGAACATTAACCATTTGTCTGGATTGTTTCTGTTGAACAATGTAAATGTGTTCGACATTTTAGTGTCGAACATAACTAAACTATTCGGAGGTAGATTGTCGAACTAAATGATTGCAGACGTGGTAATGGCACCAAGTAGCAGTGATATTCATTTGCAACCGAAGCGGTAGTCACGGCCGAACTGGTGGTCCAACAGTAAACCATTACGAGACGGTTCTCCTTAAAGAATGGACATATTGAAATTTATATATCAAGGGCTGTTCTGCTTCTCAAGTCCTATAGAATTAGAATCTTCAATTGCATGAATAAAGCAAAGTAGGGGGGAAAAAAAAGATAAATGGAGAACAAAATTCTTGGTGTGTATTGTATTCATTATTGTCTTTTATGGTAATTTTACAAAAAGTGTGTATCATAACGTTTTGTCCTTTGTGGTCATTTTACATAAGGTTAATATTGTAATAAAAAATAAACTAATTAATGGTGTGCTTTGAAATGAAAAGTGGTGTGTAAATAGAGTCACCCCCTAAAGAACATTTTGGGCTTGTTTGGTTAGTGTTTGGGAAAAAAATTTCAGAAATTTTCTCTACAAACAAATTTCAGAAATTTTCTCTACCAAACAAATTTTCTCAAAAAAATTTCCCAAAACACACAAACCAAACAAATTTTCCAAACAAATCTCTCTCACACACACATCAAATCAATCACTTTTTCCAAAACTCTCTCTCAAAACAATTTCCCAAAACAAATTTCCCAAAACACCAAACCAAACATGTTTTCGTACTTTTTTTTTCCAAAACATGTTTCTGAAACACAAACCAAACAAGCCCTTTGTTTTCAATTTTATCTCTTGATTTTTTTATTTGTTTGACTTTTCGTTGACTATCTATTCAAATTTATATCTATCTGTTCAAAAAATTTCCTATCTGTTCAAACTTTTTTTATGTAAAGTTCAAAAAAATTTTATCCGTTGAAATCTTTTGTGTTGAATCTATCTGTTGAAATTCTTATCTGTCAAAATTTTTATTTGTTTAATATTTGTCCAAATAAAAGCTATCTATTGAAATTTATCTCTTTAAAAATTCTCTGTTCAAATTATTTGTTGAAATTCTACTATTGCTTTTATTATCTGTTCAATTTTTTGAACAAATTTTTTCAACAAACAAGAAATTTTCTTTTTATCTACATAAATCCAATATATGTCTATCAATAACAACAACAAGATACTGCCAAATGGTAACTGAAGTATAGATACATATCTGTTTAAATTCACACACAAATTTGTTCAAATCTGTTGTAATCTATTTCATCATCATCATCATCATCATCATCATCATCATCATCAACAATAATATAATAATAATAAACAACAATCAACAATAACTATATATAAATAAAAAAAATAGAACAGATCTCTGCATTTAGAGTAGAGAGAGAACCAGTGAGTGATCCAACTCACAAACCCTAACCCTAATATATCTCTAGGCAGGTTCTTTTGTGCTTGGCCTTGATCTTGAGCCAAGACAAGAGATACACACAAAGAATGAGAAAGACACAATCGAATCAAATCTTCAAACATTGAAGACAATAGAAGAGAGAGAGAGTGACTCAATCCCTAGATCGAATAAAACCCTAGCCAAAATGAAACTGCTATGTTCATATTCGAACTTGCGTGTATGTATATGTATGTATGACTCTCTCTAATTTATAATCGGTTGAGAGAGAGAGAGCAGTGAAATGGCCCGAGAGAGAGAGGGACTACCTTCACTAATATTGACGACTACCTCTACCACTACGACATCACTTGCCTCCTCATGTCCACATCCTCTTTTGTCATCACCTTCGTCGCTAATAGAGAAGAGAGAGAAAATAAGGTCACGGAGAGGCGGTGATGACCGGAGTGAATCGTCCGAGACAAAAGCGTTAGTTTGACGAGAAATCTAGAGAGAAAGATAGAGGGAGAGAGGGAGAGAGGGAGAGAAAGGAGAAGAAGGAGGAGGAGAAGAGAGAGAGAGAGAGAGAGAGAGAGAGAGAGAGAACAGGTACAAATTTGTAGTTTTACACAGTGTATATCACATATATATATAAATAGCAATGGTATTTTGGTCATTTAACATAAACTTGTCGTTATGGACAAGTTAATTCAACGCCAAGACCTTTGGCCAAACAAAATCCAAAATTGGATTTTTGGCCCGAGCACCTTTTTTTTTAAATAGAAAAAATACTCCTTCCATCTTAAAATATTAGTCCATTTTGAGGAATCTAACTTTTTTTGGTAGTACAATTATTACATTTCAATAATATTAACTTTGCAAAACCACCATTTGATAGTACAATTATTACACTTTTAAAATAATATTAACGATTTAAAAGAATGACAAAATAAGAAATTCATGTTATTTTAGTTCTTGATTTTTAAAAAGGGACTAATATTTTTGGACAATGAAAAATAAAACAAGGAACTAATATTTTGGGACGAAAAGGGTATGTATGAAGGGCCCTATGTTGAAAGTTTGCTTTGGGTCCCAAAAATATCAAAGTCGGCCCTGATCACCATTATGCCACCACCACCATTACTACCACTACCTTCATCTTCATTTTACTATTACTACCATTTCTATCGCTACCATCACCACCACCATCACCATCATACCATCACCACCACCACCACCATCACAAATATAAAATTTGAAATATATAATTCAATAATAATAAATTTCAAATTTGATCTTATACATATCAAACAACTTGCTTTTAGTTTAGCAGTTAAATTTTTATCAAACAACTTGTTAATTTGAAAAATTCAGCATTTAGTTTTCAATACTTAACTTTCACTTTTCAACTTTATCAAACACCACCTTTTTTTGATTGGCAAAGAAAATTTCATTAAAAATATGAAATTAAAGATACAAGAAGGTGAAGTATTTTGAGAGAGGTTAGAAGAGTGAACATCTCTTCTACTACTGTAACTTGCACCTACACAACTAATCCCTCAACCCCATGATTTTTAAATTTGGAAGCTAAAAAAGTAGGCAAAATAAGAAAAACAAGTAAAATAAAAACCAAGAAGATCTTGGCTATCCACTGGCATTACACCACACTCCTTAACTGATTCAACAATCATGCATTTTCTTTATCCAAAAATTATTTAAGATCTTCAGAATACTTTCATCTCGAGAGTAGTGATCTTTCATTTTGAATTGTTTCTTCAAGCTTTCATTTATTGTTGTTATATCTTTCCCCCTGATTATTCCTCGGTACACCTTCATCCTTTTAGCTGGTAGCCCAAGCTTGGAATTTTCATCCTTTTGCAAAACACCATTTCGAATTTTTCTTTGCTCTCAACACGTTGACGAAAAGGAAGGACCAAAAGAAATGGAAATAGTTGACTTTACGATTAGGGTTTTGAAATAAAAGGAGATCGCCGATGGCTGGGGTTTTAAAGAGAGAAATCGCAGTGGTTAGGGTTTTGTAAAGAGTGAGAGGTATAGAGAGTGAGAGCCATAAAGAGAGAGGGGTTGCAACTATGATTTTGACAAAATGAAAGGTGGTAGTTAGGAGGGTGTATGAGAGGGGCTGCAGATTGAGTTTGCAATGGTAGGAAATTCATGGCAATGGGGATTTCGCGGCAATAGAGTTACCACAATGGTGGTTCGCAATGATAGCGATAGGTGGTGGCAAGGGTTAGGTTTAGACAGTTAGGATTTCGGTGGAGAAGATAAGGATATTTTGGTAATTTTATTTTAGGATAAAATTATAATAAAATAAACTATCATTAAGTGTGTGAACAAAGAGGAAATGAGATGTGGAAATAAAAGCTCCCATCTTTTGGGCCAAGTTAACTATCAAGGGTAATTTTCATAATAATTTCAAAAGTAAGTGAAGTCAGTATATTAAAATCATAGGAGAAGTAAATGAAGCAAAACCTCTGGAGAGGTCAATGTAATTTACCTTAAAAAAATTAAAGAAAATTGCTATTCAGTGTAAATTTTTTATAAAAAAAAAATTACATATCAAAGATAAATTTTTATATATATTGGGTATTACTAACAAATGCCTCTGGGGCACAAATAAAAGACAAAAATAATAACAATACACTTTTTACTAAATTCAAATCAATATACTTTTTAACATTTTCACATATTTTCAAAATACTTTTTACACACCTCCAAACATTAAGTGATAATCAACTATGCACATTTGATAACCACAATTGATATCACTTAAAAATTTAAGTGCCTCTTAAAATATAGGCTAAAACTTAAAAAGAAATAAATTAAGTCATATGAAATTCACTTAATTTTGACTGAATTTATAAATACTAAATATAAGTATCGATATACACTATTATAAATTCACCACCACCACCACCAATACTAGAACCACTAAAATCATGCCACCGCCATTGCCACCATTACCACCACCGCCGCCGCCGTTGCCGCCACCACCATTCCACCGCCACTACCACCATTACCAGGCCCGGTTTTGAGATTTTCGGGGCCCAAAGTCAATAATCAACTACTAAATTTCTAGGCCCTTCACATTTTTTTTTATTGAATGAAAAAAAAAATTAAGGTAAAGGACAAAAGATTTGTATTAAAATCAAAAAAAATACTTAGCATTACATTATAACAACTAATAAGTATCACTTGATCCTCGCTCTTCTTGCATTTTTAAAAGCAAATAAATCAATCATACTTGCATAATCTAGTTTTTTTGCAAAATCATTTTCAATGGATAACAATGCTAATCCATTCAATCTTTCTTGTGACATGGTTGATCGAAGGTAATGTTTGATGATTTTTAACTTTGAAAAGCTTCTTTCCCCCGATGCAACTATAACCGGAATAGTAAAAAGTATCCTATAAGCAACCCATGAATTTGGGAAACAATTTGCCATGAACTGCAGATGATTGAGCACTTCAATTGGTTTATTGACTTCTTTTGGCAATCTCTCTTTCAAGACTTTTAGCTCCATCAATATTGGAAATCTCACCATGTTTTAAAAATTCTTCAAGGTTCGCACACCCCACCTTCAACGATTCATCGCTGCACTTTTTCAAGTCAAACAAAAAGCCAAAGTTTGCTTCATATACTTTGAATTGTTCGAACCTATTTTTGAGTGAACAAAGGGCTTGATCAGCAAAATAAAGGAAGTAACCAACTTTAAATGATTCTTCAGCTGACTGGGTCACCTCTTCGATAACATTCTCATCAAATTGTTTCTTTCTAGAAATGATTCGTTTTTCAACAAATGTAGGTTCAATTCCCAATTCACTTGCCATTTCTTTAGCTTCAACTATAGCCTCCATGAAACCAACTTATTTATACATTGCAACATACTTAAAAAGCCCATCTAGCTGCTTTACACCAACTGCTATATCCATATTTTCACTTTGAAGAAGCTTGCTAGCAGAGTTCACATGAAACGACAAATTGTACCAAATTACAATACTAAACAAGAACTCAAAAGTCTTAAGTTCATGAGTTACTAGGGATTTAGCTTCACTTTTTGCAATTGAATCTGTGGTAGCATTGTTGTACAAGTCAACTAAAGCATCTCTTATTTTTTAAGCATGGTATCTTAGTGGTTTAACACTTTCAATGCAACTTTCCCAACGCATTTGCTACAACGACGTAACCGTGAGGCCTTCCTTTAGATTATCTTTTAAAATTGCCCAATATTGAACGGAAGATGAAAACAATACATATATGCGTTGTACCACACTAAAAAAAGTTTTTGCTTTAGAGCAAGAGTTGGCCATATCACAAAGCACAAGGTTAAGACTATGACAACCACACGGCGTATAGAATACTCTAGGATTTACTTGAAGTACTCTTGTTTGAACACCTTTGTTTTTTCCTTTCATGTTAGAGCCATTGTCATATCATTGCCCTCTTAAGTCACCAGTATCAAGTTGAAGGTTAACTAATGCTTCTTGAAGTTTATCAAAAAGTCCCATCCCCGATGTATCACTCACATTCAAGAATTCCAAAAAAAAACTCTTCCACTTTAATTGGACTTGTTGAAACATCCACGCATCGTACAACAAGAGACATTTGTTCTTGATGGCTTATATCCGGTGTACAATCAAGTATGACCGAAAAGTATTTGCTAGTTTGATTATCGACAAAATTGCACTTTTGACTTCCCCGGCCAACATTTGTACCACCTCATTTTGAATTTTATGACTCAAATAATGGTAATGAATCTCACCATTTTCTATCCACCGCAAGTGTTATTCCATCGTTGGATCAAACTCGCCAATCATTTCAATTATGCTTAAAAAAAGTCCATTGCTCTCTTCATAAATCTTCTCATGGCTTCCACGAAAAGGCAAATTATTCTTGGCAAGTGTTTTCACAACTGCAATTATCATCAATAAAACTCGTCTCAAGTGCTCTCTTTCTTTGTTAACTTGTTCTTGTATACTTTTATCTATTGTTTGATGCTTTCCCAATCTTTCCTCCAACTCAATCCATTCGCTCATGCAAGTAATGTGCTCGTTACCACTTTCATGGCCTTTAAGTCTCTCGCCAATATTTCTCCAGTCTTTAAATCCTTCGGTAGCCAATTGAGTCTTATTTCCCTCTTGCTTAAACAACTTACAAGAAAAGTAAAATACTCTATCCAAAAGTTCCGAGTATATCAGCCATGTCCTATCAAATTTTTCTCCATTTGGTAAATGCCGAATGTAATGAACATGTGATAAATGCCAATGCCTAGAAGAATCATCCTTAGGGAAGTTGAACTCACAATTTCTTCTCACAAGACCTCTTTCAACTAAAAAATCTCGTAAATTCTGGTCAATTATTTTCTAAGTCCCTGGATCATCTCTATTTGAATGCTCACATTCCGTATTCATCTCATCCAAATTCCCCATTTCCTTCTTCATTCACCAAATTTTCATTCTCATTATTCACCAAAGTTTCAAATTCTTCACTATTCAAGTCTTCAACTAATTGTTCTATTTGTTTGTCACTCGTAAAGAATTTATCAATAGCTCCTCTTTGACACTCGACTAATTTTTTGACTCTTTGCTTCTTTTTCCTTTTTGCGAATCCAGACAGATAATTTCTTTTAAGAGTCATGATGAGCTGAGATCAAAATATTTTTTTAGATCAAAATTCAAAACAAGAGCACCACCACTTAACAAAACACAAAACTTTTAAATTATGTGATGTGAACTATTAAACTTAAACAAATTCTTCTTGATGATGTAAATACCAATATTATAATAGCAATTAATTGTGCAAAAGACAAGACAAATATTTAATTAATTGAATAGAAAAAAAAATATATTTACCTGTGCTTGCTGTGCTGAGATCAAAATATTTTTTTAGATCAAAAATTCAAAACAAGAGCACCACCACTTAACAAAACATAAAACTTTTAAATTACGTGATGTGAACTATTAAACTTAAATAAATTCTTCTTGATCATGTAAATATCAATATTATAATAGCAATTAATTGTGCAAAAGACAAGATAAATATTTAATTAATTGAATAGAAAAAAAAAAAATTTACCTGTGCTTGTTGCTGTTCCGTCCGTGTGCTGCTGCTTTGTTCGTGTGCTGCTGCTTCGTTGCTTTGCTTTGTTGGCTTGGGCTGCTGGTGTGTGCTATCAAACAAATGTAGGGAAGGTTGGATTAAGAGAAGATAGGGTTAGGAATTAGAAAAAATGGGCCTTTCAAACTGTTGGGCTGGGCCTTAACTGTTGGCCTTTTAATGGGTCAAAAAAATTAAGTTAGTTTGGGCCTTTTAAAAAAAAAAATAAAAAATTGGACTTAAAACATACCTAACATATTATACTAAACTTATAATAGGAGGGGGCCCCTATTTTGGGCCTATTTTGAGGGGCCTAAGCCATGGTCTTGTGGGCCTATGGCCAGGGCCAGGCCTAACCATTACCACCCCTACTACCACCACCACCACCACCATGCCACCACCACTACTACCAATACCATTACTACCACCACCACCATACATAAAAAATAAAACATACAATTTAAAAATAATAAATTTTAATACAAAACAAGAAATCAAGAAATTATCACATGGGGTCTAGAACAATCATGCCATAATAATACAATAGTATTCTTTTTATAAATAAAAGCATCTTGATTTTTTTTTTTAAATTTTAAACTCCCATCATTTAACATATTTTATTTTGTATGTATTTTTTGTTTATATATTACTATCCTTATTTTTTTGAGTGAATTTTTTTAATTCCTTTTTATGTGTATTCCCTCTACAAACCTTACCACGTCCCAACCCTCCCTTTCCTCCCCTTCTTCTTCTTCATCTTCTTCCACTTCCTCTTCATTGGGGTTTCTTTCTCTTATATATATATATATATATATATTTTTATGTGTATAGGTGGTGGCTAGTGTTTCAAGGAAAGGTCATGGTGGTGGCAATTGAGGAGATAAGGTAATGAGACTAGGCACTATAATTATATTAATGACAATCCTTAAATACCTTAAGTCAAACTAACCACTCCATTATGTAGAATATTTAAAATAAAGTATAAAAGTAAATAGTTAGAAAATCTTGAAGAAAGAATATGAAAGAAGAAAGAACTTAGGAATGCTTATGATAAATAAATAAATCTAAAAATAATTTGGAAATAGAAATATGCATTGATAAAATAACTAAAGAATAGGAAAACTTATTATTAAAGAGTTAGGGGAAAACATAAGGCTTGATTTGAGAACCATAGCATGAGTTTTAGTACTAATTGAGGAGCTTAATAGTCCTAGTCTAATGTACTCATCATTTTAATGCCATATGTAATTTTGCTAATCGAGATTAGTGCTAATTAAGTAGGATTAGTGAACCCCAATTGAGATTAATTAAACTAAGTAAGGTTAAGTTAAACCTTGATTAATTAAAGCATAACCTTGATTAATTATAACTAAGATTGATTAATTAAACTAATGGTGAGGATTAAGAAATCTGGTAAAACAAATAAGTAGGCAATGCATACACTTTCTTTTTTGCCCCACCTCACCAAATAAAAGCCCTAATGAAATAAAACAAAAAGGATGAACTTCATCAGCAACCTAGAACACACGAGAGAAAGGAGGAGAAGGGGAGAAGAAAAGAGAAGGAAGAGAAAAGAAAGGAAAGAATGAGAAAATAAGAAAAATTCAAGGAAAACTAGGAATCAACCTTAAAAATCAAGGAAAAATCACTAAAAGGTAAGAAATCCATCCCTCTTCCATGTTTTGTTATCAAAATCTAGCTAGAAAATCATTTGAATCAAGCTTTGGATGTAAGAAATATTTTCTGTGTTTAACGAAAAAAATAAATGAAACAGTAAACAAAATAAATGCTTTACTTACAAAACAATCGAAGTAAATACGACCAAACAACCAGACCAAGTTGAGTGTGTGACACTCTGTCCTTAAGACATATTCGCCCGCCGTAGTGGTGCTTACGACCTTCTTGAGCGTCTATCTCTCAGGATACAATGATCTTCTCAGAGTGAAGCAACACTACAATCACTCTGAACAGCGAACCAAACCTATGTTTTGAACTCTCTCTGATTTTCTAAGACTAAATGTATGCAGGAAAAAAAATGCATAATGGAGGAAAGGAAATCCAGATTTTTCTTCTTGTAAATTTTGGAGAGTAAATGTCTTTAAATAGTCATAGAAGAGAACTGTTGGAACATGCATGGTATCTGTTTAATTTGAATTCAAAAAGACACATCTGTTTGAAGGAAAAACAGTAACGGAGGGAAACCAACTTCCTGAAAATTATTTAATTCAAAAATTAAATAAATTTCCAATAAAATATATATACATATATATAATATTATTTTATTCTCACACCCGCGACCATTCTTTCCTATGTGGGACAAGAGAAATTACCAAAATTGAACCTTTGGCGGCAATTTTCAATTCAGATGAAAATGGTTTTCACCAAACCAGTGTATAATCTTAATCTCCACATAGACATGAACAACTTTGCCTCTTGGATTGCTGGTAAATTTGGCTCCAACGTTCACCAAGAATATTGGTGAGAACCCATCCAACGTTCACCAAAAATATTGGTGAAACCCATTTTTTTTTTTTTCCAACAATCCCCCACATGAATGAAATTGACGGACAAGAAATGCAACAACATGATGACATTAAAGAGAGTACAAAATTTGGAAACATTTTGCATAGGAGAGGTAGCTTTTGACTTTGAACCTTTCCTTGTGAAACACTATCGAATTTACTAGCTAATCAGTGAACGCGATGTCTTAAACTGTTCAGCTATTTGTGTAAACCAAGACGCTATGAGTCACACAAAATATCCCCAGCCATAGTTCGGTTCTCACAATTGTGTTCATTTAGCCCTGAACAACCTGGCTTTTCATGAGTGCTCTAGAAAATTTTAACCTTACAATTTTCATAGAACCGGCCCAATCCACACTCACATAGGTGATTTTTATGAAGAGTATCCTGCCACACTCCACTAGAAGTTTCTCTAGATATAAAAATCATTAAAAGCTTAACTTATCCTAAACTTTCTGTTCGTATCACTATTACATCGTAGAAATGGGTAGGAGATTAACTCCCTAGTGATCTTGATGAGTCAGACGCAACTCAGTTGTCCCTTTGAACCTATATCTTGGGATCTTCAGTCAACTAGGTTGGGTTGCCGTTATGATAACTCTTATTTAATAGGCTTAAGTCCCATTCTTCTCGATGCATTTTCAACTTACTCTCGTGCTAATCCTTTGGTTAAAGGATCTGCTAGATTGTCTTTAGACTTTATATACTCAATAGATATAATTCCATTTGAGAGCAGTTATTTAATGGTGTTATGTCTACGACATATGTATCGTGACTTACCATTATACATGTTACTCTGTGCTCTTCCTATTGCTAATTGACTATCACAATGTATGCATATAGCAAGCACAGGTTTTGGCCACATTGGAATATCCTCTAGAAATTGGCAAAGCCATTATGCTTCTTCTCCTGCTTTGTCTAAAGCAATAAATTCTGATTCCATGGTGGACCTAGCAATGCAAGTCTGTTTGGAAGATTTCCAAGACACGGCTGCACCTCCGAGTGTAAAGACGTATCCACTAGAGGACTTTGAGTCTCTAGTATCTGATATCCAGTTAACATCACAATATCCTTCAAGTACGGCTGGATAGCTAGTATAGTATAGCCCAATTTTCTAAGTAAACCTAAGGTATCTCAGTACTCTAATAATAGTTCTCAGCTGTTCTACTCCTGGATTACTTATATACCTGCTTAATTTACTTACAACATACACTATATCTGGTCGTGTGCAATTCATTAAGTACATTAAGCTTCCAATTATCCGGCCATACTCTAATTGAGAAATACTCTGGTTCCCATTCTTTGATAATAGAGATTTACATCAACAGGTGTTCTAGTATGATGATCATCATCGTTATTAAATTTCTCAAGTATTTTCTCTATGGAATGTGACTGCGACAAAATATATCCTTCAGATGTTTTGGTAATTTTCATACCAAGTATAACATCTGCAATTCCCATATCCTTCATATCAAAATGTTTATTCAATATTTTCTTAATAGTTTTAATCATGTCTTTATTAGTACCAATGATGAGCATATCATCAACATAAAGGCATATTATGACATACCCTTTATCTGTGTTTTTAATGTAAACACATTTGTCGCATTCATTTATTTTAAACTCATTTGACATCATTGCATTGTCAAATTTCTCATGCCACTACTTTGGTGCTTGCTTTAATCCATATAAGGACTTGACAAGTTTGCATATTTTCTTCTCTTTCCCTGGAACAATAAATCCCTCTGGTTGTTCCACATAAATTTCCTCATTTAATTCACCATTTAGGAAAGCTTTTTTCACATCCATTTGATGTATCTCTAGATTATGCAATGTTGCAATGGCTATAAGCATTCGAATGGATGTTATTCTTGTAACCGGTGAATATGTATCAAAATAATCAAGGCCTTCTTTTTGTTTGTATCCTTTGACTACAAGTCTTGCCTTATATTTATCAATCAATCCATCTGCTTTTATTTTCCTTTGGAATATCTATTTATATCCAAGAGGGTTACAGCCAAGTGAAAGATCCACCAATTCCCAAGTATGATTTTACAAGATGGATTCAACTTCACTATTCATAACTTCTTTCCATAAAGGAGCTTCAGGACCGAACATAGCCTCTTTAAAAGTTTTAGGCTCATTTTCTAACAAATAAGTCAAAAAATCTTGACCAAATGATTTTGAGGTCCTAGCCTGCTTACTACGTCTAGGTTCCTCTTCTTTCGTTTGATTTGGTTCTTGCTCAAACTTTTCTCCTTCTTCTTATTACTATTGTTAATAAAATCATAAGATCTTTTGACAAAACTAGTCTCTTGTCCAGTTTTGCTAGGAAAAATATGTTCAAAGAATGTTGCATTCCTAGATTCAATAATAGTATTTACATGCATTTCTGAATGTTCTGATTTATAAATCAAGAACCGATATACATTATTATTATTCGCATATCCGATAAATATGCAGTCAACAGATTTTGAGCCAATCTTAGTTTTTTTGGGACTAGGAATAGCCACTTTAGCCAAACACCTCCACACTTTTAAGTATTTAAAGGATGGTACTAGACCATGCCATAATTCATAAGGTGTTTTATTAACTTTCTTTCAGGGAATTTTATTAAGAATGTAATTAGCAGAAAGTATTGCTTCTCCCCACAAGTTCTAGGGTAACCCAGAACTTAACAAAATCGCATTCATCATTTCTTTTAGAGTCCTGTTTTTCCATTCAGCAACTCCATTCTGTTGTGGTGAATAAGGTGCAGTGGTTTGGTGAATAATCCCATGTTGTTTACAATATTCACCAAAAAGTGACTCATATTCACCTCCTCTATCACTTCTTAAAATTTTAATTTTCCTGCCAAGTTAATTTTCAACTTTATTCTTATATTGAATGAATGTCTCCAAAGCTTCATCTTTGGTTCTTATTAAATAAACATAACTGTATCTAGTACAATCATCTGTGAAAGTGATAAAGTATTTTTTCCCACCTCTAGTTTGAATTGATTTAAAATCACAAAAGTCACTATGAACTAGTCCAAGTGGTTCTGTACTTCTTTCAATTGAGTGGAATGGAGTTCTCGTTAACTTAGCTTCAACACAAATTTCACATTTATGACTTGGATTTAATTCAAACTTCGGTAAACATTCCATATTAATTAGTTTACGAATATATTCATAATTAACATGTCCTAATCTACCATGCCATAAATACGAAGACTCAAGCAAGTAAGAAGAAGATGTAGTCTTATTATTAATTGTAGGCACAACAGTCATTACATTCATCTTAAACAACCCGTCACTCATGTAACCTTTTCCCACATACATCGCATTTTTGGTTAGTACAAATTTGTCACTTTAAAAAACCAACCTAAAACCATTTTTGCTCAACAGTGATCTAGAAACAAGATTTTTGCGGATGTCCGATACATGTAGCACATTGGTGAGCGTGAGTTCTTTTCCTAATGTCATCTTTAGAATAATATTCCCTTAGCCTTCAACTATAGAAGTCGAGGAATTGCCCATGAACAGTTGTTCTCCATTGTCTTGCTTAGTATAAGAAGTGAACATTTTCTTGTCGGCACAAATGTGACAAATGGCTCCAGTGTCCACCCACCATTCTTTAGGATTGCCAATTAAGTTCACTTCAGAAACAACTGTAGTAAGGTTAAGATCATCAACACCATTGGAAAGATTATCAACTTCGGTTACATTTGCCTGAGCGGGTTTCTTGCTTGAATTTCCTTTGCCGTTGCCTTTACGCTTATTACAACAGTTCCTGACTCGATGTCCTTCCTTGTCACAAATATAGCACTTGCCAGTAAGCTTGTATTTCTTATTGTCCCCCTCTTTAGGACCTTGCGAAGTACTACCTCCTGGATACTTATGTTTCTTCCCCTTATGTACCTATTCCACACATTTGCCTTGGACTCCATAGGATGTTTTCCTGCTTTTTTCTCAAAGGTCCGATTGTCCTCTTCAATCCTCAGCTGCACAATAAGTTCTTCCAAAGTCATCTCCTTGTGCTTATGCTTTAAATAATTTTTGAAGTCTTTCCATCCCGGTGGTTGTAGACTGCCCAAACTTCCTCCGCGCGCCCCCCTTTCGGAGAGGGCGCGAATTTGGTTCTAGGCTACTACAGTTCGGACTCCTGTCACGATTCTGAATCTAATCTCACAAAGTACAATGCAAGACTGATAAATCACCAAAGAGTCCAAATCCGACAAATCGTTTTGGAAAATCGATTTTAATCAAAAAGCGCCAAACATGGACTGTTTTGCCAGATTTCAGAGTCGCCACCTAAATATTTTGTTTTGGAAAATTTAGGAAACCCTGACTCGTGCCTAAGGCCACATGTCCGTCATCACCAAAGTTGCTTTGGCTCAGGAACTTGGGTACGAGAGGAGAAGGTCCTGAAATAAGCACCCCCGCTCGCCCGATCAAAGATCGCCCTCTACTAAACATGATATGTTGTTTTGAAAACACATGTGTTCTTATTCCGGATTATTAATCTAACTTTACTATGTGATGCGCACAACACACAAGTATAGACTAAATCGCTCGATTTGGAACAAAACATCTCATGTTTGTCTTTCGAAAATGGTTTGAAAATGCTACTCACAAGTAGGCTAAAACGCGGATTTGCCACCAAACAAGGTGGGCTTAAAACATGATGATTTGCCACTCCAAGTGGGCTTAAAACTCATATTTTGATGAATTGTTCCAATTCAAGTAATGAAGCCTTCATCCACAGGCAATCATGCATTTAATCATTTAAGCACATAGCCTCATGGCAAGCATGCTATCATAGCAGTCACTCACACACATGCAAGGATGCTAAAGCGTAAACACTTACAATGTACTTCGACCCAAAACAGAAAAATAGTTAGAAATCAATGCATGATCCTAGCTATGTTAACAATGCCTAATGCAACACATGCAAAAATGCAACTAAATAGGCTTGGCTATCTAATATGGCATATGAAATGCAACATTTGATAACATGCTTTGAAACACGTATTCAAGTAAGTGTATTGAAATACAATACAGTTTGAATGATGCGCCGAGCCCGGTGTATGCAAAACAAATGAATGATGCACGCATGCAAGCATAAGGATGCTAATCAAAACATGCCCTAAAACTAACCATCGAAAGCTGATAAGTAAAAGGGAGAAAGACGTAGGGTTGGAAGACATTCACACACATACACACACTTATTACAACATTTTGCCCTCTCGACGGAGGGTCCGAATGAAATGAATGCTAACTAGCTATGCTAATTAAGCTAACTATTACAAATCATAACTAATTAACTAACTAGTTAACTAATTATTACAAACACAAATCGATTAGCTAAGCACATTATTTAAGTACAGAACCAACAAATTAACCAACTAAGCAAAACAGTTAAAAGGCCTCAGGACGAGGGATGCATGCATGCTTGATCGGCTTCCTCCCGAAAATCCGTCGCCTTGCCACCGATTGCCTGTGTTTGCATTTGCCTTGATTCCTGAACACCGAACCAATCTCCAGGTTGTTTCTGCTCTAGAACTAGAACAACTCTTGACCACCTCTGAGCCTGAGAGTTGTAGGCCACCTAAATAGACTGTAGGCCACTTGCCTTTGCCGGTTGGCCACTTGCTCCTGCACACTCCAATTTTGCTGCAAACAGAGTACAAAAGGGGCAAAACAAGGTATTTGCAGGGTATGTGTGTACAACCACCCTCCTTATCATTTCTCAAGCTCAAAGGAGTGTAGTACTTAGCTCTCGGGCCACCAACCGAGCATCGCAATGCACGATGGCTGAGAAGCCAAGTTTGTACAAATCAATGAATGCACAAATAACACACAAGACTCAAGAGGCCTCCACCCTATCATGCACAATCAAGGGGGACGGCGACCAAAAAATGAGGCACGTTTCATCACTTCAAGTATGAAACGTCTCCGATCCAAACACATGCAATGCAACTCAAACATGTTATCTTGGCATGTTTTTACTTTGATTCATTTTGTTTACTTATTTTAGATTACCGATAAGTCCTTTAACCGGTTAAGTCCAAAAGTGAGAAGTCCTCTAATTGGAAAGAGAGTCCAAAGCCACAAGCTTCTTGAGCATGAAAGAAGCATCATGCCATTGGTTAGTAGAAACCCTCAAGAGAAGGCTAAAACCATTAGGCATGAACGCCTCAATTTCATGCTCAAACCAACAAAGGACTTAAGATCCCTTTCAAAGTGATACAACAAATAAAAGATGGCATGCAATGGTATACATTTCAGCACTGAAATGGGATGATAATGACCTTAAGGCATGCAAACAATGCAAGCATAACATGTTGAAGACCAAAAACATCAAAGCTAGTAGAGATCATTTCACAAGAGGCATGCAATACCAAGATCAAATGACCAAACCAACCCCGGACAGAGGTTAAACATGCCAAAACAAAGGCCTATTCATGCTAAAATGGGAGCTCAAAATGCTAGGAGAACATGCGCACATGTTGGCCTATGAGCAAGGCATGATATACAACCCTCGAAAGCTATGAAGAAGTGAAGTGTATGAGAGTGTGATTACACTATATACACTAAAATTACATGCCAAATGGTGCCATACCATGCAAACATCACATACACAACATATTAAAGGCCCCAAAACTCAAAGCTAGTCAAGGCCCTTTACACTACAACCATATTAAACAATGCTCAAATGACCTTGGCCACACAAAACAGACTTAAGGCAGGTCGAAACAATGGCAAAAACATGCTAGACTTGCAACATAGATGGCAAGAAAGATATGCTCATGTATTAGCTCACAAACAATGCATAAAGGCACAACTCTTAAACACAATGAAAGAGTGATAAACATGAGAGTATGACAGAAGTTTATGCTCTGAAACACCATGCCAAATGATGCCATATCACACAAGGCATGCTAGGGGTCTTAAAACACAAGACTAACAAAGCCAATTACACTATAGCCCTACAAGGCAAGCCATACATGACCAAGACCACCTGGAACAGAGTTTAAGCATGCCAAATCAAGGTCAAAAGCATACTGAAATAGAGCTAAAACAAGCTAGAACAATAGGCCAAAATACAAAGCATGCAAGGCTAATGAGTGAGATTGCACTACAAGTGCATAAACCAAGCAAGAGGTGACCCCACCAACTAAAATCAGAGTTAAATCATGCCAAAATAACACCAAAAGCATGTTAAGATGGAGCCCCAAAAGGGTAGAAAAACATGCATACAAATTAGCTCATGATCAAGGCATAAGGCACAACTCTCCAAAAGCATTGAAAGAGTGAAACATGTGAGAGTATGACTACACTTCATACACTGAAATCATGTGAGAAATGAGGCTAAGGCATGCAAACAACTCAAGTAAAGCATGCTAGAGACTTTGAAACTCAAAGCTAGTCAAGAGCCTTTACACTACAACCATGCACAACAAGTCTCCCATGGCCAAGACCACTTAAAATAGAGCTTAAGCATATTAAAACATGGGTAAAAGCATGCTGGAGTGTAGTCAAAATAAGCTAGAATGGTGAGCTAAAGCATCAAGCATGTTAGTTTAACAAGAAGGATTGCACTACAAGAACATGAAGCATGCAACCAATGATCAAACAAGCCAAAAATAGAGTTATGGCAGGTCTAAAAAGTCACAAAAATATGCTTGAACAAAGCCACAAAGAAGTAGAAACACATGCTCATTTGGTAGGCCAACAACACATGCAAACAAGGTACAAAGGGGAGGAGACCACCCCCACCTATTTTGGGTCCCAAAACACACTTTCCACCACTGAAATTCCTCTGGAATTCAGTGGTGAAAAGGCCAAACAAAGGTGATCTCAAAGGCTTTAAAAGATAGCTTAAAGCAAAGCAAAATAAGCCACAAAAGGGGGTAGACCACCCCTAACTCAAACAAAGCCTCAAACAACCATTTTTAACACTTAAAAACAAAAGTTTTTGTAGTTGAAAGCTAGGCCTAAAACAGCATACAAAAGTGGCCAACCACTTGATCAAAATAAAGCTTAAAGAGGGAAGACACTCACCCTTGAAGCATAACTTTAAAATCAGCAACTTCTGAGCCAAAATCAGTCTTTAAGAACTCAAATGAGACCTCTAAGTACCTTAGCTTCAAGGTAGAGGTGTTTGATCAAGAGCCCCTTTGCAAATGCACCAAGAATTCCCACTTTCAAGCACAAAAATATATATAGAGAGAGAGAGAGAGTAGATTTTTGTCTTCCAAAAATTCTGAACCCTTATAAGGGGGAAGCACCTTCCCTTATATAAGCAAAGTAAGGAGAAGCTTGCTTGACAAGCTTAGAGCTTGTTCCAATCCCTCCATACACGTGCATGGAGGATGCATTCAGTGGCCAACAACTGGCACAGCTGACACCAAAAATATCTAAAAAAACAAAAAAAAGGCCGTAGGCCACTTCCACTAGCCTATAGGCTACTTCAAGTGGCCTACAACAGGGAAAAGTAGCCTACAGCTACAAAAAGTGGCCGACAGGCCTTCCCCGCCCTCTAGGCAAAAGGTAACAAGGTATGGTCCAAAAACAAACCAAAAAGAAGAGAGCTAAGAGGCCCCAAGACAAGGCACTCAGCCGAAAGCTCCTGAAACTAGCCTACCGGCCATTGCAAGTGGCCTACAAGAGGAAAAGTAGCCTACAGCTACAAAAAGTGGCCTACAGGTCTCTCTCTCCCTCCAGGCAAAGGCACCAAGGTCCGGTCCAAAAACCAGGCCAAAACACAGAGGGTTTAGAGGCTCAAAGACAAGGCGCAAGGCCGAGATCTTCGGGCACTCAAAACAAGCACAAACATGCATAATCATCACGCGCACAAACGATGACGTCTGAGTCTTAAGGTTGGTCAAAAATGGGGTGTCTACAGTGGTAATTTTTCAATCAAGGCAACAACTTGAAAGGACTCGCTGAGAGACATGCCCTCTACATGAATGTCATGCAGAATCAACTGTAAATCCTATACTTGACTGATAACAGTCTTCAAGTCTGTCATAACAAAATCCAAAAATTTACCAACGACGAATTTCTTCATGCCAGTAACTTCGATCTTGTATTTCTTCTCCAAAGAATCCTAGAGTTCCTTGGTTGTCCTAATGGGGCTATAGACATTATATAAAGTATTGTCCAACCCATTCAAGATATAATTGCGACACGGGAAATCGGCATGTTTCCAAGAATTAATTGCAGCAATAACTTGCTGATCAGTCTCATCTTCCTACAGCGTAGGAGCATCCTCATGGAGAAATCTAGCCATATTCAATGTGGTGAGATAAAACAACATCTTTTGTTGCCATCTCTTGATATCAGTTCCCATAAACTTTTTTAGCTTTTCTCCATGACTTATCGACACTGTTGGAAGGATAAGAGCACTCAAACAACAGTAGAATTTGGGGTAGTAATAGTACCCGTACCAGAACCAATTTGAACATTTCCAGAAGCCATAATTCTAATAAAAACCAAATCAATTTATTCTTATTATTATATGGAAATAAAATAAAAATTTCCAGCATTAAAAAACCAATCAAAACTGTTAAAACAGTTTTAAAACAATTCCAGAACTTAAACCAGCAAAACAAAATTTGTTAAAAAGCAATAAAAAAATAGTTTGTAATAAACTGTTTCAAGTACTAGAAACCAGTATTAAAACCAAGTTTATTAAAACCAGTTGTGTTAAAACAGAGTGTTCCAACAAACGAAGTTTCAGAAAGAAGCATAAAAAAAAAACACAGTATTTAAAAACCAACCAAAAACTAGTTTTGTTAAACAACACAATGGTTTTTGGCACACAATCTTTCATAAAGAAACAAACCAAAAGCAGCATTAACAAAAAAAAATTCCAGTAGCCTAACAAAACCAAATGGGCACTAGAAACAACCAATAAAATAATGTTATGAAGATACAATTTCCAGAACCCGTAAACAAACCAGTTCGAAAGAACAATAAATGAAATAAAGAAGTAGAAATAGTAAACATAGAAAATAAAAGGAATCTGTCTTAAGATTGTAAGAAATATTTTCTATGTTTAACGAAAAAAATAAACCAAACAATAAACAAAATAAAAACTTTACTTACAGAACAATCGAAATAAATATGACCAAACAACCAGACCAAGTCGAGTGTATGACACTCTATCCTTAAGACAGATTCGCCCTCCGAAGTGGTGCTTACGACCTTCTTTAGCTTCTATCTCTCAGGATACAATGATCTTCTCAGAGTGAAGCAGCACTACAATCACTCTAAACAGCGAACCAAACCTATGTTTTGAACTTTCTCTGATTTTCTAAGACTAAATGTATGCAGGAAAAAAATGCAGAATGGAGGGAAGGAAATCCAGATTTTTCTTCTTGTAAATTCTGGAGAGTAAATGACTTTAAATAGTTATAGAAGATACCTATTGGAACAGGCATGGTATCTTTTCAATTTGAATTTAAAAAGACACATCTGTTTGAAGGAAAAACAGTAACCAAAGGAAACCAACTTCCTGAAAATTATTTAATTTAAAAATTAAATAAATTTCCAATAAAATATATATAATATTATTTTATTCCACACCCGCGACCATTCTTTCCTATGTGGGACAAGAGAAATTACCAAAATTGAACCTTTGGCGGCAATTTCCAATTCACACGAAAATGGTTTTCACCAAACCAGTGTATAATCTTAATCTCCACATAGACATGAACAACTTTGACTCTTGGATTGCCGGTAAATTTGGCACCAACGTTCACCAAAAATATTGGTAAAAACCCATCCAACGTTCACCAAAAATATTGGTGAAACCCATTTTTTTCCTACATTGGAAAGATTAAAATTAAAGAAAATAGAAAAGTTAGAAGTTAAAAAAAAAGGTTTGAAGATTTGATTGAAAAAGTGTATTTTGAATTGGTTTTATGTTAGATTTGGATTATATAAGTAATATGCCACGAACCTACACCATTTTTTTTTATACTTAGAAGCCTTCAAATCTTGTCTTAGAGAATTAAAAGTGAAGGAATAAAGAGAAATTAGAAAAAGATATAAAGATTGAATTAAATCTTCTCTTTTGGATGTTTTGATCTCAAAACCATATATACAAATGTGTTTATATTGGTTTTTCATCATATTTTCATGCATTAAGGTGTTGTAAAAACATGTTTTAGGTTTTGGAGCTTGAAAAATGGATTTTGTACCTCAAGAATAGTCAAGAACAACAAGAACTTGAAGTTGCCCAGATCTTCCGCATGTGTGCAGCAAGAACCGCATGTGCAGCGGGCCCTCCGCATGTGCAGAATTCATCCCCGCACATGCGACAACCCAACCTAGAACCAAATTTGGGGCTTGAAATAATTGCACATGTGGTCTGCACGTGCAGCCAGGGTCCCACACATGAGGAAAGCAGGGCAGTTACCCTTTCGTTTTCTCTTCAATCCTTTCGACCCTCGGATACCCTTACACCTGTTTTGAACCTAAATAAAATTTGAACACGTCTAGAAACCAATCTAAATCAAGATAAGTTTGGGAGGAAAAACTCAATTAAAATAGTTTGATTGTTATACCTTTGTTTCATCGGTATTTGTGTTCTTATATGTAGGCCGAGACCGTTAAGAAGTATTGTCAAGCACGAGCCATGTGTGAGTAATATTATTGTAAAGCTATGTTTGAAAATTAGTTTTGAAAACATTGGTGATATATCATGATTTTGAGAAATCTTTATTTTGATTATGAATGAATAGCATATGTATTTTGTTTAAAGTCATCAATGGCATCCTTAGATAGTCCCAATCATTTGAGAGAGGGGGTGAAAGGGGGGGGGGACAATCTAAATACACCATAACAATGTTTGAGTTCCACCACCACGGAAGTGTGGATTGTCTAATTGTGCCAGGGTCAATTATTCCATTAAGAGGCTCTAATGAATGTACCATGTATCAGGCTTTGTTTATGAGATAATCTTATGAATTGTTTGAATGCTTTTGAAAATGCGATATGATATCTATGTTTTGTAAATGGTTTGAAATTCATTCATTACCACTTTACTATAATATTATTCACTGGGCAATAGCTCACCCCTCTCCCTTATATATATGTAGGTGACAAAGAGTTCCAGTACAAAGGAAAGTTTTATTATGAGCCGGTCTTATGTGCTTGTGCTGATTTTATAAAAGTTAAGGCATGAGTATTGTATTTTATTTTATTATTGAAGTCATGTAGTTATATAAGATAATAATCCAAGAGAAATGTGTGCTTTCATTTCATATAGTTATGCACTATTCTGAATGGACATTTCAAATGAACTCAATATAAGTATATATTGGTGTAGACAACCCATTTTTTACTGCTCTTTAGACTTGGGCACTTCATTCCGAGCACTCGATGATGAAAGTTACATTATGCAAATCATTCGGATCTTCAGCAAAAGAATTTGGTTTCGAGTTCTAATCCCAAACCTTACGCCCCATTTTGTCTAAACTATTTTAGACCTTAAAACCCTCTTTTCAAAATGTTTTTACGATATTCCGAGGCTCGCATTTCGATTAAAATATTACACTTTTCAGTAAACCAAGTAAGGATAAAGTGGAAATAAATGGAAGAGAGGTAATATCTTTGAAAAATCTTTAAAAACATCTTATTTATAGGTTTGAAGTTGAAGGAAATATGAGGGGATGCAAGAAAAATAGTTGGGAAAAAGGTTGAGCATCAAACCGTTAAAAAAGAAATGAACAGTCGTCACTAAATTAGGCATATCTCTTTGTACTCTTAGAATTTAGATGTGAGGCCACACTATTGGAAAGTAGACTTCTGGGGCTTCAATCACCTAAAACCGAGTCTGGATAAGGGAGATATACATGTTTGAAGTCGGGCTTGAAAGTAGTTTTTTAGACCTGTCTGGGTTTGTTTAGATCCGGCCATGGCTTGTTTAGACCCAGCCACGTTTCAATCAAAAATAGTCCATAGTGCCTTTTAGACCTGGCCTTTCCTTTTTAGGTCCGGCCGTGTGTTTTGTGGCCTGGCTAGGTGTCATTAGCGATAAATAGGACAACTGGCGGGAATTCGCCAACTGTTGTTTTTCGAAGATATTCATTACCTATTTGCCTCAAATTCTATAAATACGAGGCCTCACCTCTGTTTTGAGGGTTAGAAAATTTTCAAACACCCTAAAAGGCATTTGAGAGCCCCTCATTCCATTGTAAGGCACCTTTTGTTCTTATATCATCTTTGAGATATATATATACATATTAGATACACCATTAGAGCTTGGATTGGGAGCTTTGGTTGAGACTTTGAGACCACAATTCAAGAGCTTGAGAGTGTTTGGGAATCAAGTTTGGTTGACAACAATACATACTCTTTAAAGAGGTATAACTCTTACCATCTCTTTCCTTTGTTTATACTAATTATTTTCTTCATTTTTTTTGAGTTCACTGTTGGAAGCTACTTTCAAGGGCTAAAATCTGTTATTTAATTCACAAAAAGTGGAGGGGTTAGCCACCCCTCCTTAGGCTTGCTTGCCTAGCTTGTTCTCCACTATTTTCATTCACTTTTTCCACCTTTTTTGAAGTGTTTTAAGTACTGTTTTTTTGGTTTTAGGGGTTGTTTAATTCATTTAATTAGTTTATGATTTGAATATCATGTTTGTAGTGTTGTAAGTCCTCATGGATTTGGTTGTTTAGGCCTTAGACACCAATCCATTTGAGTTGACAGTTTTATTTACCTAGTTTTTATACAAATAATCTCACTTTTGCAATAATCAACTTCGTATAATTATCTCTACAACCTCCCTCCTTTCTTTGCTTTTTTTGACTAAGAGCCGTATTCGACATGGGATTACCGTTCAAAGTATAAGAAAGAGACCCCTCATATGCTAAATGGTTTAATCTCTTCGGACAGGACATTGCATCTCTCTTATGTGGAGAACGATCCCTTGTTTGATACTCCTCTTAATCGCTGGTGCATTGTTTCTAAGGGACTAGTTTTTAACTTAGACCCTTGGAAATCTCAAAGAAAGGTTTCATTATAGCTTGTCATCAAGTTTGGATTTGAGGTCATTATCGCCCTTCTTAGGTTTGACTCCGAGTCCCTTATCGCTCAGGAATAGGTTTGATTCCTTATTTGTGATTTCCCCCGTAGAAAAGGGCTTGAAAAGTTCACTTCTTGAGTTAAGCTATGCTTATTCATCTTTATTGCTTTTGGACTTAGTGGACGTAAATATCACTTTTGGACAAAATGGAATAACAGATAAGAAATGGAAGTGTAAGTTGAAAAGGGCTAGTAAAAATCGGTTTAAAATTAACCAAAACCGACATAAAGGAAACTAATAAAATTGGTTAGATTTGGTCGGACGTTATACCGAATCCATTGCTTCTAGAGTCATCACATACTAATTCATGATGTTTAATGATTCTTGAAGCGTGTATACCTCCCTTCTTGAATTAACTTCATGATAGGAAGGAGGTGTTGTTTGTCTTTCATTGCATTCATTAAACTTTTGTCCTATCATGTCAAAAATCATCATGCAATTAACTTGCGACCATTGATGGTTTGGGAATAGAACCCGCTCCTCTCTTGAGTATCTCCATGATAGAGGATGGCAGAAAGGACAAACATTGCTTAGAAGCACTCGTCTGCACTGTTTTCACCTCAGTGCATAAATCAGTTTTCTGCCATAAATTAGGGCAAGGCCGGATATGTTTGGGCATGGCCGAGCTCATTGTGGGCTGATCGGTCTCCAATGTATGGTACACAGGGAATTTTTAAGAAATATAGAACAGTGGCTGTGGGTGAACACATAGTTTCCCAGCAAGGTAGACAGAGCAGTTTTT
>CM069906.1:36468689-36953453 GCA_036172215.1 Camellia granthamiana | reverse complement strand
CAATTCATTTAACAGTATTTCGATCTTTCAGTCAATCAATAGTTCAATCAATCAGTCTTTCAATCAATCAGTCATATGTGGTATATCCATTAGCCTATAAACAATAGGTCCAAAAAGACCGGGCCTTGACAGACCCAACAATAGTGATGGCCATCAATCAATAACAATATGGTTCCACGAGGAAACCGACAGAGCTCTGTATCAGTCAATAACAATGGGTGCTAAGGATGCCACAATACAATTCGAAATACAGGACATACATTCATTCAATAAACAATATCAGTTCGATAAACATTTCAGTTCAGTATTCAAAAGATAATCATTTTGAACATATCTTTACACAATCTGTTACTCACAGAGATTGGGCTATTAGCAGCTAGAGCGTGTCCCCGAGAGCCAACCCTAAACAATTAAACAGTTGAACACACACTAAGTTTAACAGTTGGGGAAGTACAATGATTAACTTCCTAATATGCCTCGGTGTGTTCTATGTCTAAATCCTCATTAAGATGTCTTAAACTAGGCCTAAGAATGCCTAGGATGAGATGAGGATGCAAAATTACACTTGGAAGGCATTTTTCAAAAGTTGCTGAAAATAGGCACCTCGCTCGAGCGAGCCTTCCTTCGCTCGAGCGAGCTGCATGAACAGTGAAAGTACTGGTTGCTCAATTTTTACGCGCGATGGTCGCTCGATTCTCGCTCGAGCGAGCTGGCAAAACCAAAGGGCTCGCTCGAGCGAGGAATCCTTCGCTCGAGCGAGGAAGCAAAATCTGGGATTTCCAGATTTGTCTCCCAAGTTCGAACCAAGTATTCAAACACTCAAATCTCATCCTCTTGGCCCCAAATTCTGGAAAAACACTTTCAACTCAATGTATTACAAGTTTCAAAAGCTATTTTGTACATGCAAGGGCCAAGGGTTGATCAATTGAAGCCAATTTCAAACCATTTTCAAGAATATTTTCAAAATGTGAGATGCATGATCTTTAAACCAAAATCAATCTTTAAATCTTGCTCCAAGGAGCTCAATAGCTGGAAAACAAACTGAAATCATGGTCTTAACATGAAAATAAGCTTGCATGCACCAATGGACCATGGATTCAACTTCAACATCAACAAATTCAACATGCATGCAACATTTCTAGCATGAATCAACTCCTTAGCACTAAAACATGATTTAATCCTACAATGGAACATGAATCATGCAAGATGAGGCTCAAGAACAACAAAAAGATGATGATTTCTCTTACCTAAGTCTTGTACTTCAAAAATAAAGGCCCAATTCTTGTAATACACACTTCAATCTTCAAGTTCACCAAGGTGTAGTCAAAATCTCTCTCAATTTCTAAGCATGCAAGATGAAATCACTCAAGATGAACTCTCTCTCTCTAGAATTCGGTTATGAGCAAGAATAGGGGCTGTCAATGTTGATTAAGTGTATAGGTTCTAAGATTAAACAAATGGCCACCCAATGGCGGTTTCGTAATTAAGTGGAACTTGGCAATTAACTTATTTTAATGTAGTTTAATCATTCCTAATCAATTTTCAGATAATTATATCATTAAATCACAAGTATTCTAATGATCACAAAACACTAAACGGTTTCTAAATCGGCCGCCGATAAGGCCTTCAATTAGCAATTTAAACATATAAATGCAAACAGTTAATCAGTCAATCAAACAATGTAATATGCAATTCAATAGGCAAACTCATTCAATTTCAAATTTCACTTTCAATCGATCTATTCAATACTTCAATTAATTCGATAATCAATCATTATCAATTCAATTTGGCGATAATCAGTATATAATCCGATAATCATTAACGAGGGTCGTTACATTCCCAGCAAGGTAAACAGAGCAGTTTTTGAGGAACATTGTCATTGGCGCGCATGTGATCATTGGTTTATTTTAAATAGATTGTTATAATATTATTATTGTAATAGGTTAAGTAGTTATTCATTTGAATTTGTAATAATTAGAGACATTCGGACCCTCTTATACGAGGGCAAATTTGTAATATTATGTATGTCTTCTAGCCCCTCTTCTTTCTCCCTTTTATTTAATTGCTTATGCTGGTTGCATGTAGTACCATATTTCGGTTTCATATCATTACCATGTGTAAATATCGATTTATGCATGCATTAGATTTAATTCATCATTCTAATATTTTTGTCAATTTCTTAATTACTTGAAAATGTGCGCTATCACATGATTTAATTTGAGCCATATGCCATGTTAAATAAACCGAACCTAGTAGTTGCATTTTGTATGTGTTGCATTAGTCATTTTCATCGTTAGGATCATAGATTTTTCTAACTATTTTTCTTCTATTTTGGCTTGCCTCGGTTGAGTACTAGGTGAACATTTTCACTTTAGCATATTGCATGTATGTTTATGTTTCCATATCAAGTATGTTACCATGAGGCTAAGTACTTATTTGATATATCTCTTGAATGCACGTGGATGAAGGCTAATTGTTTAAATTGGGATGATTTGATTAAATGTACATACGAGCTCGCTTTTTCAAGTGACACATATTCAAAGCTCTTTTCAAAATGAACATTAAATCAAAGCGTTCCAAATTTTGTGAAATAGTCTGTACTTGTTGACCTCACATAGTAAAGATAGCATAATAATCACATACATGAGCATATACTGTCTATAAAAATCGCATCATGATTAGTAGAGGCCGATCTTTGATCGGGTTAATGGGGTGCTCAATTCATGACCTTCCCCACTCATACATAAGTTCCCAAGCCGAGACACTCTGGTTATGACAGACAAGTGGCCCTTGACACGACGGGTTTCCTAAATTTTTCAAAAATATTTAGGTGGCGACTCTGTAATCTGGCAATACAGTCCATTTTTGGCATCTCTGATGATAAATGGATTTTCTAAAGATTTGCCAGACTTTGACTCTCATTTGTGTTTTTTTGTTTCACATTGCACTTATGAAACCAGATTCAGAACCACGGGAGTCCGAACTGTAGGGCTATCGTATCCGAGGGGACTAAACCTCTCTGAGGAGTACGAAAAGCAAGATATAGTTTCTGGAGATTCTGTTAGGGATTTAGAGAACTTGACAGCTTGCCTAAAAAGCTTGCCAAAAGGCTGGCCGGTCGTGCGCTTTGCCATGTTGGAAACACAACCCTTGGATCTGGATTACTGCTGTACCGCTTGATCCTCGCGGTGTTAGGTGTGAGAGGTATATTAAGTAATCTTGATGAGGTACCCTTTTGGACCAATCGGCCTAATACATATAGGGGTTTTTTTTTTTTTTTTTTTTTTTTTTTTTTTTTTGGTGAGTAAGTCATAAAATAAAGACAATGAAATTTACAAGTTTACAAGGGGCATACCCCAGGCACGCCCAATAACAGATAAAAACGATTACATAACCGACAAAAACTAACACTGCACCCCCCTAAGAAAGAGGGGGGAAACAAGAACAACTAGAAACCAAAATAACCCAACTTTGCCCATATAACCTTTTTGTCCCCAAGTAACCCCTACCATCAGAGATAATAGATGGAAACTTGGGGTGGATATATAGGCAAAGATACAAATAAACACCACAAAGCTTATAAAACACAATAGACATACTCACAAAGCAACAACCCTCAAGCCAAATCAAAAATGATAACCAACCCCACATGCCCCAATCTTTACTGCAGATAAACACATGGAGTCCAATAAGTATCCCACTCCTCACAGCCGTGACATCCTAGCCACTAACCAAAGCCATGACGGAGGAAAATATCTACCCCATGAGAAATCCCGACAGAGTCACATAAAGCTAGCACGATCAGTAACCATAAACAACGATCTTGGAAGTTATAGCGAAAAACGATAGCCCCACAGCAACAAACTAATCCATAGCCAAAAAATATCATGAGAGCAATCATCACATCCCCCAGTCCCTTCATTGGTAGATCACAAGCCTCAAACCCCACGGCAATGTAGCCTTCACTCCATGTCAGGCGTAGCAATACGATCAATTAGGATAGGTCACATGAAGTAAAGAAGCAACCAAAAAACCAGTAGCTAACCTCCCGCTCATCTCCTAGTCTCTAAATCGGCTAGTCATCGAACCACTATTTCCCATAGCAATGACTCCTCAATCACTCTTGGTGCAGATGGCTCAAAACTAGCCTCATATCGAATCACATGAGGATCACACGATCAATCATCATGAGAAAATTGACTATAAATAGTCTGCTGCATTGTGGCTAAACAAAAAATTTATGGGCTCATCAACAAAAAATTAAGACCCAAACACTCTTTACCCAAAGAAACATACTCACAAAATAACCCACCTACACCAAAAATGGCAGTACACAAATTGAGCCCAAAAATTAACAAGCCCACGTGCGCCATTAAACCCAAACAAATATTGCCCATGCCTTGCCCAATCTGTCCAAATAGAAAATCCCACTTCGTAAGCTGCAGCTCAACACACACATAAATACAAATAATCAAAGTTATAAGCCCAAAAGCAAGGGGCCCACCATCCACTACCAAATCAATACCCAGCCCAAGCAACAAAAAAAGATGTAGCCCACGTGTGCAATGCAACTACATCGCTCCATCAGCTGCTTTCTGCACAGATAGAACCCTTATGCTATATACAACTATCTCCTACACGCTATCAACACGCATGAAGCCTACATCTCACCACTATCAATGTGACTCGCGCCTAGGAGCGTGAAAGACACATCTTTCCTAGGAACATACCAACAGCCTACACCGGCGGCTAAAACTTTCTCGCAGACACAGCGCCGGAAAACACACTGCTCTACTCACTCGAACTAGAACATACTCTTGTCGGACATCTCTAGCCGGCGAACAACATCCACAAAGAAGCACCAAAAACCGACGGCATCAGAGCATAACCCATCACTGCCGGAAGCAAACCTCATTCAACGCTGCATAAAAACACACATCTGGAGCCATGCGACCGCGTCGATAAACTAGGGGGTGTTTGGCAAAGACTTTTTTAGCTTTTTGGGCTAAAATTCACAAAATGACAAAATAGGCTAAAATAGCTGATCAGACAAAATGTCATATCAAACCCATAATCATTTCACTTTTTCTCTCACAAACATCACATCCAATTACAAAAAAATTCAACTATCTTCCCAAGCACAAAAATTTTAGCCTACTAAAATAGTCAAAAACTAAAATAGCCTGCTAAAATAGCAACTTTCCAAACACCCACATAGTGAGCTCTAGCGACTATTCAAACTAGGGCAGGATGCTTTCCCATTTTTCAGGATGTTGTGATACCGTTTGTTTGAATAACAAAGCTATAGATCACTCCAAAGTTAGGACAAGGAAACCCTAACCTCTCATAGGGGTGTTTTAACTGCTTTTGTGCAAAATGTGAAATCTTTTACAATGTGTGATGCAATCCTTGGAGAGTCTTAATCTTGAGACGATTCCTTTCAAACTTAAAGGTCATATCAGAATCAAAATCTAGGTCAAAATCCAAGGGTTTGTGTTTGATATGGTGGAAAAATATCAAAACCAAAACCAGGGCCAAAAATTGTATCTTGCTTTGTTTTGACCAACATACCCGATATCCCAATTTGATAGGGCATTTGTTTTTACTGCTAGGTTTGTCTGAGCTAAAGAATGAGTAGTACCTAATTCAGAAAAGGCCAAACCCAATCCGACCCGGAAAGCCTTAACCCATCATAATCCATCCAATCCTAGAAAAACCCACTCAACAATGGTCCAGTCCATCCAATCTAAAAAAAAACCCACTTAGCAAAGGTCTAGTCCATCTGATCCCCAAAGGGTAACTTCGGAAAGATCCATCCAATGCCAAAAGACTTATTCTAAAAAAGCCCAATCCACTCAAACCCGTCTAAACTAATCCAGTGTACATACTTCAAGTATAACCGGGTCGAAATCCTTGCTAGTCAGCTCTCAGCTTACACCCATCCATTTCTCCAATTGTCAACTCAGCAGACCCGTGATGGATCAGAGTCCAGAAGAAGTTGGGGCCATGATAACAGCCCTAAACTAGGGAATTGCCATG
Organism: Camellia granthamiana; assembly: GCA_036172215.1. Taxonomy (NCBI): domain Eukaryota; kingdom Viridiplantae; phylum Streptophyta; class Magnoliopsida; order Ericales; family Theaceae; genus Camellia; species Camellia granthamiana. The sequence continues at coordinate 36,947,414 of CM069906.1, read as the reverse complement.
CAAGATGAGATCATTGTTGAAATGTAATGCCTATTTGGGGCATCTACTCCACATCCAGTCTTGAGCCCCCAACCAAACTTTGACCCACCTCCGCCAGCTGAAGATTTACAGGGTCCAAATCCTCGAAAAAGGTTGGCTCAAGCTCGAGTTTTCAAACCCCTGGTGCAGCCTAATAAAGGGCTATTTCCCCTTGATATTAATGCTGAGCTCAATCCGACCTTGTTAAAAATTGCTAACCTTGATAAGCAATTCAAAAAGGCACAGGGAATTAGCTCCATTCCTGACATTGAGGATGGGTACACCGAGGTTACCGTAAGGCTTCCAAGCTGATTCAAAATGCCACCCATTGACCATTTCGACGAGTCTGGAGATCCTATGGTACATATCCAGCTTTTCTTGGACGTCCTGAAACTGATGGGTCTAAATAAGCCTCAGAAACTCCCTCTATATGGAACAACCACTTGGTACGCCAAGTTGGAGGATAAAGTGAAACAAAATTGGGAAGATTTGGCTGAGGCGTTTGTCAATTAATATTCTTACAATACCCAAATTGAAATGACCACCCAAGAGCTTGAAGTAACCCACCAGAATCCTAAATAACCGTTTGTGGAATTTGTTGGAAGATAGAGAGCAAAGGCCGCACAAATGACAGATCGACCTTATGAGAGAGACCAAGTGCGGATAATAGTGCAAAACCTTGAGACTGATATGTTACAAAAGTTAATAGTCGCTCCACTGTTCACTTTCAAAAATTTGTATGAATTAGGGATTCAGATTGAGAGCGCATTTAACAAAGAGATTATTCTTAGAACAAGCGAACCAACAAAGAGAGTGTTTTTCCCAGTACCAATGCTAGCAGTAGCACCAATGCTAGCAGTAGCACTACTCCCAAACCCACTGAAATCAATACCGTCGCCACCGATCCCAAAACTACCAACCCTTTTGCCAATGCCAACCCACAAAAAGCCAGCCTAACCCAAGCTAAAGGCAGAACTTTCACCCCCCTCTATATAAGCCTGACCAGCGCACTAAAAATCCTGATGGAAAGAGCGTATCTCAAATCCCTTTATCCTCAACCTCTTCCTAACCCACTCTCTACTAGACATAACCCCACCATATGCTAAATGGTTTAATCTCTTCGGAGATTCATTACCAGGGCATTACATCTCTCTTATGTTGAAAACGATCCCTTGTTTGATACTCCTCTTAATCGCTGGTGCATTGTTTCTAAGGGACTAGTTTTTAACTTAGACCCTTGGAAATCTCAAAGAAAGGTTTCATTATAGCTTGTCATCGAGTTTGGATTTGAGGTCATTATCGCCCCTTCTCGGGTTTGACTCCGAGTCCCTTATCACTCAGGAATAGGTTTGATTCCTTCTTTGTGATTTCCTCCGTAGAAAGGGCTTGAAAAGTTCATTGCTCGGGTTAAGCTATGCTTGTTCATCTTTATTGCTTTTGGACTTAGTGGACATAAATATCACTTTTGGACAAAATGGAATAAAAGATAAGAAATGGAAAGGTAAGTTGAAAAAGGCTAATAAAATCGGTTTAAAATCGATTAAAACTGGCATAAGGGAAACTAATAAAATTGGTTGGATTCGGTTAGACGTTATACCGAATCCATCGCTTCTAAAGTCATCACATACTAATTCGTGGTATTTGATGATTCTTGAGGCGTGTCTACTTCTCTTCTTGAATTAACTTCATGGTAAGAAGGAGATGTTCTTTGTCTTTCATTGCATTCATTAAACTTTTGTCCTATCGTGTCTAAAATCATCACACAATTAACTTGCGACCATTGATGGTTTGCGAACCAAACCCACTCCTCTCCTGAGTATCTCCATGATAGAGAAGGGCAGAAAGGACAAACATTGCTTAGAAGCACTATGTCTGCACTATTTTCACCTCAGTGCACAAAACAGTTTTCTGCCATAAATTAGGGCAAGGCCGGATTTGTTTGGACACGGCCGGGCCTCATTGTGGGCCAACCGGCCTCCAATGTGTGGTACACAGTGCATTTTTAAGAAATACAGAGCAGTGGCTGTGAGTGAACGCAGGGCAGTTTCCCAGCAAGACAAATAGAGCAGTTTCTAAGGAACATTGTCATTGGCGCGCACGTGATCAATGGTTTATTTTAAATATATTGTTGTAATATTATTATTGTAATAGATTAAGTAGTTATTCATTTGAATTTGTAATAATTAGAGACATCCGGACCCTCTTATACGAGGGCAAACTTGTAATATTGTGTATGTCTTCCAATCCCTGTTCTTTCTTCTTTTTATTTACTTGCTTATGATGGTTGCATGTAGTATCATATTTCGGTTTCATATCATTATCATGTGTAAATATCCATTTATGCATGCATTACGTTCGGTTTATCATTCTAATATTGTTGTCAATTGCTTAATTACTTAAAAACGTGCGCTATCGCATGACTTGATTTGAGTCATATGCCATGTTAAATAAACCGAACCTAGTTGTTGCATTTTGTATGCGTTGCATTAGTCATTTGCATCGTTAGGATCATACATTTTTCTAACTACTTTTCTTCTGTCTTGGCTTGCCTCGGTTGAGTACTAGGTGAGCGTTTTCACTTTAGTATATTGCATGTATATTCGTGTTGCCATATCAAGCATGTTGCCATGAGGCTAAGTGCTTATTTAATATATCTCTTAAATGCCTGTAGATGAAGGCTAATTGCCTAAATTTGGATGATTTGATTAAATGTACATGCGAGCTCACTTTTTCAAGTGACACGTATTTAAAACTCTTTTCAAAACAAACATAAAATCAAAGCGTTCCAAATTTTGTGAAATAGTCTATACTTGTTTGACCTCACATAGTAAAGATAGCATAATAATCAGAACATAAGTATCTATTGTCTATAAAAATCACATTATGATTAGTAGAGGTCGATCTTTGATCGGGTGAATAGGGGTGCTCAATTCATGACCTTCCCCTCTCATACCTAAGTTCTCGAGCAGAGACACTTTGGTTATAACGGACAAGTGGCTTTTGGCACGAGTCACGGGTTTCCTAAATTTTTCAAAAAATTTTACGTGACGACTCTGTAATCTGGCAATGCAGTCCATTTTTGGCATCTCTGATGACAAATGGATTTTCTAAAGATTTGCTGGACTTGGACTCTCATTTGTGTTTTTTTGTTTCACATTGCACTTGTAAAACCAGATTCATATCCACGGGAGTTCGAACTGTAGGCCTATCGTTTCCGAGGAGACTAAACCCCTCCGAGGAGCACAAAAAGCAAGCTACAATTGGCTTCCGCACTTACAATTGAAAATTTTTCCCAAATATTCTAAGAATCCAACTTGTTTTGTAAGCTAAGCCTTTGGTAGTCCACGATTACTGACAGATTTACCTCACCATCCTATTTGGGGCGGGATGAAATCGTAATAGAGACGGGGTTGGAAAGATGCAGCAAAGGAGGGCGACCGTGGTGTTAGCCAATTAGGTGGGGTTTGTAGTAGGAAGAAGGAGCTAAAAAAAAAAAAAGAGAAAAGGAAAAGACAATTTTGTCTTTGCATAGGATATTTTCATTGATTTGTAATTATAGTGTAATTACTTTAATTCTGGCTGATTTGAAATTATTTTTTCTACTTCACATCTTTTTTTTTAGAAAAAATAATGTTTTAAAGAAAATATGATCGAAGTTTGTTTTGTTTCATAATTTCATATCATTCCTTCAAAAATTTTCATTAGAAAAGTATTTCCTTTCTCACTTTATTTTTCTTCTCGTTTCCCAAACCAGTTCCAAGTAGTATGCACATAAAATAAAAGGCCACAAGTAAGATTGATGCGTTTCTCAGTTAAGAAGGCTACACATATGGAACAGAGCCACTGAATCATGAATCATGATGCATCTACTATTTTGTCCTAATTTCAACTTGCTTGCATCTTAGTCATGCACAATGAGGTTTGTATTAATAATTAAATGAATACCACTAGTATAATTAAAAGAAGGCAAGTTGATATACATACAAAAGAAGAAGACATGTAAGACCACTAATGGTTTGAAATCTATAAACAGTCAAAAATTTGTAAAAGATCAGCCAAAAACTAGAGATTACAATGTGATTGAAGATCAAATTTCTTGATTGGAATAAGAAAGCAATATGACATTTAGGCCCCAAAGGACTCAATTTCTAATACCTCGTGTTCTTTAACAGTCAAACTGACTCAAACTAGAGGCTACCGGATAACGGACCAAAACATAAAATTCATATCATAATCCATACCATGAAATGTTAGAAGAAATCCATACCATAAAATATCATTAGTAATCAAAAAAAAAAAAAAAAAATGAAAAAGAAGAAGAAGAAGAAACAAAGAAAAGAAGATACTGAAACCCCAACCCTACAAAGCTCTAAAAGAAACTCGCTCAGTCATCACCACTACCATTACCTCCACCGTTTCCTCTACCGTGGTGGTGGTGGTGGTGGTGGTGAAGATACACCACCAGGTGTAGCAAAGGGGGAGAAGGTGCAGCAAGTAGCTGAAACCTCTATTCTTTGTTCCCTTCCATCTGCCCTAGTTGTGTTTTTCCATAGAGTTAATACTACATTGTTCATTTTCTCATTGCGAACAGATGCGAGAATGAGAAACTACGACAGCCCATAACATGTGAGGTAATTGCTCCAATTATGAGAATGAAATGCTTAGAAAAGGTAAGAACACAACTGAGGCTAGAATTGTTCCTAATTGTTCGTTCTCATGGAACAAAAAACCAGCCCAGTCAGTTATGCTGGCAAGCTATAAATTGAAACAGTGCAAGTGAGAGAGCAGGGAGAAGGAAAGAAAAAAGGAAGAATGACAAACAATTTGAAGAATCTAATGATAATGAAATAAAAAGTTCCCCATTGCAGTAGAATATAATCCGGATAAAGCTGCAGTCAACGAAACTAATGGCTGAATTTAAAGCCACAAGCCACAAGGTTCAGTTCATTCGGTGTTTTCAAATTTACAGGGAGGGAAGAACAAAAAAATCCTCCATACTCTCATCTTTCACCCACCTTTGTTTAGAGAAATTTCAAGTGCAGTCTTCATCACATCAATGTTTTTACGAGGTGCAACCCCCTTGTCATAAAAGTCAAGTCGTTCCTCAACCTGTTCACGAAGTTTCTCCCCAAAAGCAGTGGTATTCTTATCTGCATTCAGAACATGGTTCACAAAATCTACCAATCATGAGGTAAAGTAATCATATGATAACATTATATTCTTTGAAAGAAACAAAAAGACTTAACTAAGAAACAGTCAATGCAAGATGCGATAGAGCACTTGTTTGCAAGATAACAAGCCATTCGGCCTTTGTTTCGAGCAGATGCCCGGCCAATAAAAGAAGAATGGAATATAAGGCCATACTTCAGGGTGTTTCCTCGGGTTTTCAATGTGCTGTAGCCAAAGGAATGATTTTTAGTCATGATAACAAAACAATGCACAAAAGGAATGTCCAGGTGGCATCAGATGATGCAGTCACTTTTAGCTCTAAAAATATGCATTTTGCCACTAGATGACCTAAACATAGTCATTTCCGGTTGCACTTGAAACCAGACATTCAGAAATAATTGGTCTGATTTTTAAATGAAATTTTTGCAATCCTAGCAAATTTAGAGAAGAGCACATACCTGAAGAGCGCCTTCTCTGCACCAAGGATCTGAAGCGTAGAAGAAGGGTACTTTGCCAGATTTGTGAGGCTACCAGCATGAGAAATCAAACGAGCTCCAACAACTTCACCAATCAGAGCAGCCAAATTGGGAGCAATGTCATTCATTTTAGTGATCAGATATTCATAGAGCTTTTTTCTGTACTCAGAAAGGTCCATTACCCTCTGCGCAAATTGCTTGACATTAATCAAGTCAATTGGAGACAAGTCCTGCCCTAAAAAAACATAGAAACACCAATTGAATAAAAAATGGGATGCGACTTTGCACATGAGATATTTAAGTACCTTTGGTATAGTTTCCTTCTTATTTTTGTTTATGGTTTTACTTTTCATGCTTCCAGAAAACATAATCATTCTCAATTTTTTTTTTTATGAATTCAATCCTTTGAGGACTCAAAAATCAATTTAAAACTGGTTAAAAAAAGGGCCATCTCCAGAAATTTTCCACGCACACAAATTTGTTTACAAAAACATTCCACCAAATTTGTTTTCTGTGTTTGTTTAAATTTTCTCCGTTTTCAAGAATGAACAGTTTTCAAATATTATAACAAATGGGCTAACAAACTCTACCCATGGATGCTTTGGCAGCTTCTACGATTTCCTTTGCTTTATCTTCATCTCCAACTATATCAATCAAGCCTGGTAGTTTGTCTTAAAACAATTCTGATTTGTTCTCAACAAATTTTGAAACTTTGGCATAAAGATAGTTGTCATTGACAATCTTTACTAGTTCAGGAAAATGCCAAGAGTACCATTCTCTGCATTAAGTAAATCAAAGAACAACTTTAACAGAATCTAATTGGAATAAATATAAAAAACATCCATAAAGCTTCATACAATGTCACAATTTCAAAACAACAAATCCCAAAAAATTCTCAAATATTGCACTTAAAAGCAAGAAAGAGTAAACTAGTTCCAAACAATAATGAACCCTGAAGATGATATTTCTAAGACAAAATTGACTTGTACAAGTGACAAACCTGACTCTCATGGAAAAGGAATTGATATCTTTATCAAGAGTATCAAGAAGGAAGATAGCCTGAATTACCATATTGTCAACGCGGTTAACATTGAATTTGACCTTTGCCCTGCCGTAACTGTGCCCCAGACCAAGTTGGGCTTTCTCCAAATCACCAGGCTACAGTAGTTTGAGAACATAGAAGAAACAAGTTACATAACATATGAAGTAATTTCAGAAAGAAAAACATAACAGCAAGACATTGACACTAGAGAGAGAGATGGAAAAGTGTTAAAAAATGCAAACCTTCAGGTTCTCAATGAACCTATCAAAATGCAACCGCATACCGCGAATAAGCTCAAGAACAAACTCATTACTTTGGCAGGGGATCTTGGTCACTTCAAAGACATGTGATCCAATCTTAGGCTCAGCAACGCCTAAACTGAATTTAGGCTTCTTTCAGTCCTTAACTTTTGGGAGAGTTAGCTCCAAAAAATTCCTCAACTCATCAGTCATATGGCCTAAAACCCAATAACAAAAAACAAATGCATATATCAAATCATCATATGTACAAATTCTTTGGAGAGTTAGCTCCAAATAGTTCCTCAACTAATCAGTAATATGCCCTAAAACCCAATCACAAAAAAAAAAAAAATAAGGCATATATCAAATCATCATAACTCCGAATAAATTTTCTTCTTTGAAGGTTTGATAAATTTCTTAAAAGTTACAAGACAAACAAAAAAAAAGCATAAGCAAGCAAACAAAATGCAGACAAAACTATGTGCCAAAACAAAACACCACGCTGCACCTGGTCTGCACCAAATCAGCTGAACCTCCTCATCACAAATTAGCAACATACCATAATGGATCAGGTACCAGATTAGCGCCAAGCCAGCTCAGCAGTAACTAAATTTTGTTATGAGTCTCTCTCTCTCTTGTAACCAACTTAGATATAAAAGATCTTTGCTGTGGAAGCTCCCTGAATTCTCCATTCTCTCTATATATACTGGTGTAATGGTTTGTGTAATTCGTGAGCAAAAATCTGAAACGAATATCAAATTCAATTTCTGCTTCATGGTATGAGAGACCAAAAAGCCTTTAGAGGCAACAAATCCTCTCTCAATTCTTCTTAGTTTTCCTTAATCCTTCTTCCATAACACCATGGCTAAAATCAACCTCCAATCCTTCAAATCTGAGTCCCCTCCTCTCTAGCTTTACATCATTAATTCCTATCAAACTATATCAAACCAATTACATACTCACCTACCAAACTAAATCAAACCATAAGCTGACTTGGTTCAGTGCTAATCCACATACTCCACTTACATAGCCAAATTGACTTTAGTAAAAAAAATCAAAGATGAATTTTCCAAATATCGAGTTTGTTAATCTCTTGCTTCTAAAAAATGAAAATACCCATTGACAAAAATTTAGTTCTCATGCAAAATCTTAAACTCAATCATTCTATTAATTCTCTTTCCCCTCATTTTGTCATCATCCAGACAAGTACAACACCAAAACCCAGTAGTACTAGAGTTGTGCATAAGCTTCACAGTATTTTCTTCTGATGACCATTTTTCTAAACAGAACACATAAAACACAACGAAACTCATAACACAGAATCAGAACAAACCCAACAAGAACAACAAAAACCCAAGATACATATGTACATATATATATATACACACACACAAGCACACACATACATAGACAGAGAGAGAGAGAGGATAGAGAAATGGTTTACTCCCTCACCTTCGGAGATGGCGTTGCATTGGTTGAGAGCGTCGAGAGCGGACTCGAATGGGGTAAAAGCTACGAGTTTCACAACTTTGCCGAATCGATTGAGGTCAGTCACGGAGTTCCGAACTGCCTCTGTGTTCTGACCGATTTCATCAATACCATGTGCCAAAAACAGAGCATACCCAGAAGCTGACTCGTAGAGAAGATATAGCGCCATTGTTGACTGTATTCAAGAGACTCGGTGGCTTCAGTTTCCTCTCTCTCTCTCTCTCTCTCTCTCTCTCCATCCTCTCTCTTCTCTTCTCTCTCTATATATATATATATGTATATGTGTGTATGTATTGCTTGCTTTCTCTCTCTAAGATTATCGGCGAGGCGCGAGAGAGAGAAGAGGGTGGAGAATAGAAGAGACGAGCATTTGATTTGAGAGCTAGGCTTAGCGGTTTAGGGGTAGTTTGGCAATAATATTTTTAGTTGATTTTTTATTTTTGACTATTTTAATATGAAACTTTTTTGGTTGTTTAGGCCTCGAACAGACTAATTTAGTAACTTTTTAGCTATTTGGTTAAAATATGAACTAAAAAAAACTAGTATGTTTAGGATGACTTTTTAACTTTTTACGAAAAGATGTGCAAAAAGTAGAGAGAAAAGAGAATCTTTAACTTTTTGGTATGGGTTGTTAGTTTTTTGGCTAATTTAGTAACTTTTTGACTTTTTGGCTAAAAAGTTCGGTTGCCAAACGAGGCCTTATACGTATCAAAAATTCATTTTTAGTTCAGTACTTAAATTTTTATCAAATAATTTTTCAGTTAAAAAATTTAACATTTAATTTTCAATCTTCAATTTTTTATTTTCAACTTTATAGAACACCACCATAGCATTTGCCTTCATAATTAAATTTACGGCAGTGCTAGGTAGCTCGAGAGTTGAGGCTCGAGATTTGGTTCGAGGGTCAAAACGACGTCGTTTTGACCCTTTTTTTTTTTTTTTTTTTCTTCTCTTTTTCTCGTTGACCCCTCCTTCTCTGTATTTTTTTTTTGACAGAAGAAGAAGAAGACGGACAGAAGAAGAAGAAGACGGAGGGGAAGGGGGGGAGGGGGAGGGGGCCCTAATACAGGGGAGGCGGAGGGGGAGGGGGAGGGGGAGGGGGCCCTAATACAGGGGAGGGGAGGGGAGGGGGAGGAAGCGGAGGCGGCGGAGGCGGAGGCGGAGGCCGACGATCTGACGATTTGGAGCTGGGCGACGACGGCGGGCGGCGAGGCCACGACGGCGTCGGCGAGACGATCGGCGGCTGGGCGACGATCGGCGGCTGGGCACCGGCGTCTTCTCTCTCTCTCTCTTCCCGTCTGCTTCTCTCTCTCTGCCTCTCCCTCTCCCTCTCTTCCTCTTTTCTCCCTCTCCCTCTCCCTCTCTTCCTCTTTTCTCCTCTCTCGAGCCAAATTCGAGCTCCTTTTTCGAGCTACCGCTCATTTTCGTTAAATTTAAACCTGAAACCTATTCCCGTAACGGTGATTTGGCTAGCTAGAAAAATTATTAGGTACTCTCAAAGTATCACGTATCTATATCTCTTCACTAATTATCATTTATTATATTTCTTCATGTTTCTCAATCGCCTTATATAATATTTAGGAGTGGACATAGGGTTAACCAACCCGCACAAACCGTTCGACCCTATCCTACCTGCACATTTTTAGACGGTTTCGAAGGCTACGTATAGGTGGATGTAGGTGTAGTTTTAGCTTAGTTTGGAGTTGTTGGCAGGTTGCGGTTTATACTGCACAAATCATACCCACTCGCACAACTAATTAAAAAAATAAACATTTAGTTTTTTTTTTTTTGTTCTTACCCTACCACAAGTAATGCAGCAACAAAGCAGTTCAAAAATCGCTTTTCATTCTTTTCTCATCTCTTGCTCTCTCCCGGCACAGCAATAACTGTCCAATGTAATAACAAATGAGGTAATATATATATGTGCATATTTTGGCATATTAAAACATAATATATGATAATAGACAAATCCCAAAAAAAAAAGTCCAAAAACAAAAAGCCCAAAAAAACAAAGTCCAAAAAAATGAAAACAAAATAGAAGTCCCAACCCGCTCAATCGATCTACACCCACTTGCTTAACCAATTAATTTACCCGTACAAATCGCAACCCATAATTTGGACAGTTATGAGTACATTTTTCATCATCCGCACCAATACAGGTCAAGTGAAAACCGACCTACACCCCTGCAAAACCTGCTCATGAGTAGCCTTATCCATATTTTCAACCAATTATAATAGGGTAAATTACACTAACATCCCCTTCAAGTTTCTATTTAATATAAATTTCCCTCTCATATTTAAAAAATTATATTTTCTTTTCTAAGGTTTGTAATCTCATTATAAATTATCCTGTAGATTGCTGATGTTATGCTCTAAAAATTTTTAAATGATTATTTTGCTTTTTTTCAACCATTTTTTATTCCTATCATTATGACTATATTTTATAAGTTTTCATCATTAAATTTTATCTGAACATATTTTTATTGAATGATGATATACAAACATAAATTTTATATCAAATTTTTAAACACAATGATATAACTTGGTGACATTTCACTTTAAAACAAAACACTCATAAATATGATTTGTATTTATAACAATATCACTGTCACAACATTTTTATGATTTTTTTTTTATATAAATTTTTATATATAAATATAATTTATTTTTTTTTACCATCATTTTTCATTCTCGTTTATTCACCCACATTTATTACAATATTACCAAATATCGCCATTCACATTTATTACAGTATTATTAAATTTTTGTATTTTTTTGTATTTGGTGAATTTAAAAAACAAAAATGCTTCAGACCCCCACTGGGGGTCGACCCCCAGTAAGGTGTAACTCCGTGATTGGGCAAAAAAAAAAACTGTTTTATTTTTTATTTTTTATTTTTTGATTTTCAGCCAGTGGGGGCGCGCCACGTCACTGGGGGTGCGACCTCCACTGGAGGTCTGCAGCACTTCTCTTTAAAAAAACAAAAATGCTTTGGAGCTCTAAATTTTGAGCTCTAAATGTAGCTCTAATGAGTTGGCAGTGGGCTCCACCCACAGTGATGTGATATTTTGGTCTTGGTTTGTTTTTATTTTATTTTTTTTATTCATTGCCATGTCATTAGTGCTCCATTAGAGCACCAAAATTAGTGGTCTGAATCATTGCTGTTAAAAAAAATCACAAAATATTATACTTCTTAAATATATCTAGGTGTATCTAAAAAATAAAAGAAATAAAAATTCCTTCAAATATTAAAAAAAATCAATAAAAAATTTAATTTTTTGTGTAAGGTAAATTAAAAAAAAATAATTATTATTTCTTTTAAAATAAAATATTATTTATTTGGAGCAGCACGATAATCAACAGGCTCCCCAAACGCATATTAGAAAAACGGCGAGGGAGGGAGGGAGAGAGAGAGAGATATGATAGTCGTTGGAAATTCAAAATTTTGAAGAGTCCGAATCCGAGTCGAAGTCCGAGTTGGATGGAAATAGAGGGCGAAGCTGGTTCGAAAATCAAGTTGAAGCAGGGGTTTAAGAGAGAGATGGGAAGAGGATTAGGGTTTACTAGGAAGGACCGAACCGTTTCTCGTCGTCACGTCTGGTTCGAACTTCAAAGCAATAATGAGAAGCAAACAACACATGATCCAAATTCCAAATCCATGGTTTATTTCCAAGTCATTGGTAAGAACCCCATCTGGGTATACAACACCTCAATGGATGAAATTAGGGTTTTTAGGAGGTTGGAGGGAGGTGAAATGGAAGTCGGTGATATGTTTTGTGTTTCTGCGAAGCAACCCCTTTGGTTTACCCTGAAAAGATTCCAAAATGAGAGTGAATTGAAGAGTGAGTTTGGGAATCAGAATGAATTGTTACAGAGTAGCTGTGGTTTGACTAGTGTTGATGATTTAGAGATCGATCCCATTGATGTTTCTGGCATTGACCCAGTAAAAGGTTTGCTTCCTAACTCCTTTTCTTTCATAATTTATATGTATACATATCAGTGTTAGAAACTCATTCGCATTATTAGTGTTAGAAACTTATTTTAATGGACAATTTCGGTATTATAAATAACATATAACCAATCAGCATGCACCAAATCGGAGACTTTTGGTGAGAAATAAAATTTATAAAGTTAGAGAGTTCTCTTTTGCTCCATTTTATCATCATTTCTCACTTAACTTATAAACCAAATATGAGGAAAGAGTTTTATGTCTCTTCATTTATTGAAAGTGTTACGTTGTATTTGGATAATGGATTTAGATAGGGATTTGAAAAGGGAAATGGAGAAAAATTTAACTTATACTTCATTCACATTGTCCTTCCTTTTCCCATTCTTTTTTCCAAATCCTTTAGCTTATGTTTGGTTCATAAATTTGGAGAGGGATTTAGAAAGGAAAAAGAAAAAGAAAACGAAAAAGATGTGTGAAACGTAGGTGGAATTCCTTTCCATAGTTATATTTCATTCACATTTTACTTACCTAGTTCTTTAGGTTATATTTGGTTCATGGATTTGGGAAGAGATTTGGAAAAGGAAAGGAAAAGATGTGTGAAACGAAGATGAAATCCCTTTCCAAAGTTATATTTCATTCACATTTCATTTACCTTTTCCCTTTCCCTTCCCAAATCCCTCCTCAAATCCATGAACAAAATACAGCCTTATAGAAATTTTGTTTAGGGGAAAACGAAGCAAGGGGAAAACCTTGCCTTTTGCTAGAAATGGCTACATTAAGATGGTTTAGCCCGGCAGATGGTTATGCCTTACTTGTTACTAGGCATTGGTATAACCTCATTTCCCCATGTATGTGTGTGTAAAAAAATGAATTTATAGTAGGCTGGCTGGTTTTTGTGAAAAGCAACTTGAATTGAATTTTAGAAGGATTTAGTGAAAGCTAATTGCTTGAATCTGTAACTTTGCTTTTGTCTGATTCTTTTATGGGTTGGTCCTGTTCTAGTGTCCTGCTTTCCCAATGCTTTAACAGGCATTTTTGTTAGAACAAGTTTCTTCTTTTGAGTCCTTTACAACTCCATTCTTATCCTCTTATGTTTTGCACTGTGGCTGTTTGATATTTGTTACCGGTAATAAGTTCATATCATCATGTTAACATCAGTTCCAATCTCAGGTTACATAAATTGTCATCTATGTTAGCATTCAGAATTCAATAATCTCTTTCAAATGCATTTATTACCCTTTGCTTTCCAATTTTTGCTCCTTACAAACTTCACCTACCCTGACATTCTTTCTTTGTTTTGGCCACAAATATTAATGTAGTCACTTATCTGTATTAGCCTCTCAGGCTCATTTTATGGGGAAACTCTCTCTTCCATTTATTCTCCCTCAAGGACTATTCAAATAAGACAATAGCAATGAACTGTATTTATTGGCCTGTCATGCTACTAAGTCAAAAAATATTTGATTAGGCCTTTTTGGACTCATTTAGATCCATTAGCATCCAATTCATTGGCCGTCTGCTTAATTGTTTCACACTGGCTTCTATTTTATGCCACTTGTTCCTGATATTGTTATTTTTGTATATGGACATTTTGTGAAACCATCTGGTGTGTTACCTTTGCAAAACTCTATCTTGTGTCATGATTCATATATAGATAGCACATTCCTGTTGTTATAAATTCTTTTGTGTGGAGAAATTTTTAGTAATCTAACGTATTTACATCTATATATTTGTAATTCACATTTATGAACTGAAATTTTATATGTAGTTTCGTAATGTAGTTTCGTAATGGCACAATGATGTTGCCTTTCTTTATCAAGTATCTGTTTTGGAATTGCAGAGTTTGGTTTTCTTGTAATGGGCCATGAGTTTGACCGCTACCCCAAGCAAATGATTCGGCATGCCAAGACTTGGGAATGGTTCCTTGAGCAACCTAATGAAGAGAGCGAGGATGAAGTTTCTGACAACAAAGGGAATAAAGTTGCAAGGAGAAAAAGGAAAAAATCTGTAGGCAATGATGATGACGAGTGGACAGGCGAGAGGGAAGATGATGAGGAATTAATTACAAAATTAAGAAAGGTGCAGAGACCCAAGTACTCTACTAGATTGAAGGACCGTGACAAACCCACTAAGGACACAAGAATTAATATACATTCTGTCCAAAAGAAAACTATCGGTGCAAATGAAGAAGACGAGGAAGAAGAAGATGATGATACACTTGGAGGGTTTATAGTAAAAGATGATGATTTGAAGGAAGAAGAAGAGGAAGAGGAAGAGGAAGAAGAAGAAGAAGTTGATGAAGAAGACGAAGATTGCGGTGAAGGCGATGATGAAGAATAAATAGAAGATTGGGAAGGATAGAGAAATGTCGCTGGTCATGTTTGAGATTGTTGACAGTTGTAAGTACCAGGTGAGGGTATGGTTTTACAATGAAAATGTTGTAGTCATTTTTGCATTTCTTGTTTTAAATATCATGTACTGTACCTTACCTTAACTTACATCTTTCCCTAGCTCATTTTCAATGAATTTTCTTTTTTCCTATGATATATGGCATTCTTTTCTTTGAACTCAATTATATGAAAATACTGCAAATAAGTTCACATACAGCACAAATTTTGGCTGTCTCTCATGTTTTGGTTCTTTGCTCAGGCTTCTGGTTTTACAGTGTATTTATCATCTTTTTGTGTGCTCGCTTTTGGTTCTTGTTTTCTCTTTTGAATGTTATCTTTGGGGCATGGGGGATTCATTTTTTGTATGCTGCCCGTTTCATTTGCCTAGAGAAACAGCAAAAATTGTGTGTGTACGTGCACATGCATGTGTTTTTTTTTTTTTTTTTTGTAAATTTAAGAATTTTGTTATACTCTACTTTCCCATCAAATATGATGCTATGATCAAGAATTTGTCTAAACTGATGGAACAGGGTGATTAGTCCATTTCATAGAGACTTCCAGTTTCATACAAAAGGTGAAGCATACATTGATATTTGTTCTTGTTATTTGTAATGTTGAACAAATTACAGACAAGATTTGAACTTTTGAATATTGATACAAGATCTTTTAATTGGATGAATAACATAAAGATAAACTAAGAATGTTCATTAGGTTATGGCTATCTAAGTTCTACATTTTTTGGAAATACATATCTTAGTTTTGGACCATTTTGAAGCTGTTGTAACTTCTTGAACCTTTGGATTTCTTGGCAGATTTTCACCTTTACAAACTTGTTTAGGAAAATACTCACCTATGAATCTGGTAACTTTTATTTGATTTTGGCAGATATATATTTGTTTTGGAATAAGATTGTCTTTGTGAATTTCTTAACACTATGCTGGTTTCAGCGGAAGACATTTTCCAACAAATGTATTTCAGAGAAAATGTTTTCCTACACTTGGTTGTGTCCTGGTGGTGGTGGTAGAGGTGTGGTAGAGGTGGAGCGGGAGGTGGTGGCAGTGGCGTGGTGGTGGTTGTGCAGTGGCATTGGTTAGGCATTACTCCAAAAAATGGAAAACAATTTGTGTCCAAATCGATTTTATTTTTATTGACTATGAAAAATGTTTTATGTTAACTTTCGTTTTTGTTGTACCAAACATCAAAAAAATACAGAAAATATTTTCCCAAACAAAAAGGCATTAATTTAATTAAGAATGGTTCTATTTTTGAACAGCTAAAAAAATCATTTTTTTCAAAAAAAAAAATCGTCTTTAGTATTTTTTGGGGACAAATTTCACTTTATCTCCTGTGATTTGAGCCACGTACAGTTCACCCCCTAACATTTGGAAATGACCACATCACTCGGGGGCTTCTATATGCACACACCATATCCCCTCTTCCCACACACTTAATGAGAAAGTGTGTTGGGAAGTTATGTGTGAAGGATGTGTATAAAGAGAGAGTGGTGTGTGTAAATAGATGCTCCCACATCACTCCCTTTGTGACATATGAAAATGACCACATCACCCCCTTGTGGTTTGGGATTGAAATGCATTGTTAGGCCCCCTAACGATTTAATAAAAAAGACTAAAATACCTTTGTATTTTCGTCATTTGTTTGAAAAGTAAAGTGCACTTTAACCCCCTGTATTTTATTCCATGTGCAATTTATTCTATTGAAATTTTAAAATGAGCATATAATTTCTTTAATCTGTTAGTGTTTTACACTTACTTTTAAGTTTGACAAAATGTTTAACAATGTACTTCAGTCGATGCACCACAAGAGAGTTATGTGGTTATTTTCAAGTATTAGGAGGGTAAACCACGGGAGCCTCTATTTGCACACACCATTTACCCTCTTTACACACACTTAATGAATTTTTTTTTATTACATTTCAGTCCCAAAATGAAACTACCAAAATAACCTTCCTCTTCTCCCCCAACCCCCGTCTCTTTCAGTCCAAAAACCTAACCCTAACCCTAACCCTAACCATCAGGCACCATCATCCTCCATAGCCGCCGCCTCTCTTTTCCTCCATCACCGCCGTTACCTCTTCCTTCACCACTGCAACTCCCTTTTATCTGTAAACCCATTGCCTTCCCGCTTCTCTTCTCCACTACGTCGGGCATCGTGGAATCGCCTCCGTTCGGACTACCAGTGTCGAACGAATCGCCTCCGTTCGGAAATCAACCATCGAACCAATGAATTTGGTTCGACTATCACCATCCGAACAAAGCACACTAGTTCGACTATCAACATTCGAACCCCCTTTCGTCTGCGAGCCGCCGTCGCCGTTCGTCTGCGAGTCGTCGTCGCCTTCCTTTTCGCGACTAAGAGGAGAGAGAGAGAGGGGGGGTCGCCGGTGCTGCGTCGCCGCCGGCAAGGTGGTTGCTGCCTAGAGTTAGGGTTAGGGTTTGATCGTTGTTGGCTGGTGTGGAAGAAGGTGTGTGAATTGGGAGTGTGTGTATGGGGTATACCTGGAATAAAATTGTGTGTGTTGAGTAAATTTTTTTTTTTTTTGGTGTGTGAATTAAGAAAGATGTGTAAAAAGAGGAATGTGTGTGTGTAAATAGAACCTCCCGTAAACCACACATGATTCAAACCACAATGAGGTATTGAAATTTGTACCACACATGATTCAAACCACAATGAGGTATTGAAATTTCCCCCCCCCCCCCCCTTTCCTTTTCCCTTTTTTTTAATTTTTAATTTTTAATTTTTTAATTTTTTGTTTTTAATTTGCATCAATTTTTTACTTTATTTTTGAAGTCTCTTTGATCTAGAAGGTTTTAAAAATAAGCATATGGCTCTATTTGGCAATAGCTAAGAAAATCATTTTTTGATTTTTAGTGATTTTTAAAAAATTTGTGTCATTTTTTTTTATTATAATTTTTCAAGTTTGTATAGTCTAGAAGGATCCAAAAAATAATTTTTTTATAACAAAATACCAAAAAACCAAAAAAAAAGAAAAGAAAAAGTCTTAGCCTTTGTTTTTAATCTTTAGTGGATTTATTTATTTTTTTTAGTTTTTTATTTTTATTTTTGAGGCCCGTCTAATCTAGTAAAACTTTTGAGGCCTGTCTTAGCCTTTTTTTTATTTTTTTTACTTGAGAAATTGCAAACACCAAAGGTGAACACGTAGGCTTGTGGCCGTGCCAGGACTTGTGGACCTACTCAAAGGTGTAGGAATATTTGGACATTTTAGACTTCTAACATAGAAAAATAATTGTGTGATTCAGATAAACCGCCGTTCGTTCGGATCTTGTAACAATGAATAAGACTTTTGAGAAAGTATGATATCTGCATTTCATTTGAGTCCTATTAATCCAGCCAATATATTTTAGCAAGAGTTTACCCCAAGACAAATACTTGGTTTGAAGCAGTAAGTTTCGGCAATTTCAACGAGACTCGACCAATTGATTCAAAGATAAATTCATCATTAGAAGGCCAAAAGTATTGATGGAGGACCACCAAAGTCATCCTTTGAATCATGGCAAAGCTTTGAAGGACCAAAACTACCTTTCGAAAGTTAGAATCTAATAACCACATGCTTCAAGAGCTTGTAGGATCATCAAAAGTTGTAAAACGCTCTACACACTCGAAGCTTTGAATGTAATAGCAACTTGTTTTGATGTATAATCATGCTTTGAAACTTTAAATGTGTACACGACGGTCCACCAAAAGCATATACCCATGTAAGTTTACAAGAAGCATGACAATGCATGGAAAGAAACAATAATTGTTATTTCTTGTGTACCTCATCTTTTTGTTTCTTTTTTTATACTAGAAACCTTGAAGCTACAACCAAGCTTTGAAGGTATTGAATCATTGTATTTTCTTGGCCAATCTTAAACACAATTATAATGGCCACCATACAACATGTTACCATGAAACTAGCCAAATTTTTTGTTATTTGATTAGCCACTTTCATGCTTTCCATTGAAGAAAATTCCAAGTATGCTTTAAGTTCCATTTATTTATTTATTTTTCCAAACCATGGCTACAATACGGAAGACAATCAATGGAACTTAGACAAACCATCATAATGAAAAGACCATTTTATGTAGCACAACTTAGTCCTTCGAAGGCATTAAACAATTATGTTTGTACCAAATAACTACTGATATGGTTAGCTTCATTGGCCACTTATAAGAATAACAATTACCATGTAACAAAAATGGCCAATTTGAGAAGTTAAAACTCAAAATGAAGATGACATTATTTGATGATGTTGTTTATTTGTGATTCGAATTGCACGTTGCATTTCGGGCAACTTGAAACCTCTCGAAGTTTGCGTTTGGAAGCGAAAGCCAATTTTCAAATAGGATTGCACAACTGCTTAAGTGACCCACATGCTTCAAAACACCTTCGAAGCTTTCATTTGAGACTAGGGTCAATCTTCAAATAAAATGACGAACCAAACCATTGTTGCAACTATACCTTCGAGGCAACAAGTGATGCTGCAAAGGAAGCTTCGAAACTTCCAAAAATGCTTTAAAGACGATCCACCAATCGATGATGGATTATATCTAAGACAGGTAAGGCCTCCTATCCCTCACACTACCAAACAAAATTATATAATATCCAATTAGAAGTCTAACTTTTAGACTTATTGCACAAGCAGAGATGGTGGCACCAAACAAAATAATTAAATTGAAAAATTGGTCATGAAATAAATGATAAAATTATAGATGGTTTGAATCCAAGCCAATAAATATTTAATACCAATTCTACTAAAAGAAAGTAACCCAAATAGTCCTTCGAAGGTATTAAAATGGCTGTACGTAAACATTATTCAAATTATTACTAAACAAAGACCATAAATAGAGATCATATTAGATAATCCAAATGGATCTTCGAAGGCACCTAAACTATTAGGTTGCACTAGAGTGAAATGAGTATTTAAATGGATTTTTTTTGTTGGCCATGAATCATGTAACAAATAAAAACATCCAACATGTACAGTTTGGGTTATACATAATGCTTAAGAAATGATCGATTAATTGAGAGTTCATTCAATATAATTGCAATTTTGGCCATCTACAAACTATCACTTGTAGTAGCCATGATCTCATAATTAATTAATAAAAATAGCCATAAACTTCTTAGTTACTTGGCCATTTTCATGCTTTTCATTAGTAAAAATCTAGTGAATATATTTCTTGAATTTTGGTTTGTTATTAACCATATCATCAAAATTAAGTTTTGATATGATCCACAAATCCAAAATAAATTTTGAACAACAAAAACCATCACATAAAGGGGTTTTGAAAATTTATATACCTTGACATCTTGAACAATCTCAAAAAATTCAAACTCACAAACATTGGGTGTTCATCATTCTTAACCATGTTTGGCTTGAGATCATATTTTTCGACCACTTAAATTTTGTCATTTCTTGGCCTAATGGGTAGTTATTCTATTTTAGCCATTAATGGCTTATGAAAATCCTCCATAGACATGTGAGTTTCATCATTTCTTAGCCTAATAGGCTATTTTTCTATTTTAGCAATTAATGGATTATGAAAATCTTCCATCGGCATATGAGTTTTTCTCATTTCTTAGCCTAATGGGTTGTGTTTCTATTTTAGCCATTAATGGCTTATGACAAGCCTCCATAGGCATGTTGTTTCCATAGTTTGACTCTCTAAGAATGGATTTTTCAATCCCTTGAGTCTTATATAGAACATCATTTTTAACTATGCTTCGCTCAACAACATGCAATTTGGCCCTATTATTTTCATAAGTTGGTTCTTTAAAAATGGGTTTTCCGACCTCCTGAGCCATTAATGAAGTGAACTCTTTGCTTTGCCACTTTCAACCATGAAAAAATTCACCAATTCCGGTCATTAAAGTCTTGATTAAAGACTTGGTAGTGAGAGTTAATAATTCATCATTCTGTTGGCGAATTTCCATATCAAGTTGATGAATTTCTCCAATTAAATCGTGTCGTTTTGTTCCACTAAATAATATTGTAATGGAAGAAAGTTTGTTTTCAACAAGAACCTGGATCTCTTCTTGAAGATCCAAATTTTTTTGTTTATGCCAAATTATTTCATTTAGGCTAATTGGACTAGACAAATCCAATTTATTTTTCATTTCTTACACTTGGTGTCCCACTAGGCGTGCCAAAAAATATATGTTGGTGATTTTTGACACTTCAAAGGTTAAAAATGTAATTAGAGCGTGCCAGCAAGAATCTGAAAAGTCCTTACAAATAATAAATACTAATTTTATCAGACGATTGTGTTAAAGTCTCTTAGCCTCAATGAAGAGGACTTTACTATGTTGTGTTGAAAAAATGAACCGATGTTTTTAACTTAAATTTGTAATAGAATGGAAGGGAGAGATTGGGTATAAATTGCAATTGATTAATTGAATAAACAATTAAAAAGTGTTATCTTTAATAAGGGCAACTTCGAAGCTTTAAACCTGACCGAGTTCTGGAATTACAAAGTTAATATACTACTACAAAATGTAAGTGCAATGTATGAAAAGTAAAATGTTAAAATTTAAAGATAAATGAAATTGAAAAAGACGTAAAGGCTTTGTTTGGGGTGGGGGCTTACAAAAATGTAGCCATGAATGGCTATTTATAGAAGAAAAAAAAATGTAGAAAATAACTACCTAATAGCTACCCTATTTTTCTATCTTCATTCTTTTATTGACACGTGTTCTTCCATGATCTATCTACTCCTCCACTTTATGCTTCATGATGATCCTCCATCTCCTCCATTTGCTCCACGACCTTCCACTTTTCTATCATCTTTTCCACATGTGTTCCATACTTTTCCAAAACTTCCATCAACCTCCAAGTGTGTAGGAGTATGTCATGTGTCCTACTTACATTAATAATAATAAAAATAATATGGTGCCAACTATAGACACCCCAGTTTGACCAGCTCTAAGACTTGAGTGCTTTCTTTTGATTACCCGATGGTGACAATCAAAATGTGTTTCTCACAAAATCCTCAGTAAAAAAGATAGAGTTTGAGCTTTACTTCCTAACCTTGAGCCTATTTTGATAAAGTATTAAGCCCCGTGGGACACCTGGAGTGAAACTGGGCTGAACAGAACGGAGCAAAACAGGTTTTTTTTCTTCTTTGGCCGGTCGACCTCCCTAAAACAGTGCAGTCCAAATTTTGTTGTTTAGTTTATGTGGGTATTCCATTATCCCATTTATGATATATTCATGCACCAAATGCATACACACTTAGGCTTCATTGCCAAAAGAACTTGACCCTTCAAACAAGAGAGAGCTAAAGCAAAGGGAGTGCTTCATCCATTAACGACATTAATGCTCCACTTTCTCTTCCACCTTTGATTGCCTCCACTGATATAATCCACTTGCAGTGTCTATATAAGGAGGTCTGAAATGTTAATGAAGAAGGGATTTTGATGAAGAAGGATTAGATTGATGGGGAGAGTCTAAACATTGATCAAGAAAGGTGTCAAAGTTGAGAAGTCGAGCTATGAATTTCATTCACTGTTATATCATCCTTATACACTGTTATTTGTTCAAAAAATTCCATTACATTGTTGTATCATCCTTATACACTGTTATTGATCCCAAAAATTCCTTTATAGTCAACTTGTGTAGCTTTAATCAAGGAGTGTTCAGTTTGTGTCAAAAGTGAGAAAACTATAGTGAATTGTGAAATCTGGGTCTTCACCGTCTTCCCCCATACACATTGTTAAATTACCCAAAATTGTCATTCTAGGTAAAATTCCAATTTTCGAATGGAGGATTGAGAACATAATTCATAACCTTGAGGGTGATCAAAAGCAAGTTTGGAAATCAATAAGTTCATTATTTCTTTGGAAGGTGAATTTTCAATTTCTTGCATTTTCTATCTTATATTTGGTTTCTTACTTTAATTTCATATTAGTTTTGTTGTAATCTAACCGGAAGTGGTTAGTTGAACCACCTATATATTCCTTGTTTGTTATTTTCTCAATGTTGCAACAAGACAAGTTTTGATAGGCCTCGTAGGCCGACCTAGTTGGCCGGCCAACTAACTTCTTTTGGACGAAACGACATAGCCTTCTGATGTTGAGCATACCAATTCCCAGTGGTCTCTAAGATGCATAAAGCTTCTATTTTATTTTTATTTGAGTGTTTTGTGAGGTTCTTTTTTTATTTTTTTATTTTGTTATATTATTTTCCTCATCTCTCTCTTATTCAATTTGTAATTATTTATTCAAAGTGTTGTAATAATTCTCCGCTCTGCTTCTCACAATCCCATTCTTTTTACTTGCTTTCTTTTGTGAATGAGCATCATATTTCATTTTTCATCAAATCCATGCTTTGCATCCATATTTCATGCATCTTGATTCGGCTAAGTTTGCATTTGTAGATTTAATCAGTTTCTATGTGATTTTGTGCATTACCTCATGTTCTTGAGATGATTCACATGTCATATATTAGAGACCGAATCTTTAGTTGCATTTCATGAGTGAATTTCATTAGGATTTCGTAAATAAGATTATGCATATTTCGCTAACTTTGTTTTGTAACTGTTCGTAAGACATCGATAAATATATAAGTTTTTATACTTTAGTATCCCGCTTGTGTATGTTTTTCTTATTATGTTTAGCATTCTACCATAAGGTTATATGCTTACTTGATATAACTGTATGAATGCCGGTGGATGGAGATTGTGTTGCTTAATTTGGAATGATGTTGATTTTTCATGTTTGTAAACTCAATTTCTTTGAGTTGTACATCGTCAAAACTCTTTCAAACACATGAAATCAAGTTGTTTCAAAATGAATGACATAGTCGATACTTGTATGCTTCACATATAACTTTTAGAATTTATTAATAATTGGAACATGAACATATAAAGCAAATAAAACTCATATCATGGTTTAGTAGAGACCGATTTTGATCGGGTGAGCGGGGGTGCTCAATTAATGATCTTTCTCTCTCATACCTAAGGTTCTGAGCCAAGTATCTTTGGTTACAACGAATAGTGGCCTTGGCACGAGTCATGGGTTTCCTAATTTTTCTAAAATATTAGGTGGCGACTCTAAAATCTGGTGATGCAGTCCATCTATGGCAATGGTTTTGCAATAAAATAGATTTTCTATAAAAGTTGTCAAATCTGGACTCTTATCTATATTTCACATTTCACTCGTGAGACTAGATCAAAGAAATCGGGGGGTCTGAACTATTTAACGCGTACAGGTACCTCCCAGGCGATGTTACACCAACACTAAGATAAGACTATGAAAAGTTATGATAAATGTGTAGTTGAACTCTTGGTTGAGTATTTGGTGTTAGACCCCTTCAAATGGTATCACTGAAGTCCTTTTATAGTGTTGAAATGCCTCCCATTTATGCTCAACTGCTAGGAATGTTGCAATCTCTTCTTGTGACACTTGTTCCATGATTTTTGGCTTGATCCTCAAGTGTAGTAGCCACTTTGACCACTAACGGCTAGTTTCCCCTTTTTTGTATCCTTTGGTTAATCCACTAAGCTTTCCCAGCCTCCATGTGTATTATCTACAAGAACAAACTCAAAACCACTTAGCATAATTTAAGGAACAAGGCACATTTTTAGGGAAGTGGACCTTAACCAACTCTTACTCTTTAGGAAACAATTAAGACCACCTTTATCATCAATAATTAATTAATTGAGGGCAAATTTTACTTTACCCCTTGCGGTTTGGGCCATGTGCGGTTTTGGGCCATATGCAGTTTACCCCCTAACATTTAGAAATGACCACATAACCCCCTTGTGGTTTTGTAGACTGAAGTGCACCGTTAGGCCCATTAACGATTAAATAAAAAAGACTAAAATACCCTTATATTTTCATCATTTGTTTGAAAGACATAGCGCACTTTAACCCCTTGTGATTTATTCCATGTGCGATTTATCCCCTTAAAATTTGAAAATGAGCATATAACCTCTTTATGTCTACCACGTGTTTCACACTTGCCGTTAAGTTAGACGGAATGTTTTAACGGTGCACTTTAGTCCACAAACCACGTGGGGTTATGTGGTCATTTCTAAATGTTAGGGTGTAAACCATACATGGCCCAAACCACAAAGAGGGTAAAATGAAGTTTGCCCATTAATTCCTTAGTTGACTTGGTTAACTAATTAAATAAAAATTAATCCCCTTGCTTAGCTGCCATTTTTACTTCATTAGGTCCTTAAAAATTATCAACTCTTCGGCTTTCATTGCCATGTGACATTCAATTAAATGAAGAAATTGTCACGTGAAAATTTTATCAAAAAAGGTACAAACAAGTATTAATCTCTTTAATGGGTTATGTTATGTACCATATGGAAATTAAGATATTTGTAGGATTGATTATCATAAATGTCATAATTGAATTCTTTTATGGTCACAATGAAAAACAAAAAGAAGAAATTGAGTCATAACCAAACACTATTTTAGGGTCATAATTAAAAAAATGGGGCAAATTTCACTTTACCCTCTTGTGGTTTGGCCAATGTGTGAATTGTCTCCATATCATTGGAAAAATAACCACATAACCCTATGTGGTTTGTAGACTAAAATGCACACTAACTTCTGTTAACCGAACATGTAAATTGTCAGTTATACCCTCATCTTCTTTTTTTTTTAAATTTAACTTATATGCATATATATATATTATATGGAGACATAATTTGTGAGTTGTCCACGTGACTTGGTGGATAGTTGAGGTGCCACGCAGACGACATTGTTCAGCCGAGGTGTGATGTGATCACAGCGTAGCCCAAGGTAATCAGATAAGGACTAAAGTCCTAGATAATGACAGACTCTTTGTTTAGGTAAGCTGGGACTCTTGAGAGAGTTAATCCTATACCGAATTGGAGAAGTCCTAAATAAGTGATATCCTTGAATGGGATAAAAGTCCTATGAAGTAAGACTTCTAGGGAAGGAAGGCATAGTTGACTATATAAAGTAGGCACCTCTGTGGGTCTAAGGTACACTTTTATTAAGAGTTGTTTACTTGAGTTAATTATCTTTAAGAGATTGATTACTAACAAGATCGTCGGAGTGCCCTCTCGGTGGGTAGCCCACCGATTTAGGTATTTTATTTTGTTATGTGCAAGTGTTGGACTCATCTAGTGCACATGCTCTTAGTTCCCTAAATCTCAGGCTGAGATTTGATTTTAATTATGAGGTCATATTTCAACTCACACACATACACACACACACACACACATATATAAAGGGGAAACTACATGTAGGTGGGAGTTGGGAAAAAAAATTATCAATATATAGAGGGTTGCAAGTGACACTTGCCCCCACAATCTTTTATTTGCACCCTACCACAGACATACTAACACCTTCCATGTGTTTGTAATTTTTTTTCACAACTCCTACCTTTATGTAGTTCCTCCTATATATATTCAACAATTTGCACACATTTCCAAAACCACGCAGTTTTGATTTGTTTTTTTGATGTCTCCTAATTTGAAAGAGTAGAGAAGCACCAACAACCTCCATTTTCTGCGAAAGCCCCATCATTTCTCTTCCCTCAAGCAGTCCCCCACTTTGCCTCATTTCCTCCTCCGAAAACCTCTGTTTCCAGCAGGCCCCACCCTTCCTCTTTTCCTTCGACAATTGTTCATTACTCCACATCTCCCATTCTCTCTCTTTATCTCTCTCTCTCTGTCTCTCTCTCTCTCTCTCTCTCTCTCTCTCTTTTCTTTTTCTTCCCCAATAATTTTGCAATAGCTACACCTATAGATATAGAACAAAGTGAAATCAAGAGAGCTCAAACAATTGAATTTCTTATTCATCAAACATCACCAAAATTATATTTTACACACAAAAAATATATATATATCTATGTATATGCACAGTGAAGAAATTGAAATCAAAGAATACGATTTTGAATTTTTGATTCGTCAAACATCACTAAATCATCTAGTTCATCGTTCATCAAACATCCCCAAAATTATATTATACACACACACACACATATATGTGTGTGTCAATTTCCGACCACACTGCCAAACAAGTATTCAGCTGGAGAACACCGGCAAAATAGATTAAGCCCGAAACAACCTGTCACAGAAAGATAAGATTCCGGCGGTGGTTCGTCCACCGGGGGGCACTCCGACGATCAAGTCAATTATCTCTCAAAGATAGCAAAAGTACTTAACTCACTATTCAGAATACAAAAAGCGTACCTTAAACCCATGACGGTGCCTCTCTTTTATAATCAACACTGACCTAATCCCAATAGAAGCCTAGCTTCAATGGACTTTGGCTCAATGCTAATCCTAGATTCCCAGTTAGATTGGGATAAACTCTCTAAGAGTCTTATCATTATCCAAACTGAAGTCCTCTCTCATTCTAGGACTCTTTGTCCCTTATCCGCTTATCCCGGATTCTGGTATCTTTGCAGATAACCTCGGCCTAGCCGAGATTATCTCGGCGGCATATCCAAGATACGTGGCACCTGGCTGGTACTCCAGTACCACCTCGGCCACGTGTTTGTCATTTAACAAAAATTATGTCCCCAAAACTGCCCCCTAAGTTCTATTACCTTGACATCCTGAGGTGATGGAACCTATATCGTTTCTTCTATTTAACACATCGGCTAAGCTCGCTTTGTCCTTCATTACTGAGGTCATCATTTGTCAGCTCAATACAACCAAGACTTAGTCTGTTTTCATCAATGCTTTCTGAACCAATAACCAAGTTTGTTCAAGTTTCTCAGCCGAGACCGTCCCTCTTGCCGAGGTCCTGCTCCATTAATCAAGAACTCCAAGAGTTTCAACACGCGTATGAGCTGTCACGCACAGTATTTCAACCGTTTTTGCCACAAGTCTTTCCCCTACTAAGCCGTGGCTGACACGCGCCATTAAATCGCATCGCATTTGCGTGCGCCGTCTAATAAACACGTCGTCCTAGGCACACTAATTGCCATTTTGTCTCCATTTTGCGTGTTTGATCAAAATCATCTCTCTCTCTCTTTGTCTTTTCACTTTTGTATCTTCGTTTTCGTTCAAGTTCTCTCTCTCTACTCCCAAATCCTCCATTGTTGCTTTTACGAAGCTTTCTGCAACCACTTTCACTCTCCTCCTCCAGCGAGGCTTCTACTGCATTTCGTTTTCTCACTACCACCGTCTGACACCGGCGCACTTCACACCGGCCATTTTTTTCCAAGGAGTTACAATTTTCCCCCTCTTTAGTTTTTCATACTCTGTTGCCTCTGCTTACTTGCCATGACAAACACATTCATGTTCTTCAGTGTCTGTCAGTGATTTAAACCTCATCATTTGCATGTTTGAACATGTTCTGTCTTGCAGTTTTGTGTTTATTCAATCTGCTTTTGATTCCTGACCTTTATGCACACATCGTTCATATACTTGTTTATTTTGCCATTGTTCTTGTCCTTGCTTACCTGCACAAACTTTACTCAGTGTTTTTTGAATTCTTGCTCGTCTTCTTGAGTCTGAAACATGTTCTTGTTTCTGTTTTCTTGCTGTATTCTCTAGATTCTTGCCTTCAATTCTTATTTCCTTAATCTTAGGTTTGGGGACTTGTTCTAGATCATATAAACTTTAGGAAAAATTGAAACAAATTCCCCTTAGATCCCCACAAAACCCTTGCCCCAGCATACATTTAGGTTTTGCCGAGGTCCTTTAAACCTTAACAAACCACTTTCCTTCTCCAATCAACACCCTCCCACTTAGCCGACGTCATGGGTGTGTTCAGGTGGAGGGTAAACACCCCAACTAAGTTAGAATACTTTAGGCAGGAGTTTGCCATTCTTGCTAACGTCCATCTTAGGTTGGCAGGGGAGGAAGACTCCATCATGCCCAAAGACGACTTCATGTCTTTCCCAGTGGTTGCCTTCATAGAGTGTAGACTTAGGTTCCCTCTTGACACTCTTTTCTGAGAAGTCTTACACTACTACAAACTGAACCCAATACAGCTTGCCATTAACTCCTACCGAGTTATCAATGGTATAATTGCCTTAGCCAAAAAAGAGAATGCTAGGGTTACCCTTGCCGACATCCAATACTGTTACACCATGTGCGGTCTGAAGTCAGAAAAGGGCTATATTTACTACCTTAAGCTGAGATCCATGGAATACAAACTTGTCGCCGACCTCCCAGACTCCAACAAGGGTGCTGGAGACGATTACTTCATCGTCTCAGGCAACTGGGAAGTCCCAACCAGATGATGACCTTCACCTCTATCCCTAAGCCGAACAATTTTCAGAGAGGGAGATAGTAAGAGCCCAACGTCACTTTTACTTGCTTTCAAGTCTTTCTTACCTTGATATTTTGTATGCTCTAACCTCTGTTTGTTTTGTCTTTGCGGCTCTTCCTCAGCCCCCGAAGGACTTCCGCAAAAGCTACTATCCCAGTAAAGATTTTAAGAAGTTGCTGGACTTGCCTGTTAATCAGCGCAAGGCTCCTGTGCTCCTAAATTTCATCCCAACCTATAAATCGACTTTGCCCGACGTCCCCAAAAAGAGCAAGTCTCCTCCTTCTACTACAACTCCTGCCACAACTTCTTCACCTCAGCCAGATCAGGGGTCAACCTCTGATCCAGCAGAGCAGCCATCTACTTCAGCTCCATAACTGATTTCGCCCTCTCAGCGCCAACGCCGACGTCGAGCTCCACTTTCTGCACCGGCAGGCAGGCCTTGAAGCTGAAGACGCCGAAGTTCCGAGGCGTCCTCTTATGATCCAGCCAACCCACCAACAGCTCTTCCAGCAATCCGCATTGGTACCAAAGTTACCGTTGCCATCTCCTCCGACGAAATGGGGCGACAAAAGGCCGTTGCCGAAGACCTTCTTGTTGACATCCCCAATGTCACCACAATTCAATCTTCCCAGTGTCAACCCAAGCCAAAGCCAAAAAGACTGAAGAAAGCCCAACCTAAGGCGACAGTAACTCAGATTGACTCTGAGGACACCTTGCCAATCTCCAAAATAGCTGAGGCGGAAAAAAGTGCCTCCGCAGCCGAAAAGAGGCCCGCCGAGGCTGCCCCCTCTAAATCAACCCGATTAAAGAAACCGAGGTTAGAGTCTGCTGCAACCTCGGGTCCCTGAAGTCCGATGCCCCCTGGGCCCCTCCAATTATTATTGAGGACAAGCCAGTCAGAGTCGGTGACAGTGCGACTGACATCGAAGTCAACGTTGCCCTCTCTACTGCCTTGCTCCTGCCAAACGACCTCGAACGCAACGCCGAGGTCAGCGAATACGAAAATTTTTGCTCTGTAGTTGCAACACTCTATACAAGTAAGCCCCTAACACTTGGTACTTTCGTTCTTTGTTTTTCTATACTTAGAGTTTCTTACTAACTTTTGTTCTGTCCACTTCTTCTAGGCGATCCAGCATGCCCACTCCTTCGCAATGCAGGCCTTCGAAATTAAGAAGGAGTTAACTCGCAAGACGAAGGAGGCTGCTAGTTTACTCAAGACCATAAATAAGGCCGAGGCCAAGATGAAGACTTTAATAGATCAGGCCAAGGCAGCAAAACAAGCCCAAGACGAGGCTGAGGAAAGGGTAGGAGCTGCTGAGGCCATTGCTAAGGTCCTTAAGGCCGAGAAAAAGGAGGCCGAGGACAAAACTGCCGAAGCCCAAGCCGAGCTCGTCGCTGCTTTGGCTACAAAGGCCACCAAGATAAAAGCGGCGGATGAGAAGGCGTACGCCGAGAGGGTAGCCGACGTTAAAGAAGACTACAAGAAGTAAGTAAAACAGGCATGCAACAAGGGTTTCATCCTTGGTTGAATGGCTGCTTTAAAAGAGTTGGCTGCCCCCCGAGGACTCGCCTCTCCGAGAAAATAGCCGCATCGTCCTGCCATTCCCCCCAACTCCAAGCCAATCCGAGGACGAGGCTGAGTCTGAGGAAGAAGCTGAGGCCGATAAGTCTGAGAAGGTTGTGGATGCTGGGGCCATGTCCCCAACTCTGAATGAGCAAGTCTTGGACTTGACTTAGGAAGAGGAGGACGAGGTCTCAAAAGATGCCTCCCCAAAGAAGACGACGTCTGAGGTGCTAATCGCCGAAAAGAGTCTCAATCAAACTCTATAAGAGATCGATGCTGAGCTCGAGGCTGAGAAGGTTGCCGAGAAGTCTTCCCAATTGTCTTCTGGGGCCGAGACACAGTCCGTCGCCGACGTCGAGTAGTCTTGACTATAAACATTTTCCTTTGTACTTAGTAATTTTCTGAACAATGTTTTCAGTTTTCATAGTTGGCCGACGTGCCACTTTGTAATCAGAACAAGTAGTCTTTTTGTAGGCCGTAGTGCCCTTATTCCCTTTTGAATGCAAGTCTTCTTTTTTGACTAAGTGTTTGAATGCTTGTCTTTTCTTCACTGTCTTGTATGATTCCATACTTAGAATATTCTGCATGTCTTCAAAGTACACCTTAACTGTGTAACTTCCTCGGGGTAAAATACTTCAGGTATAACTGTTGACTATTCATCTCGGCTATGGCTTAATACTTGAAAACATTTGTAAAAATATTTTCACAAGTGCTATATAAAACCTGCCACTTTACTTTTACTTAGCAAGACTTCTATCTTCAAATATCTTCCAAGTCTTGGTAACATGGTAATCTCGGCAAGCACGTAGATACTTCTTTCAACATAATCTTGGCTTAACTTCAACTTGTAAATTTTTTTTAAAATTTCAACAAGTGTTAAACCATCCTTCCTTTAAAATAACCTCGGCTTAACTTCAACTTGTAAATTTTTCTTAAAATTTCAACAAGTGTTAAACCAACCTTAGCATGTAAATTCCAACTCCCAAGCATCATTTTTCCCACCCTCTGCTCCCTAATGTGAACTTAAGTTCCACTTGGGTTCTCATTAAGCATGTGGCTATGACCTCGTCGTTGAGGTCAAATTCAAACAAAGACTGGCCGAGGTTACCAACCTTGGTCTCTTTGTTAATCTAACTGATATGTACTTAGTTTCAATCTGTGTCTGATTCTGCCGATATGGCAAGTCCAGGTTAATTCAACTTAGTTCAACTCTATTATATGCAAGTCGAAAAACTCTGTCATATAATAAGTCTAAGTTATTCGTCATGTTTCAATTAGAAACATCGCCAACTTAGTTCATCTCTATTATATGCAAGTATTATTCAACTCTGTCATATAATAAGTCTAAGTTATTCGTCATGTTTCAATCAGAAACATCGCCAAATGACTGGTCAGTCATATGACACAAGTTTAAAAATCAAGCTAAGACTTTATTATTACTTCGGCTAATAACAAGAAACTTAAAAAACAAAAAATCTAATGATAAAAAAATTTCAGATTGCAAGTATTCCAGGGTCTTGGCAACTCTTTGCCTTCACTGTCTTTAAGCCGATATGCACTATTGCCCAAGACGAAGATGATTCTATAAGGTTCCTGCTAATTTGGGCCAAGCTTGCCCTCTCTGGGATCCTTCTTGTTGCTGACAGCCTTTCTTAGGATGAGGTCCCCAACTTGGAACTCTCGTGGGTTAACCTTCTTATTATAAGCCCTGGCAAGCTGCTGTGGGTATGCCCCCAACTGAATTGCTGCATTCTCCCTTTTTTCTTCCAGTAGGTCCACATCTCGGGCTAAAAATGCATCATTAGTCCCATTCTCCACTCCCTAGGTTCTGATTCCTGGGATGCCGACCTCTAATAGGATTACTGCCTCTGTGCCAAAAGCCATGGCAAATGGGGATTCCCTAGTTGATCTTTTCGGCGTAGTTCGATATGCCCAGAGTACATTGGGCAACTCATCCACCCACTTTCCCTTTGCTGCTTCCAGCCTCTTCTTGATCCCATCCAAGATAACTTTGTTGGATGCTTCTGCTTGTCCATTGCTTTGAGGAAAACTTAGAGTGGAATAGCAATTCTTGATCTTGTACTGTGCACAGAAGCTCTTGATTAGCTTACTATCAAACTATGTACCATTGTCTGCTATTATTGCCCTTGGGATCCCAAACCTGGTGATGATGTTCTTCCATATGAAGCTCTTCACATCAGCATCTCGAATCTTTGTAAGGGGTTCAGCTTCTACCCACTTGGTGAAGTAATCTGTTGCTACTAGCAGGTACTTCCTTTGTCCAGTTGCTTGAGGCAGTTGTCCAACAAGATCTATGCCCCATTGGGCAAATGGCCAAGGGCTAGACACTAGGTTCAAGTCCGCTGCTGGTTGATGTATCAAATGTGTAAACCTCTGGCACTTTTCACACTTCTTGACATAAGCTTCAGCATCTTTCTACATGTAGGGCCACCAGTACCCTTGAGTAATGGCCCTATGAGCAAGTGACCTGCCCCCGGCGTGGCTTTCATATACTCCTTCATGTATCTCATACAAGAAGTCTTCAACTTGTGAAGGATGTACACACCTCAAAAGGGGTTTAGTAAAAAATCTTCTGTAGAGATGTCCTTCTGCTATCAAACTGAATCTTGCCGACTTCAGTCTAATCTTGTGTGCTTCTTTATGATCATCTGGTAGTTTTCCCTCTTTAAGGAATACTATTATTGTATCCATCCAGCTTGGTCCCAGCTCCACACACATTGCTTCATTGGTTCTATGCTTGGACCTGACAAGTAGTCCACCATTATCGTCCTTGCCTCTCCAAGTTTCATTGCACTAGCTAGGTTGGCCAGAGCATCAGCATGGCTGTTGTCATCTCAGCTAACTTGTTGTAGTCGGCAATTCTAGAATAAGGCTACCAGCCTGCCCACCTCCTTTACGTAAGCCGACATCTTTTCATCTCGGGCTGCATATTCGCCTATTGCTTGGTTGACGATAAGTTGGGAGTCACAAAAGACTATTACCTCGTCAGCTTCCATTGCTATTGCCAGCTTTAATCATGCGATCAGTGCTTCATACTCTGCTTCATTGTTTGAGGCTTTAAACTCCAAACGAATAGATTGTTTCAGTATCTGCCCATCTGGAGATACTAGCACTACTCCTGCCCCCGCTCTTTGTCGGTTTGAACTCCCATCAACAAATAGCCGGAAGGAGTTGCCAATGTAAATACTGCATGGCCTGAGTTTCTCTTCTTTTCTCTGTTTGGCTATCCCCAACTGGGTTTCTCCTTGTTCACCTAGACCTCGGCGCAACGGAGCCCGATGTGTGATGGCGCCTAGTGTGAACTCGGCCACGAAGTTGGACAAAACTTGGCTTTTGATTGCTGTTCTGGGTCTGAATTCCAAGTCATATTGGCCCAACACCACTACCTATTTGGCTATCATGCTTGTTAGATCTCCTTGCTGCAACAGGGACTTCAGAGAATGCTCAGTTAACACCGCAATTTTGTGGGCTTGAAAGTAATGATTCAGCTTCTTGGAAGCCATTACTAAAGCCAGTGTTAGCTTCTCCAAGGGTAAGTATCTGGTCTTAGCATCAGCTAGGGTTTTGCTCACGTAGTAAACTACCCTTTGCTCTCCCTTGTCTTCTCTGATTACTACTGCACTCACTGCATGCACTGAAACTGCCAAGTATAAGAACAGCTCCTCTCCAGGTACTGGATTTGAGAGAACTGGAGCTGTGGTCAAATACTTCTTCAAGTCGGCCAAGGCGACTTCGCACTCTTCTGTCCATAAGAAGTCTGTGGCTTTCTTCACTAAGTTGAAGAAAGGTTTACATTTGTCAGAGCTTCTGCTTATGAATCTATTCAGGGCTGCAGCCCTTCCAGTCAACATCTACACTTGTTTTGACGATGTTGGGCTCTCCAACTCCAGAATGGCCTTGATTTGGTCGGGGCTACCCTCAATGCCTCTTCTGGTAACCAAGTATCCTAAAAACTTACCAGACCCAACTCCAAATGCGCACTTCGATGCATTGAGTCGGAGCCGATATGTTCTAAGGATGTCAAAAACTGCCTTTAAGTCCTCCAGATGATCCTCAGGTTCCTTGGTCTTCACGACCATGTCATCTATGTATACCTCCACTGTTCTGCCTATCAGATGCCTGAACATCTTGGTCACTAGTCTCTGGTACGTTGCTCCTGTATTTTTTAACCCGAAAGACATCACTTTATAGCAATACAGCCCTTTTGGAGTGATAAATGCAGTCTTCTCCTCGTCTGGGGGGATACATAGCTATCTAATGGTACCCTCTATAAGCATCCAGGAAGCTCATTCTTCTATGTCCTGAGGTGGCATCCACCAATTGGTCAATTTTGAGGAGTGGAAAACTATCTTTGGGACAAACCTTGTTGAGGCTGGTGAAGTCCACACAGACCCTCCACTTTCCAGTCTTTTTCTTCACGATGACCGTGTTTGATAGCCATGTTGGGTAGTTCACCTCTCGAATGGCCATGGCCTCTAGAAGTTTATCCATTTTCTCTTCTACTGCCTCGACATGCATCAATGTAGGCCTCCTGCTCACTGGATGACAGGTTTAGCCGACCTGTCCACATTCAGTCTATGGCAAGTGACCTCGGGGTCAATGCCAGGCATCTTGTACGGTGTCCAGGCAAACACCTCAATGTTTGCTCTCAAGAACGCCTCTAGCTCTTTGTCCTCTTCATCTGCTAAGCCCGAGCCGAGAAGGAAAAAGCGCTCTTCATCCCCTTGCTGGACAAGGATTTTCTTCAGGGCTTCCTCACTCTTCTCGGCTGGCTCTTTGCCGACGTCATCCAGGACTTCCATGTCCTCATTCTCAATCTCTGCTGATTCTGTTTCTCGTATGTTGCAGGTGGATTTCATTGCTGCCATGGAGCAATTCTTCGCCTGCACTTGATCTCCTCTGACTTCCTCAATTCCCTGTTCTGTTGGGAATCACAACAACTGGTGCAATGTTGAGGGAACAGCCCCCATTGCATACAGCCATGGCCTTCCCAAAATAGCATTGTAAGGGGAGAGGGTGTCAATCACTGTGAACTCAGTTTTTATCTTCGTGGTGCCAGCTTGCACCTCCAATCTAACTGCTCCCAGGGGCCATGTCAGCATTCCATTGAACCTGACCATTGGACCATTAGATTGTTCCAGATCATCTTGGTGAAGGCCAAGCTCCTTGTAACACCTGACATACATGATGTCACAAGAGTTGCCCTGGTCAATTAAGATGCGCTTCACTTGGCATTCTCCAATCTGGAGGAATATTACCAAGGCATTGTTGTATGGATGCTGCACCATCTCTAGGTCGTCTTCAGTAAATGACACCACTGGTCCCTGGCACTTGTTTGCCCTAGGTCTTTTCTGCCGGACCTTGTACACATGCTGCAAGTGTTTTACCTTCTGAGTCTCCCCTCGTATTTCGTTCTCATTGACCTTCGAGTGAATCACATTGATCACTCGAGGTCCGTCTGCCTACGGTTGTGGTGCTGGAGGAGGCGGTGCTGCCAGTGCTGCCGGTGCTTGTGGTAGTCTTGCTTGTTCTTCTCTTGTTCTAGCCTCGTCTACAAGGTCCCTTAAATGACCTTGTCTTACCAGGTCTTCCAGATGTGTCTTCAGGGCTCTACACCCCTGAGTTAGATGTCCATCCTCGTTTGTGGTAGGCATAATGTTTCCCCAGACTTCTTCCCATAAATTCGCCCAGAACCCTTATTGGTGCTCTGTAATAGGGCTGATTTCGGATTTTCTCCAAGACTTTGTAAACTGGGATTCGGAATACGGTTGTGACTGCCTGCGCAGCCCTTAATCCTGTCTCTTGCTTGTTGTACCCAGTGTTACCTCGGCCTCGCTTCGGCGAGCCATTTGTTTTCTCTTGTTTTGACGCCTTTGTCCCCGACATGTCCTCCTCGGCCCTGGCATACTTTTCTATCCTTGCTATAAGTTCCTCCATACTTTTTGGCAATGTCTTTACTAGTGATTTTCGAAGTAGGCAATCATCTTTTAGGCCGTTCTTAAAAGACACGACCGCCACCTCTTGGTTGCACCTTGATATTCGGTTGAACACCTCATAGTACCTCTTGGCATAGGCCCTAAGGCTTTCATCCTTACTAATTCTCAAAGCCATCAAGGAGTCCACCCTTAATGGCTGTAGTTTGTTTGTTACAAACCTGGCCACGAACATCTCAGCCAGGCCTTCCCAAGTTTTCACAGTTCCCTTCGGCAACTTGTGAAACCAGTCCGATGCAATTTCCCCGAAGGACGAGGGGGAACACCTTGCAAAGCATCGGCTCGTTCCCGGTGTACAGTGCCATCGAGTTTAGGTACAAGCCGACGTGAAAGTTGGGGTCCGACTTACCGTCATATATCTAGAATCTCGGCATATTGAACCTTTTCGGGGCTCGAATTTATCCAATTCTACCGAAAATGGCGTTCTCGGCTTGACCGGAGAGGTTACCTCGGCATCCTGTAGCTTCCTCTGGAGGTAATCCCTCAGATCCTCCTTGGTCCGTCCAGGAGCTCGGCTAGCACCAGATTTCAGCCACTTCGGTGCGCTACTTCTAGTGTCATTGCGAATCCTCTTGGACCTCTCTCCGTTAGTTACGTCGAAACAGAGTTCCTTCCCTTGAACATGCCGATGTTCTTTGGGGTCAGCTTCTTTGGTATGATGCATCCTCCGTGAATCTCCCTTCATTGACTCTCCTCGCCCGACCTCCCTTAAAGGCCGATGAGAGTGTTCCTTGGTCCTGGTGTGTTGGGGGGCTACAGGGACTGTTTTCTACACTCCCTTCTAGGCATTGTTCTTGGCCGCTGGAATTGGCGTGTCTTGCAACGGGAACGATGGCTGCATGACGTTGTTCTGCATCGTGAAATTGACGATCGTTTGCAGGTCCGCCAATTTGTCAGCCATTCCCTTCATCTCTCCGTCCCTCCGCAGGCATTTATCTTTCTATACCTGGAGGTCATTCTCGTTGTAATACCCGCCTCGGTCTACCTTCTTTGGTACGTCGCCCTCCTAGCCGACGTCATTCTCTCTGGGATTTGGATCCTGAGTCATCCTCC
Organism: Camellia granthamiana; assembly: GCA_036172215.1. Lineage (NCBI taxonomy): Eukaryota > Viridiplantae > Streptophyta > Magnoliopsida > Ericales > Theaceae > Camellia > Camellia granthamiana. Next base: position 36,909,780 of record CM069906.1, on the reverse strand, counting down.
TCCACGTTAGGGTCAATGTGCTTACCACTCCCAGCAGGGATGTCGTCCCCAACCTTTTCTTTCTGTCCGGTGTTGGCCATCTATTCTCCTTTCTTTCCCACAGACGGCGCCAAATTGTGTGTGTTAATTTCCGACCACACTGCCAAACAGGTACTCAGTTGGAGAATACCAACAGAATAGATTAAGCCCAAACAACCTGTCACAGAAAGATAAGATTCCAGCGGTGGTTCGTCCACCCAGGGGCACTCCGACGATCAAGTTAGTTATCTCTCAAAGATAGCAAAAGTGCATAACTCACTATTCAAAATACAAAAAGCGTACTTTAGATCCACGAAGGTGCCTCTTTTTTATAGTCAACACTGACCAAATCCCAATAGAAGCCTAGCTCCAATGGACTTTGGCTCAATGCTAATCCTGTATTCCCAGTTAGATTGGGACAAACTCTCTAAGAGTCTTATCTTTATCCAAACTGAAGTCCTCTCTCATTCTATGACTCTTTGTCCCTTATCCGCTTATCCCGGATTCCGGTATCTTTGCAGATAATCTCAGCCTAGCCGAGATTATCTCGGCGGCATGTCCAAGACACGTAGCACCTCGGCTGGTACTTCGGTACCACCTCGGCCACGTGTTTGTCATTTAACAAAAATTATGTCCCCACAATATGTATGTATGTACGTATGTATGTATATGCACAATAAATAAATTAAAATAAAAAACAACACGGTTTTAAATTTTTGATTCATCAAACATCACTAAATCATTTGGTTCATTAAACATCCTCAAATCATCTAATGGAATCATGGAATAAACTTAGAAAGAATATGAATATTTCTTAGATCATGGCGTCCTGTTTATGAGATAATGAATTTTTGGAATTTGGGATTTGGCGAGCGGTTACAATGGTTGAATGGGGAAGAGACAGTGACAATGGTATGTAGAGAGTGGGATTTGTGACGGTGGTTAAGATAATTAGATGAATGGTATGTTTGTAAATTTGGAGGCTTATTAGGGTGTTTTGATTTGAAAAAAAATCTCATATGAGTGCTTCTATTAGTACCTACCAAAATTCTTTGGACCCCCCATTTTATAATTTTTTTTTTATTACAATTATACCTTAAAGTAAAATTATATTAAAAGACATTATTAAATGGAACACCCACCTATCAATAAGAACTAATACTCTATAATATTGGACACCCACCCCCACCCCCACCTCCAACTCCAACTACAACTATACGTATTCTATGTTTGTAAATCCTGAACCTATTACTTTTCATAACCAACTAGCATAAACCCTAAATCTATTATTTTTCATAATCATCTTAAATCTTGAATGTGTCATCTTCATTACCATCATCAAAGCTATTGAACTTGAAAGTTTTGCTTCAAGTATAACGTATACTTCATCATCTTATAAGTTTATTTGTCTTGCATTAACATTCTCGGTCGTTTTCGGTCGTTCTTATTTCGTTCGAGCTGTTCAGTACTGGTTTGCTGACTGTGAGAATTATATTTGGTAATACATACTGAACATAATCCTTTCGTTCAATACATAGGTTCTGAACATTAATGCAGATAGTCAGTTATGTAATTTTCTTTGTTAAACTAACTTAGAATGGAAAAGAGTGAATTGGAATGGATTTAAGTTATGTATTTTGAATGGATTTAATTTATGTTATTTTAAGTTGTGAATTGGAATGGATTCAAGTAACACAGTGATGAATAAATTTTGTTCGGACATACAGTGTTGACATGATCATTATTGTTCGACAAAACAGTTCTGAACAAAATACATTTTTTTGGCTACACAGTAGTGAACAAATTGTTTTGGGCTACATTCAGAATTCTGATGGCGATTCAGACGATGATTCTGTTTTTCCTCATCTTGCAAACGGTTATACAAATCCCGTAGAAATTGGAGTATCTTCGATCGATCTTAGTGATGACGAAGATACAAAAAGCAACGAAGAAGATAATGATGAGAGGATGAGAGAGGTTACTAATTCGGCGATACGGAGAGCGTTCAAAGAAGATGAGAGTCGTCGGAATGCTCCGTTTACGGCCGAAACGACGACGAGAGTGATGGAGGGTTGGGGTCCAAGAATTCTATACTGGACCAAAGCCCAAACTTTGAAGATTGAGTGAGTTAGGGAAGGAGAGGGATGAAAAATTAGGTGGGTGTGCATTTCATTGTGAAAATATTATGAATATGGGTAGATTTGGTAATAAGTGGGGTGTCTAAAAAAATATTATTAAAATTTAGGATTTAGGATTGGGGTCCAAAGAAATTGGGGGTCCAAAGAATTTTGGTAGGTGCTAATAGCAGCACCCATCTCATATTCATACCAACTAGCAGGGAAATTCTATTTCTACACACCTAATTACCTTAGTGCACACACTTAATGAAATATTATTTTAATGGCAATTATACCCTAAATTAAAATGACTATAATAGACATCTACTAGCACCCATAATGTTATATGAAAATATTCTCTGCATACATCTTTTAAAAACAAAAAATTCTCAATGTATACATTTTGAGTAAAAAACAAATGAATTCTAATTTTTTTATTATTGTCACTTTGCTTACTACACACTTTATACTCTTCTATTGCTTGCAAAGCAATACTCTCATAACAACTCTTATATTATTTTAATCTCTAGATTTATAATCTATTAATGATGAAAATGTTAGTTTTTTTGTGCATAACTTTTTTTTTCCCCTCTCGCGGTTTTTAGTTGGACAACCAGTGCCGAATTATTTCATTATATTCGGACATCAACTTCCGAAAGTTTTTTTTTTCGAAACAAATTTGTCGAACTAATCACTTTTATTCGAAAGTTGAGTGTTAAATTAAATGTATAATTTCAGAAACTAGTGCTGAAATTCCCAAATCGAAAAACATAATTTTTTTTTTTAATTTTAAAAATGAGGGTTTTATGGTAATGGAATGCACAGAAATCTAGAAAATGATAAATGCAATAACAAAATAAAAAAATGCCTAATCTTCAACAATATTTTGGAGGGTTTTCAATGGTGTTTTTAATGGAGGTTCAATAGTTTTTAATGGAGGACTTTGTCTTCATTTCACTTCACTCCACACTATGGTCGTGAATGGTCTTTACATAGGTCTATAATGGGTCTATAAATCTGGAAGCATGGTTATTCAACAAGTGTGTAGAAAGAAGGATTGAGTGATGTGTACAATGATTATAAGTGAAGAGTATAATTGTAACTTTTAATGTGTGGATTGATAAAATTAATTAATAATAAAATTAATAAGTGTGTATACTAAGAAAAGATGTGCACTGAGATAATTAAGTATGTGCACAAATGTGTGTAAATTACACTTTTAGTTAGGTTTTAGGAAAATTGTAACAGTGCATTTTAGTCCACAAATCACATAAGAATTATGTGATTATTTTCAAATTATAGGGGAGTAATCTACATGTAGGCCAAACTATAAGGAAATAAAATGAAATTTATCCTTATAAAAAAATTGAGTTATAATCAAAAGGTTTTAAATCATAATCAAAATAATGTTATAATGAGGCTGCACTCAAGAGATCCATGAGGCTTTCCAATGCCCCCTTAGCTCTGATCATCAAAGAATTAAACTAATCAATTGGTTGCCTCCTCCTACAGGTAATACCAAGTTAAATGCTGATGGATGTGTCAAGGAAAGTTTGGGAAAAGCTGGTTTTGGAGAACTCTTTAGAGATGCAAAAAGTTCTTGGATTCTAGGATACTCTGGAAAGTTGGACGTAGCAACAAGCCTTGAAGCAGAAATATGGGTTATTTATCGCGGAACAATCATCATTCATGAAAAAGGTTGGAGAAATGTGATAATTGAAATAGACTGTCAAGATGCTGTCAACCTCATCAATTGATAGAGCTCATCCAAATTGCCCTTACCGTACTCTTGTGGAAAACATTAAATTCCTTACTTCTCGTATGGACTGCACTATCAAAAAGATTTTTCGAGAAGCCAATCAGTGCGCAGATGCCGTTGCTCATATGGGAGAAAACCAAGTGGAAGATTTGAAGATCTATGAAGACCCTCCTATTTTGTTAAAGCCCATTCTAGTGGCTGATATAGTTGGAATTGTATATGAGAGGGATTAACCCTCTCTTTTCTTTTCTTTTCTTTTTTTTGTTATTTAACTTTCCTTATTACCGAAAAAAAATAATAATATTATAATGAAAATCACAATCACTTATAACTAACACCACCACAATATGTATAATAAAATCATAAATAAGAACCCACTCGAGATGTTGGTTTTTAATTAGAACAATCCCCCCTAAAAAAATAAAAATAAAAAAAATAAATACAGTCATATCACTCTTTTTACAATTTTTTAAATTTGATTTATTTCACGTCTTTACGTAAAAAGAAAAAAATAAATAAATAAAATAAAATGAAAAAATAACCACCCTCCACACACTATAAGACAAGAACAAGTCATAAGTAAGGAATAATTAATACAATTTCCAATATCCTTGCTATGCAACTTGTTTGTGCTGCTGATTAAAATGTTATCCAAACATTTCACATACGAAGGCGAGCTTCAAAACGAGGAGTGCCATTTACAAGAGAGGCCAGCAGAAAATGGGGATGAGCTTGGTGAAGGGCAAGTACCAGCTATCCACTTGTATCCTCCTCAATTCGCAGCACCCAACCACTGTCTTCCCAGCAAAAACCATGCCAATTATGTGTTCCAGCTTTTCTACTCCTAATCGCTTCACATTCAGGCCCCAACCCATCTCTTCATTCCTCCACACCTCCACCACTAAACCTCTGTTTTCTTTTCCTTCTTTCAAGGCTTTCTCTTCTCAGACATCCGCTTCTACATCCAACCGTAATTCTCTCTGTCTCTCTCTCTCTCTCGCACATTTCTTTCTTTAGCTTTGGTCAATCTCTTAATTGGGTATTCAATTTTTATTTTTAATTTTACTTTTTTTTGAATTTTTATGTATATATATGCGTTAAAGAACCTCCAAAACTTGGCAATGAGATAAGTTGCTAGCTGCTACTTTTGTAATTTGTATTACCACTTTTAAGCTGGGTTTGGATCATACGGAATTGGGTAGAGATTTAGAAAGAGAAATGAAACATGTTAATGAAATATATGTAGGTTAATATTTTTTTCTTCATTTTTCTTTCCCTCTTCAAATTCCTATCCAAATTGATGATAAAAGATAATTTGACTTGTTAACTTAAATTGAAAGGGTACCCTTTTGAAGGGGGATTACTCTGAAGATAAAAAGATGGGAGGGAGGATCGTAACTATCAAACCAATTGATGATCAGATAGGACTGTAAATGTAAAAGGACAAGGGGGTAATTTTGAACAACTTCTGTTCCGTTTGTTCGGACGAAAATCATTTTCCAGAAAATGCCTTTTGGCTGTTGGTACAACCAAAGATGAGAGTCTAATGTTTTCCGCTGTCAATAGAAAATAAGCATTTCTGGGCGGAAAATGATTTCTACTTTGAAAAATATTTTTTGAACTAAAATTTTACCAATGCCACCACACTACAACAACCACCATCACTATTGCTGCCGCTACTCCCATCGCCATCCCCACGCTCACCTCCACCCCACCTCTACCACCGCCACCAGCACTAGCACTAGTACTAGTGCACCACTAATACAACTATTAGGACATTAGTCTCAAGAATGCAACAAAACACGAGAAACATTGTATGTATAAAATTTTCCATAGAAAATGTTCTATGTTCTATTTTTCAGTTGCTAATAAGGTGACATAAGAAAGTAGTTTCTTCAAATTTTGTGGGGTTGCTGAATGTGCATAACTTCTCTGCATTGGTGATCAAATAAAGAATAAATGTCTTCTTCTCTTGACATGCATAAATGGTACTCAATCCATGTTCATATTGATGTGTCTGGTTTGTTAAATATGCCAAGGTTTCCAGAAGTGAATTTCAGGGGCTTGTTTCTATAGAGATTTGTCCATAGAAATGTGATGCATCCATTTTAGAAAAGGAAGGCAAATATGTTTTGGTAACTAATAAAAGATTTCCCCTTTTCTTTTCAAAAAGACAGCTGTGATAGCCTATGCTGTTGGCATGGTGGTAAATCTGCAGCAAAGAAGGGATTGTGCGCTGGTGGTGGTGTCACAGCAACAGTAGTTGTGGCATTGCTAGTGAAGGTAGCAAGGAACTGGAAATTACTAGATCTGTGTTTCTAATGTTTTGATGGTAGTGACTACCACCAAAAGATGTTGCGGTAGTAGAGTACCAATAGATGTGTTATTTTTGTGGCAGTCGACTAGAGTATCAACGAGTGTTATTTGTGATGGAGTGGGTGGATGTTTGCAAAGGTGGATATTAATGGCAAATGTGAAGGGCGAGGTGCTTATTATTATTTTATTTATTTATTTATTTTGTTGAGGACGCCATTGTAGTGATATCATGCAGTTGGAGGTGTCAAAGGTGGCGGTAGATGTTTTTTGTTTGTTTGTTTGTTTATTTATTATTGTTATTATTGGGTGTGTTTTTGATGTAGCATAGTGAAGAGATGTAGGGGAAAAAAAGAAGCATAAGTAGGGAGAAGAAGAAATTGGGGACCAATCCTAAGCAATATCTCAATATCAATTATTCAATACTCAGCCATATCAAGTCTGATAATAAAATTATTACATAAAATAAAAAATAAAAAAACTATAATAATTAAATCCTAATAAAACAACAAATAATAATAATAATTCCTTATCTTTAATTTATCTGCATCGAACGCCTTTTCATTCCCCATTTGCTTGACATTTGAAAGTTAGATGCAAATATATGGTTGCTCAACATTTTGATCTTTTGTTGAAATGAAGACAACTCATAAATTGAAGTTAAAAAAAGGAATAAACTAAGAAAATATATTGCCAGTTTACAACTAGCACACTCGATTAGTTTCAAATCATGATGTAGTGTACTAGCTTTCACATGCAAATTGACTTGTTTTCTAAATGGTATGTTTTAGTGACAACTCACGTGTTACCCTTACAACCAAGTTTTAGTTTGTCATTGCAGCAGATGAAATGCCAGCACATGTTGGCTTTTTAGGTCTTGGAATTATGGGTTCGCCAATGGCTCAAAATCTCATAAAAGCTGGGTATGATGTTATCTCTTTACTTGATTTGAGCTAATGTATTGTCAACACTGACTGAAGGATTAATTGGAAAGCTCAAGCTTGCTTTCCACTTGCTAATTATATATTCAAAGTAATTAGAGTCATTAGACTCAACTTTAGTTTTATTATCCCAATTGAATTGATTTGTTTGAATTCTATTGTAGTCGTGTGTTTCTTATTAAGCAATATTTGTAGCATGACTATACTTAAGGCTGAAAAAACATTGTCCATGTATTTACGTCTACGTAAGAGCAGTGATATTGCAAAGCACTTTTTACTTTTCCAGAAAATTGAAGGACGTGCCGACTTGAGTTTCTCTAGAAACACTTAAAGATGCTTTGGCTGTAACATTTTCCTATATTCAAATTAAAATGTATACGAAAGTTTTATTTTTGATTGACATGTTTGTAGATGCAACGTAACTGTTTGGAATAGGACGAAGAGCAAATGTGATCCTCTCATCTCGTTAGGTGCAAAGTAAGTTGTTGCTGTACAACCTATTTAATGGTCTTTGCAATATATTTTGGTTATGGTCTACAATATGAATTCCTGCTTATCATCTTAATACCCCTGCAATTTAGTTTAAAAGATAGTTGTTGAGAAAGAATAGTAATTAAAAAAAAAGAGAGAGGATAAATTACATTTTGTACCCTATAGTTTACATCAAATCTCACTTTGGTCCTTTATTTTTCAATGTAATAGTTAACCCCTTGGACTTTTGGTCAAGTTGCAATGTGGCCTTTTAGTTTATTGGTGTTAAATTGTCTAACGAAAATTATCATGTGTCCCTTACGTGAGGCATTTTTTAGGCAAAAATGTAAATTTCTACTTCGATATTTTTCCATTGTATTGTCTTTCTCTACCACCACCGACCATCCTTTCCCTAGTGGGTCTAGAAGATACAAATAGAGAGACAAAATATAGTGGAAAAATAAAGTACAAGAAGAAAATTACATTTTTGTCTTGAAAAATGCCTCATGTGAGGCAATTTCCATTAAGCAGTTTAACAAGAAACTAATGGAAGGGCCACATTACAATTTCACCAAAGTTTGATGGATTGACTGTTTCTATAGAAAAACGAGGGACCAAAGTGAGATTTGATGTAACGTGAATGGGTGCAAAGTGTAATTTACCCAAAAACAAATGTTGACGTCTGCATATTTGTAATGGCATGTGTCTGTGAGGATTGTAAAATAAGGTCTAACCGTGAAAACAGCCGTAAGCTCTGCCTCATTCCCTTTGTAAGCTGCTGGCAGCAATCGTTTTGTCTAGTAGGTTGGGTTGGAAAGGATGCTTGGATGTTTTAGCCTTCATATTCCATGTTGGGATGGGGTGGTTAAAAGTCAGAACTTATTACAAAGACTTAAAATAGGATGCTGAAACATCTCCATGCACTTCAAACTAACAAAGCTCACGTTGGATGGGAGCACTATTGGCGGTCGTGTTGCTGTAACTTGAACCCTAGCCACAAGGCTGGGTCGGATTGCACTTACCGTCACACCAGGTCATGGAAATAATAATATCAATAGTCTATTTAGTTTTCACAAACAAGGAAGTTAGTATAATGTTTGGGGATTCTGTGCATTCCATGGTTCATGGCTTCCTGTTGGTCTTGTGATACACATTTCTTGCTCATTTATGATAAGTGCTGATCTTATTTGATGTTCTTGGAACCATGTCACTCACATCAATATTTAAATTATTTTATCAGGGAAGGCTGTGAGGGTGCATGGTTTTTGCTAGACACATGATGTTGAGTGCTGCATTTTCTTTTAACGTGTACACAAAGCAGAGTTCATGAGCATAATGAGGGAATAAATGCATACCATGGGACTTGAGCCTAGGACCTCTTGAGACCATGGCTCTCAAACCATGTTAGATCACCAATTGTCCAAAAGCTAAGTTGTTAGGAAATAGACCCAACAATGTATATCAAGCTATCGAATAGTTAATGTTGGTGTTAACTGGAAGGATTGTGTTTGTGTGCCTACAAATATCTCTAACTAGTTCTCAGGTATGACATCAAGGTTTCTTTGTGACATGAATAGTTGGAGCTTCTTTGAATAGGTCTTTTTTCTTTTACTTTGAGTGGGCAATATAACTGGCTTACCGTGAGCCCGAAACGTCAAGGTTGATGAATCAACTAGGTACAACTTGGTCCACAAGGAGTAACCTTTGATATTTGAACCCGCTTTCTTTGGTTGATTGATTGTAATTCTTTTATAAGAACTGTTGCAATAGAGATAGCTACTCTTGTATGCAGATATAAATCATCTCCTGAGGAAGTCGCTGCAAGTTGCGATGTCACATTTGCCATGCTTGCTGATCCTGAAAGTGCAGTGCGTATGTTTTATTTTAGTTATGCTTGTCTGCTATGTCGGTAATTGCTACTTATAGTTGCTTTTTATCAGTTGGATGTTGCTTGTGGAGAGCATGGAGCAGCGAGAGGAATGAGTCCAGGAAAAGGGTATTGTTTCCTTGTGTTTCTTTATGCGAAGGATTCTTATGATAATGAGCTATCAGTTTAGTGTCAGTACTCTTAGCACTATATTGGAATCAATTTAAGACAATATTTTAAACTCAGTTGGCAGTCTCCTTAGTGATTATGCTACCAGTTCACTTTTTAATTATTGCTGCAAAAATCATTTATGGGAAAAACTAGGTACATTCTGTTTATTCACTAAACTGGATGGGCCAAAATCCGAGGGTTAGATGAAGTAATCTTTAGAAACTATATTCCAATTATCTCTACATGCAGATATGTTTTCTGATAATTGATGAAATTTCCCATAAGCACATTCTAATTTCACAGTTTAAAGAAGCAAGGAAGAACAAGATTTGACAGATATGCATAGGCTGTTGATGTAGGGACAAGTCAATGTCATTAAATTCAAAGCACCCATGCTCAATCTGAATTGGCCTGACGATCGAAACTCACAACTTTGTTGAGGCTTTCTATTCACAAGCGAATTCCTCAGGAGATGAGCCAATTTTTGGTCAAATTATAAAATTCCATAAGTTTCTTGTAGCCAATTTTTGGTCAAATTCTGTCATTTCGGCTTCCAAATTTGCATTTTTTTCCCTTTATGGAAAGTTTTGTTTAGTAATAACTTTATTTAGTGTCATTTGTTTTGGCATGTTTCTTAGACTTTCTAGTATTCAAATTTGGGTGAACTCAAATTTACTATTTTTGGTAATTGTTTCCTTTCTGAATTATTTTGTGTTCTGCAAGGATTAGGAATTTAGGATTAGTCTATTATATAACGAAAAGAAAACCTTCATCAGAGGCATTTTTTGCCTTAATAATATTTCAGAGTTCATATTTCCCTTGTGGATTCAAGTTTCTTATTCGTGGACTTGAGAGACCTTTTCATCTTCTAGAATGATATATAGCTACCGTATGATATTTGGTTACGGCAGTCATTTTCTTTCCATCGATAGAAGTTATTCCTTTTGTAATTGCACATGCACCTTCAGTTTTCTGTGATGTAAATGGAAAGATATACATATAAAAACTTTCCTCCGAATGAATTTGAAAAGAGTTCATTTTGCCAAAGGTTTTCAGTTCTCTCTGCTGTGGTGCCTTTGTATACTATGAGTTTTATGACTGATATTTGGAGAACCATCACATTTGAGATACTTTAATGATAAATAATGTTTGATTTTATTTTATATTTTTGATAATTTGTGTTGGCCTATTCTTTTTGTGGATGATGACTTTTTCTTTTTAATAAAAAAAAATATTTTTAATTTTCCAATGAATGCAAATGGGTTGGAGCAATTTGTGGACTCTGGTTAGAGCTCAGTCCATTCATATCCATAACTGTGTGAAGCAGCTTTAAAAACTTGTATGAGAGAAATTATGATATCACTGATAAGAGTACTGAAACACATGTTCTCAGGGGATTAGTGTGTACTGCTATTGTAGAGGAGCACTTCTTATAACAAATCTTGTGTAACTAACTAGAGAGTTGAGTAGCTGGGTTGTTAGTTTGTTATGTATATAGTTAGATAGATATACTAGTATATATAGGACTGTACACCATTGAATTGAGCTTGGAATGAGCATATCTTTTCTATCATTTGTATCTTTCTTTGTGGTATCAGAGCTTCTATTGCTCTCACGAGCACACAATAATGGCAGCATCATCATCTCTTCCATCAAATCTTTTCTTGCTCATCTCTAATCTCAACTCTCTGGTTACAGTTAAGCTCAATTCATCCAATTATCTTGTTTGGAGGAATCAATTTCACAATATTTTGTGTGCTACTGAACTTGAATACGTTGATGGATCATCCTTGTGTCCATTGGAGAAGATCATCGATTCTACAGGCAAAGAGGAGTCAAATCCAGCCTACAAACAGTGGAGGTTAGTAGATGCTCATCTGCTAAGTTGTTTGACTGCGATTTTGTCTTCGTCTGTCTTCTCCTCCTTTGTTCATCTTCGACGAAGCAGAGATGTCTGGCTCATTCACACATTCACCAATTGAAGAACAAATTGAATGTTGTTGTCAAGAAATCACAAACAATGGAGGAATATTTGTCTCAGATTCGAGATCTTGCAAGTCAGTTATCTCTCTCCTCCTTTCCAATCGATAATGAAGACTTGGTTCTTGTTACCTTGAATGACTTACCTGGTGATTGTAGTGCATTCAAGATGACTATTCAAGCTAGATCTGGTTCTATAACAATGGAGGAGTTATCTTCCTTACTGTGTTCTGAGTCCATTCACGTTGAGAAACATACCTCTAACTCTGATCTTCATCTTGCTGATGCTACAACTACAGGTCCTGGTACTTCTAGTTATGGTGCCTCTGCCTCTCATGCTTTAGGAAATTCGTTCAATAACGGTGGATCTTCATCTTCTCATGGTCGTTATTTCCATAACCACAATCGTGCAGGTAGATTCTCGAATAGAAGTTTTCACAGAGATGGAAATAGATCTGATGGTCATCGATCTGATGTTGCTCGATCTAGTCAATTCAATCCGCATGTCAGATCTGTGGTCTTGATAATCACACTGCTGTGGATTGCTGGTATCATCAAGATATTTCTGGTTCTTTCAACACCAAGTCTACCTCCAATTCGAGAGCATATGTGTCTGTAGAAAATTAATGTATTGATAATATTGATTCATATCTAATGTTCTTACAAGAGCTCTCTTTTATAGAGAGAAATGGGATACAATGGAGCCATAATGGAGCACTATACCATAATGGATCACTAACTATATCACTAACTATATGGGGCACTAACTATAGCACTAACTAATGTGGAGTAGGTGGAGTATTTGTAGGTGGAGTAGGTAGAAATTGTAGGTGGAGTAGGTAGAAATTGTTACATAGAAATTGTTACATTCAACAGCCCCCCTCAAACTCAAGGGGGTTAGGAACTAACCAACTTGAGTTTGGAGAGAGTAACAAAACAGGAAAAAATAATCTGACAAATAAAATAAAAGTGGATAGGAGACACTGTATGGTCGTGTCAGACCGTTGTAGAAGACCGTATGGTTATGGCAGACCGATGTAGAAGACAGTTTATGGGGTCATGTCGGACCGTTGTAGAAGATAGTTTATGGGGTCATATCGGACCGATGTAGAAAACAGTTTACGGGGTCATGTCGGACCGTTGTAGAAGACACTATATGGCTGTGTCGAACCGTTGTAGCAGAGAACCGAAATTAATGTCGGAACAGTTTACCGAGTCTTGTCGGACCCATATAGGAGCTAACCGGAATCAATGTCGGGACAGTTTACAGAGTCTTGTCGGACCCATATAAGAGCTAACCGGAATCAATGTCGAGACAGTTTACAGAGTCTTGTCGGACCCATATAAGAGCTAACCGGAATCAATGTCGGGACAGTTTACAGAGTCTTGTCGGACCCATATAGGAGCTAACCGGAATCAATGTCAGGACAGTTTACAGAGTCTTGTCGGACCCATATAGAAGCTAACCGGAATCAAAGTCGGGACAGTTTACAGAGTCTTGTCGGACCCATATAGAAGCTAACCGATTTCATGTACAAAATCCATGGCTTGAGTCCTTGCTTCCATTTTTGCATTTTCTCCCTGGATATCATCAGTCTCAGTCAACTCAATTGCATTCTCAAGTGTACAAATCTCAGAGCAAACATCCTTCTCTGCGACTATAAACGGAAAAAAGCTGCTGCGAAGACCATGATCTTCAACCTCAATGAATCCTCTTCCAGTCACCGCAGGGATAGAGCAAGAAAAGTTGAGAATATTAACATCCTCTACCAACTCATCAGTAGCTTCTTCAACTAGATAATTCCCCTCAAGTGCACAGAGTAATCTAGTGGAGGGTCGTTTTAAGTTAAAACCTTTAACCAAAAATTGGGCTCTCTCTGATATAGATACTGCAATAGGTTTGACACTTAGAATAGCACTACAATTATCATTCTTTAAAGGTAAGGAAGTCTCTGCAACAACCTGACCATTGTACATAACAGCTACTTGATGCTGCACCCTAATGTAAACCCATCAAGTTGTCCAACAATTCCCACCTGAAGGGACGGAACACAAACAGAACTTCAGGACAGCTCTTAAAGAGAAGAGCCACACAAACACAGACTGCAGCAATAGCCACCATCGACAGCATTGCAGGCCTGTACAGCAGAGAACTACTGCTGGCATTGTTGCCATAAGACAGCTTCTTCAGATCACAGAGTCTGCACGACTGTTTGATGCATCGCCTTATTTTACTACTTCCAATCTCAAAACTGGCAACTTGCTGCTCATTTTGCTTCTGGTTGATGATGTTGCAGTCTGACAGATAACCAGGAATATCAACCACCACATGCCCAACCTTGCTGAACTGTGGGCCAATCCACCTAGCCGAACCATTGACGACCACACTGGTGGTGACCCAACCCAGAACATGATGCAACAGCATGGACACCCAACAGGTCACCCGAGTATAATACCAGGCTCAAGGCAACACCCCAAACCAGCCATGAGAATAGCCAGCCTAGGGACTCAGATATGTTGAACTTCCATGAAAATCAAAACATTGATACAAAGTGTAGAGCAAGAACATTGCACATCTCACAGCCAGGGATAATACACCTGGAACCATGCTCACTCACACTTATAAAGTTGAGTATAAGGAGCTAAACAACTGGCCAGAACAGCACCAGGAAGCCACAACTACCGGGGGGAGCTTTCTCTAGGCTCTGCTTTCTTCCCCTTAAGGAGATCTTGAGGACTTGGGTTCTAATGATGAAGGAACTGCAGAGGATAAAGCAAGCTGCAGATGGAACCCAGGAAGTGTTGTTGAAGAAGCTGTCATGGAAGAAGAAATGAGGAAATTTGGTGAGTGAAGATTCAGCTAAAACAAAATCTGATGTATTATCGACTTGGATTGTCTCTGATGCTGCTGAAGCTCAGAAGGAGGAGGATGTTGAGTCTCAAAAACTAGCCAGCAAAGAGTCTGAGTGCTTTAACCCAGAACTAAATGATGGTCAAGATCTCTATTTGGAGCTTGCCACCAAAGAGCTGTCTGATGTGAAGGCCCCTTGTGATGATGCAGAAACTGACTTAGATCCACATGTGAGAAATCTTGAGGATGAAGGAGTCACTTGACCCAGTTGTGGCCTGAGTCATAACTTGGAGTTGTGGTAAGACTTGTGGAGGCTTCCTTCGCCTATTATCAACTGCAGCTTCTTGCATTAACTGGTAGCAACTGTTGATTTTCTCTTTACTAAGTCCTTCACACCATGATTCAGCATGTGCAGGATTAACAAGAGCAGAGTTTGGAATCTCATGGGCTGCACAAAGAATGGCCGCAGCAGCAATGCATGACGGCCAGTACTCCAGAAAACTATCCTCTCGATTTCAGAAACCCAGAAAAAAGTTCCTGTTGAATCTAGCTTGCATGCAAAGTAGCTGACAAAACTAAAAGGAGGAAATTAAATAATAGCTTGTGGGTAGAAGATCACAAAGGAAGCTCTGCTTGAGGGAAATTTGGGTTTCTCCGGCGGGCGGCCAAGGCGAGGCTGCCGCCCGCCGGTGAAGCGGAATTACTAAGTTGTTAACTTAGCTCTGATACCATGTAGAAAATTAATGTATTGATAATATTGATTCATATCTAATGTTCTTACAAGAGCTCTCTTTTATAGAGAGAAATGGGATACAATGGAGCCATAATGGAGCACTATACCATAATGGATCACTAACTATATCACTAACTATATGGGGCACTAACTATAGCACTAACTAATGTGGAGTAGGTGGAGTATTTGTAGGTGGAGTAGGTAGAAATTGTAGGTGGAGTAGGTAGAAATTGTTACATAGAAATTGTTACATTCAACAGTGTCCTCCTCCTTTTCCCCACAGTCCTCCACTGCTTCTCAGCTTTGGTACTTGGATACTGCTGCAACAGATCATATTACTCATGATCTAGGTAATCTTCATTTTCAGCAGCCCTATCTTGGTGATGATCAGGTTACTGTTGGAAGTGGCCACACACTTCCTATTCGTCACACAGGTAAAGGAATTTTACCTGCTCCTGCAGGTTGTTCTTTTGCCTTAAACAATCTTCTTCATGTTCCTTCTATCAATTCCAATCTCATTTCTGTTCAGAAATTTGCTAAAGACAATAATTGTTTAATCACTTTTGATGACTCATCTTTTCTTGTTCTGGACAAGATCACCAAGAAACCAATCTTTAGAGGCCCTAATATTCAAGGCTTCTATCAGTTTCGTTCTCCTTTGCATAATGTCTCCTCTCCTTTTACACATGCTTCACAGGTCTCACAAGCTCTTCTCAGTGCCAAACTTTCTGAAACTACTTGGTACAGACGATTAGGCCATCCATCTACACAGACACTCATGTTTTGCATCATTTTGCACTTCCTGTTTGTAATAAACATCAATCTTCTCTTTGTTTAGATTGTTCTGTTGCAAAGGCTCATAGATTGCCTTTTCAGTTTTCTAGTTCTACTGTCAATCAGGTTTCGTCTTTAATCCATAGTGATGTTTGGGGCCCTTTTGCATCCTCTACTTCTGGTTTCAAGTATTATATACTTTTCATCGATCATTTTAGCAAATTCACATGGATCTATCCTTTGCATTATAAGAGTGAAGTATTTTCTAAACTCCTGCATTTTAAAGCTTTGGTGGAAAAACAATTTTGCACTCCCCTGCAAATATTAAGGACAGATCAAGGGGGAGAGTATCTTAGTAAGCAATTTCAGAGTTTTTTGGCTTCACATAGCATAGTTCATCAGTTGAGTTGTGCTTGTGCTCACACTCCACCTCAGAATGGAGTTGCCGAGAGAAAGCATAGACATCTTATTGAGACAACTATTGGCCTCATGCATCAGTCCTCTCTTCCTCTTCCTTTTGGTTTGATGCCTTGGCTGCAGCTGTTTATCTTATCAACAGGTTGCCTAGTAGTACATTGCATAATCAATCTCCTTCTGAGAAACTTTATGGCTCGTCTCCAGACTATTCTTTTCTTAGGGTCTTTGGTTGTCAATGTTTTCCATGGCTTATTCGTTACACTACTCACAAACTGCAACATAGGTCTATTCCTTGTGTGTTTTTTTTTGGGTTGTCACCCCTCTATCAAAGGCTATAGATGTCTTGATCCTCAATCTGGTACAATTTATATTTCAAGACATGTTCGGTTTAATGAACATGTTTTCCCCTTTTCCACATTAGCTTCCTCTTCCTCTGCTGCTGCTCCATCTTCTTTCTCACAGGTGTTGTCTCCATCTAATCCAATTGTCACTTCTCCTCCTACTCCTAATTCTGCTCACCAGTATTCTCCTACTCCTGTTTCTTCTCAGCAGCCTCTTACCTCTTCTACTCATCTCATACAGCTGCCACCTGTTTCTGCCTACTAGGTCTAAAACAGGCTCCTTAAAACCTAAGGTTCTGATTTCTAGTACTTCCTCCTTTTCTTCTCCTACTTGCTCAGATTCTGAACCTCTCTCCTACCTTGAAGCCTCTAAGAGTCCTGCTTTGACTGCTGCTATGGTTGATGAGTTTACTGCCTTACGGAAACAAGGCACTTGTGTTGGAATGTGTCCCACGTCGCCTAGAGTTGCCCCATCTGTGCTAATTATAAGGCTCCAATTTCCCTCTTCTTAATACCTGGGTTTTAAAGAGAAGTGTTGACTGGGCTTTTCAATTTGGTATCAGAGCTTGGTTGGGCCTGTGACTGGTGTGCCGTTTGTCCGGTTACTGTGTGTTGTGGTCGAGGAGGGTGTGTTGGAATTTATCCCACATCCTACATCACCTGGAGTTGCCCCATCTGTGCTGGTTATAAGGCTCCAGTTTCCCTCCCCTTAATACCTAGGTTTTAAGGAGAAGTGTGAGTTAGGCTTTTCAATTTATGTTCTCTTCCACCTAACAAACTGTTTGTTTGAGAGAAAATTAACTTAGGGAATGATAATGATTTCACCTCATTTTATATTAATCAACCAACAGTTACAAAGAAAGCCCTAAGGCACTAATTAAGGAATTACAATATAATGTAAATAAGAAAACAAATAATAGAGAGATTCTAACATATATTCTAATACTCCCCCTCAAGCTGGTGCAAAGATATCTCTCATGCTCAGCTTGCCAAGAATATCATGAAATTGTTTACTCTCAACTCCCTTGGTGAGGATATCTACAAGTTGTTCACCAGACTGCACAAATGGAGTACATATTGTGCCACTAGTGAGCTTCTCTTTGATGAAGTGACGATCAATCTTAATATGCTTTGTCTTGTTATGTTGAACCGGATTGTGAGCTATGTTGATGGTAGCTTTATTATCACAATATAATCACATGGAGTCTTTCTGATCAATTCTCAGATCATGGAACAACTTGATCCACGAGCTCACACACACCTTGTGCCATAGTTCTAAACTTAGCTTCTGCATTAGACCTAACAACCACATTTTGTTTCTTACTTCTCTAAGTAACCAAATTGCCTCCAACTAAGGTACAATACCCTGAAATGGACCTTCTATCAGGTATGGATCCTGCCCAATCAGCATCCGTATAAGCTTCCACATTAGGATGATCATGTTTGGAAAACTAAAGACCTTTTTTAGGAAAAGATTTCGAGTATCTCAAAATTATCATAACTGCCGCCAAGTGTGTTTCATGAGGAGCATGCATAAACTAGCTAACCACAGTAATGGCAATAGTAATGTTAGGACAAAAATGGAATAAGTAAATAAACTTACTTACTAGTCTCTGATAACTTCCCCTGTCAACGACTGCACACTATCATCACAAAGTTTTTGATTAGGCTCGAGTGGTGTGTCACAGGCTTTGCTTCCAAGCATCCCTGTTTCCTTTAGTAGGCCAAGGACATATTTTCTCTGATAGATGAAAATTCCATCTTTGGACCTAGCCACTTCAATTCCCAAAAAGTACTTCAGGTTCCCCAAGTCTTTGATTTCAAACTCATTTGTCAAATGTTGCTTCAACAAAGATATTTCATCAACATCATCTCCTGTAAGAATTATGTCATCCACATATACAATGAAAGCTATAGTCTTACCATGAGAGGAATGTTTAACAAACAGAGTATGGTTAGCTTAACTCTGTTTAAAGCCATATTTTAGCATCGCCTGAATGAACCTCTCAAACTAAGCCTTAGGAGACTGTTTGAGGCCATATAATGACTTCCGAAGTTAACACACCTTACCCTTAGTTTGAAAGAGTTTTAAAACCAGGAGAAATATCTATATACACCTCCTCTTCTAGATCACCATGTAGGAAAGCATATGTCACATCAAATTGATGAAGTGGCCAATTCAGATTAGTTGCCAGAGAGAGAAATACTCTGACTGAATTCATCTTTGCAACTGGAGCAAATGTCTCTTGGTAGTCCTAAGTAAAACCCTTTGCCAACAAGTCGAGCTTTATACCACTCAATTGAACCATCTGTCTTGTGCTTCACAGTATACTCCTATTTGCAACCTAAAGTTCGTTTGCCCCTAGGTAACTCAGTCAAAACCCAAGTGTCATTCTTATGAAGTGCCTCCACAATGGCCTGTTTTCACTCGGGAATAGTAAGATTGAAAATGATTAAGGCCTCGTTTGGGAACAGGCTATTTTATTAACTTTTTGACTTTTTGGCTAAAATATGAGGTAAAAAAAGCTAGTATGTTTTGGGTAGCTTTTTGGCTTTTTACGAAAAGATGTGCAAAAAGTAGAGAGAAAAATGAATCTTTGACTTTTTGGTATAGGTTATAGGCTTGTTGGCTTTTTTAATAACTTTTTGGCTTTGTAGCTAAAATGTTAACTTGCCAAACGAGGCCTAAGTATACTAACAGAGGAAATTTTTGACACAAATACTTTATATGAAGAGGACGAATGAGAATAAGACACAAAATTAGAAATAGGATGATTAGTGTAAGATCTCACACTTTTCTCTTGGCAATGGGTATATCAAGATCAGTAGGCCCAGGCTTAGAGGTAGCAATATCTAAAGTTTTAAGGTTATCTGGACCTTCATCAAGAGAAGGAGACGGTAGTAGTTGATCAGAAATGGTCTCTTGTATTCAAGTAACTTTCTGCCTTTTTTTATCCCTGACATAGACCTACCCTTCTTTGTTCTTGACAACATCAGATTCTATATTGCTAGTAATAGATACCACTGGAGGGGTACTGGACCAGAAATAACAGGTACCTTTGGTGGCAGTACTGAGCCAAAAATAATAGAAGCAACAAAACTCTCTTCCCTCCAAGACTTCTCCTGAAGAGATGACTAGGACACTGGACTGGAGAAGAAGTAGGATTGAGGCTCCAAAAAGATGACATCCATGGACACAAACCATTTACGAGAGGGAGGATGATAACACTTCTACCCTTTTTGAGTAGGTGAGTAACCCAAGAACACACACTTGAGTGAACGAGGATCCATCTTACCCCAAGACTGGGACATGGTATCAGAGCCAAAACCCTAAACCCATCCCCCACACAGTCACCAGCCACCACCCAACCTATCCCAGACCCTGTCAACTCCAGTAAAAGGGAGTCAACTACTATCGAGGGCCTGTTGGCCTCTTTCAACACCTCTCTGGGTGGTTTTAGACCAGCAGCCACTCCCCCCAGGGGTTTTCGGCCCCAACCAACACCCTCTTAGGGCTTTTCGGCTCCAACTGACCTCATTCAAACTGCTCCCGTGGTCTGGTAGATGCTTTGGCCTTCCGTGTGGTCTTCTCTTGTGTGTTTCGAACTCTTGGTGAAAATGTTTACGTGTTTCTCAGCATTATATGTTCTGATAACACTCTTTGGTTCATCCTCTTTATTCCTACTGTGGTTGTTCACTGTGGTTGAATCCAAGACTGCTATTTTGATTGAAGTTTCACATTTTTCCCCTTTTATTTATTCTTTGGAGTGGTAAATGGCCTCATTAATCTAAGTGTTATGCTACCATAGTAGTCCGTGTTTGAGATTGCTTGTCCATTCCATTCTCTCTTTCCATTATTGTGATTAGTGTAGTGTTTTTTAGTTAAGATAGTAGCATGAACATAGCTGACCCATCTAGTGAATCCACTACTTCTCACCCATCTAAAGGAGAGAGTTTCAATCCAGTTATGACTACTATTTCTGAAAACCTGAACCCTAGCCTCAAAATCGCCATCTCTCTGTTTAATAGTCTCAGTGTCTTAACGTTTTTTCTGAAGAGTAGGGGGAAGATGGGATATGTTGATGGGAGAGTTCAAGCACTAGAAATTATTGATTTGGGCTATGACCAATGGGAGATTACAAACTCTTTGATCATGATGTGGCTCATTCATTCAATGGTCCCTGAGATTAGTGAAGGTTATTTATCCATGGAGACTGCCTAAGATGTTTGGGAGGTAGTAGCTGCTACATATTCCTAAAAGGGGAATTTTTCTCAGTCATTGGAGTTGCGTCGATCTATTGAGCGCTCAGTATAGGAGGAGCAGACAGTTCTTCAGTATTATACCTTTCTGACTAATGGATGGAAACGTCTAGATCATCTCCGGGATTACAAACCTGTCTGTACAGTTGACTCAATTGGTTACCATCAATTTCTTGCCCAGGAGAGTTTTCAAGTTCTTGGAAGGCCTTAATATGGAGTTTGACCCGGTCCGGAGTCGTTTCCTTGACATGGATGTTCTTGCATCTCTTCAGGAGGCCTTTGCTTATGTCCAGAATGAAGAGAGTCGTCATTCTACCATGTTACCTCCGAATTCTACAGACCATTCAGCATTACTTTCTTCTACACCTTCTCGGGATGGAGCTGGTTTGCCACTTTCTTCCTCTCATCCTTCCGGGAAGGATAATTTGTTCTGTGATTACTGTCGCCAGCCGAGACATACCCGTGAGACTTGTTGGAAGCTTCATGGGACTTCATCAAGGGGTTGAGATCTCTCTGGTCATAGAGGCGGTCGTTCTAGTCAGTCGCGAGGACGTGGGTCTTACTCTCGTGCTCATCAGTCTAGTACTATTCCGCTGCGGTTATGTAGACTTCTGATCTAGTCTCAGGTATGTGGGGTGGATGATAAGAGTACCAAAACACGTGTTCTCAGGGGATTAGTGTTTACTGCTATTGTAGACGAGCACTTCTTATAACAAGTCTTGTGTAACTAACTAGAGAGTTAAGTAGTTACGTTGTTAGTCCGTTATGTAAATAGTTAGATAGATATACTAGTATATATAGGACTGTACACCATTGAATTGAGTATGGAATGAGAATATCTTTTCTATCATTTCTATCTTTCTTCAATCACATGGCTAAATCCAGCATTGAAAAGTTGCATGGTTGATTGACAAGTCAATGAAGTGGAATATAATGCACCAGCCATCGGTGCACATCAAATGGAACCATTGGCGAGACGTCATATGAGACCATACAATTAATTTCAAAGGGTATGTTTGTTCATTCTGTGTCATGCGCATGCAAACGTGCACCTGTCGCAACAGCTGGAAACTATGAACAATGGAGTCAGACACTTAGCTACATCTGCACGCAAACGGAATTTGGTTCTGGTTGAGGCTTTCTTTCCATTATATTTGTAAAGGAGGCGTGGGACACCATTCCCTTTTGATTTAGAAACCATTTGAAATTATAATGCAATGGAATTTGAGTTTTGAAGAATTCATGCCCATGTGCTGCCTGAAACAATTCTTTATAGAGTTTGGCAAGAACATGTGAACTGAATGAGTGGATGAGGTTGCTGGTAAGCTTTGGGATTCTGGGGCCCTCATTTCAAGTAGTTTTTTTTTTTTTTTTCCTTTCAAATTTTTTCTTTTAATTGCTCTACCATAAAATGCTTGTTACCTTTATTGTGATGTATAGTTTCTGCTTAATTTCTTGCTTTGGATGGGTATTTGCAGGTATATAGATGTTTCCACAGTTGATGGTGCCACTTCTAAATTGATTGGTACAAAAATCAAAGATACTGGTGCGCTTTTTCTGGAGGTGTGTTTCAATTTTCTTTGTCTAGCTATCTCCATTAAGAATCTGTAGTACAAGAGTAATTGGTGCACATGGAAATGTTTACATAGCTGTGTATTTTATTTTGTATGTTTTGAATTGCATGATAAAAATTCCATCTAGGTTTTTGACTTTCCCTATAGGCTCCAGTTTCGGGCTCCAAAAAACCAGCAGAAGATGGACAACTGATATTTCTCACCGCAGGTAAGCAACGTTTTGTTGATTTCTTTTAGTTTATCCTGCTGTTCAATTTTAAACAGTTACTGTCTACTATTGATTCAGAAATTAAAGAAATTGTTTTTATTTTATTTTATATTCTTTTAGTGCAAGTATTCAAAGTCTTCTATCCAACTTAATTATGTTATTGGTTATCCCACAAATTTTTTCTTCCACATTGTTGTCCAAGTTATAAACTAAAGCTATAGCTACAATGCTACACTTTTTCAGGTGATAGATCTTTGTTTGAAATGGTGGCTCCACTCTTAGACATCATGGGAAAGGTATTTTATCTTTCTCTATATTGTTTGCCACCACCTCCTTCTCCTCCTTTCATCCTACACAATAGGCCTGCATAGCAAAGGATAACCCCTCCATGTATCCGTAATGTTAGTGTTTCTCCTTGATGAAGCGACAATCAATTTCAACATGTTTTGTTTGGTCATGTTGAACTAGATTGTGAGCTATGTTAATAGCAGTCTTATTGTCACAGTATAGGCGCATGGAGTTTGTCTGTTCAGTTCCCAGATCACTCAACAGTAACTTGATCCACAAAAGTTCACACACACCTTGTGCCATGGCTCTAACTCCACCTCTGCACTAGATCTAGCTACCCCATTCTGCTTCTTACTTCTCCAAGTAACCAAATTTCCTCCAACAAAGGTACAATACCCTTATGTGGACCTTCTATCAATTACCAATCTTGCCCAATCAGCATCTGTATAAACTTCCACACTAAGATGATCATGTTTGGAAAAATAAAAGCCCTTTCCAGGCGAAGATTTTAGGTATCTAAGAATCCGTATAACTGCAGCTAGGTGTGCCCCATGAGGAGTGTGCATAAACTGACTGACCACACTAACTGCAACAGCAATGTCTGGACGTGAATGAGATAGGTAAATGAGTTTATCCACTAGTCTTTGATAATTCCCCTGTCGACAGGAACTCCTCCACTATCATCACCAAGTTTTTGGTTTGGCTTTAGCTGCGTGTCACAAGCTTTACTGCCAAGCATCCCGATTTCTTTTAATAGATCAAGCACATATTTCCTTTGACAAATGAAGATTCCATCTTTGGATTGGGCAACCTCAATACCTAGGAAATACTTTAAGTTCCCCAAGTCTTTGATTTCAAACTCGCTTGCCAAATATTCTTTCAACCGAGGAATTTCTTCAACATCATCTCTTGTAAGTACTATGTTATCCACATATACAATGAGAGCTGTAGTCTTACCATGTAATGGATGTTTAACAAACAGAGTGTGATTAGCTTGACCTTGTTTTAATCCATATCTAAGGATTGCTTGAGTAAATCTCTCAAACCAAGCCCTTGGGGGCTGTTTGAGACCATATAATGATTTTCGAAGCTTGCACACCTTACCCTTTGTTTTAAGATCTTCAAAGCCAGGAGGAATACCCATATACACTTCTTCTAGATCACCATGTAAGAAAGCATTCTTTACATCAAATTGGTGAAGTGGCCAATCCAGATTAGCTGCCAGAGAGAGGATTACCCTGACTGAATTCATCTTAGCAACTGGTGCAAATGTCTCTTAATAGTTTACTCCATAAGTCTGAGTAAAGCTTTTTACCACAAGGCGAGCCTTAAAGTGCTCAATCGAACCATCTGTCTTGTGCTTTACAGTATACACCCACTTGCATCCCACAATTCGTTTGTCCTTAGGTAACTCTATCAATTCCCAAGTGCCATTCTTATGAAGTGCTTTCATCTCTTCAATCATGGCACGTTTCCACTCATGGGTGGTAAGAGCATCCTGAAATAATCAGGTATACTAACAGAGGTAATTTTTTACACAAAGGCTCTATATGAGGGAGACAAATTAGAATAGGATAAAAAATTAGAGATAGGATATTGAGTACAAGACCTCACACCCTTCTGGCGGACAATAGGAATATCAAGATCTGTGTATTCAGGGTTATCAGAGTTACCTAGACTCTCATCAGTTGAAGGTGACGGCAGTGGAAGATCAGTTGAAGTGGTCTCTTGGGTTGGATCCAAGTGACCTTCTGTCTTTCTTTGTCCCTGACATAAACTTTTCCTTGCTCCTTGAGTGTATTAGCTTCTGTATTCCCAATAGCTGGTTCACATTGTGGTTCATACGCTATATCCTCAACAACTGGTAAAGGTTCAAAATTAGGTCCTATACCAGGAATCTTTTCATACCAAGGCTCTCCTTGAAAGGATGACTGGGAAACCAAACAGGATAAGAAGTAGGACTGGGACTTAAAGAATGTGACATCCATGAACACAAACCACTTATGTGAAGGAGGATAATAACACTTATACCCCTTTTGAGTAGGTGAGTACCCAAGAAAGACATATTTAAGAGAACGAGGACCCAGTTTACCACAAGTAGGGGAATGATTGTGAACAAAGCAAACACACCCAAAAACTTTGAGGGGAATAGAAGACACAGGCTGAGAGCCTAAGAATACCTGAAGAGGGGTTCGCTTGTGCAACACTTGAGTAGGGGAGGCGATTGGTAAGATAGGCAGTGGTGAGGACAACTTCACCCTAGTAGACCGAGCCATATGCATAGAGAAAGTCATGCAGCGAGCGATATTAAGAAGATGACGATTCTTGCGTTCCGCAATTCCATTTTGCTGAGGGGTGTTGATGCAAGAAGTCTGATGAATAATGCCAGGAGTGTTGAAGTATGTCCCTAACCCCGAATCAATATACTCACCCCCATTATCATAACACATAATTTGTACAACAGCCCCAAATTGAGTGCGAATCATCTAATGAAAGGTTTGAAACACAGAGAAAATCTCACTCTTTTCTTTTAGTAAATGCACCCAAGTAGTGTGAGAAAAATGATCGATGAAGGTGACAAACCATCTATGGCTTTTTAATGAAACAACACGAGAAGGAACCCCAAACATCAGAATGAATCGATGAAAAAGGAACGAAACTTTTATTAATGCTTGGAGCAAAAGAAGCTCGGTGTTGTTTGCCAAGTTAACACAACTCACAGTTAAACTTAGAAACATTATTGTTCTTAAAAAAAAGAAGGAAATAAATGCTTAAGTATAAAAAAGATGGATGTCCCAGACGCCGGTGCCAAAGCCAAATGTCGTCCTTGGTGATTGGAGATTGGATGGTATGATGAGCCATGTGATCTACGTTATCCAAGATGTAGAGACCATTCTCTGCTCTGCCACTGTCAATCGTCCTCCTCGTGATAAGGTCTTGAAAAAGACAATGATCAAGAAAAAAAGTTAAACTACAATTCAAATCCTGAGTGAGATGACTCAATGATAGAAGATTAATAAAGAAATTGGGAATATGTAAAACTGATGATAGAAGTAAAAAAGATGTGGCATGATTTAAACTTTTTTAGAAACAGAAAAAATAGTACCATCAGCAATCCTAAATTTGTCCCGACCTGAAGAGGGCGTATATTCTGAGAAAAGATCAGAAGATCCAGTCATGTGATCCGAGGCACCAGAATCAATAATCCAAGGCAAAGTTTTATGATATAGGAAAGCATTTGTAGAAGAAGCTAAGTTACCTGAATGGGCAAACAAAGAGGAAGATGCAGCAGCGGTAGGAGTAATGGAAGTCCGACGATCTAGCAAGTAACGTAGAGCATCCTCAAACTCAAAAGAAGACATACCAAACACAATATCAGTAGACAGGACAGTTGGAGCCGAGTCATGTATATCAACTACACTAGAATGATGGGCGCGTGGGTTAGACCCACATCCTCTAGATTGTTCAAATCGACCTCCTCAACTACCAGAGCAGTCACCACGATCCCTAGATGGAGTACCATGAAGCTTCTAACATGTCTCACGAGTGTGTCTAGGCCGTCGACAGTAGTCATAGAACAAAGTATCCTTCTTAGAAGGATTGCGTGTACCACGAGACAAACGATCTTTATCTCTAGGAGAAGCAGAGACTAGGGCTGAGCGCTCTGTGGAGGTAGGAGGAAGCATAGCTAAGCGACGACTCTCCTCATTCTGAAGATAAGCAAACGCTTCCTGAAGGGAAGGGAGAGCATCTATCTTAAGGACACGACTTTGAATAGGATCAAACTCCACATTGAGACCCTTTAGAAATTTGAAGATTCTGTCTTGCTCAATAAATTTGCGGTACCCCACAGAATCGGTTGGGCAGGCTAGTTTGTAGTCCTGAAGATGATCCAGACATTCCAACCATTATTTAGGAAGGTAAAGTACTGAAGGATGGTCATCTCACAATGTACTGAGTCCTCAATTGAGCGGCTCAACGTAAAGGTTTGTGAAAAATTCTCCTTCTGGGAATAGGTAGTAGCCACAGCATCCCAAATGTCCTGAGCTGTATCTATAGATAAGTAGCTCTCACCAATATCAGGAACCATTGAATGGATGCGCCACCCCATAATCAGAGAATTTGTAATCTCCCATTGGTCATAACTAGGATCAGTGGTACTAGGTGCTTGGATTCTCCCATCAACATAACCCATCTTTCCTCGGCTTTTCAAGAAGGGTGTCAGACACTGCGATCATGTAAGATAATTCTGACCATTAAACAAAGAGGTGGTGATTTTTAGGCTAGGGTTGAGGTTTTCTGATGCAGTAGTCATAATGGGACTCTCCCCTTTAGGTGGCTGAGAACTAGTGGTAGATTCACTGGTAAGTTCAGCCATCTCAGTATGCTACTATCTAAACAACAACCTGCAACAATCACTACTACTGGAGGAGGGAAAAATGACTGGAATCAAGACACATACAATCACAAACCATGGAGAGATACAATCAGTCAAGGTTGAGGATTAGGGCCATATATTGACCTAAAAAATAAAACAAAAAGTAGGGAGAAGGTATCGTCAATCAAAACAGGGACTGAAGTACTCTCAGTAATAAAGTGAAGACTTGTAGCAAGGGAGAAACAAAGAACCAGATGGGTCTATCAAAACATATACTCGAACAAAGAAAGGCTATTGAAACCCTAATCAAGATTCAAGGGAGGTGCCGAAATTGTCCTATCCAAGTCGTGAGCCCTAGGTGAGGCTATAGAAGAGCCGAAATAGGCTCTGGTGGTGTCGCCTAGGCCTGGGTGGCTGTTGGCTGGGCTTTGGGTGGTTGTCGGCTGCTCCTGGTGGCTGTTGGCTGGGTCTAGGTGGCTTGGTGGTGTGTGGTGGTTTAGCAGTGTGGCGTGGTGGTACTATGGTGGTTGGGTAAGGGTGGATGATGAATGTGGCTCTGATACCATGTTTATTTTAGGAGAAATCAAACTTAGGGAATGATGAGACCATCACTCCCTTGGATATTAATAATGTGAAACGTACAATAGAAGCCTCAAGGCACAAAAGGAAACTACAACTAATGATAGCTAAGCAGAATCACAATCACAAAGATATTATTCTAACACAATCACAAAGACATTATTCTAACGGTTAGTAGCAGAGTAGCAGGAAACTCCTACTTGGGTGACATTTCTTACTTAGAAATGCAATTCCGCACTCCCAAGTAAGAAACTTGCTCCCGTCGAGGAAGAATCGCGCTCTAAACTGAGATAAAACCTCTCAGACATACAATTCTTCAAAAAAAAAAAAAAAAAACGCACCCAAGATTTCACCTCAAAAACAAATTAATCTCCAACTTTTAATTTTATCAATTTAAACCCTATAATTTTAACTGGGTTTCAATTTAACTTATCTGTCCAAATCTGTTTATCGCTACCGGATAAAGAATAAATTAGTTTTTTAACCTATGGAACTTGTTACTAAATGCATTCACTAATTTTTCATCTACACCCATCTGTCTATAGCCTCTCTACCCCACCCTCCTCTACCCTCTCTCCACCACACCGCTTCCCTTCCGTATCAAAAACTAAGAACCCATGGCTGAATGTTCTGATTGCAAAGAACGCAAGTAATCCAACACATCCCCCACCAGCAAGAAGAACTACCCAACTGAAACACAACAATAACCAAATAAAACAATGTTTATACTTGCAATGATATAAGGTAATTGAATATTGGAGGTAAGAGTTACAGGAAATGTGAATAGTACCCCCATTTGTTGAAAAGCAAAGAAAAATTGGATTTCTCAAATCGAATGACCCCCTCAATAGGGACACTATCCTTGCCGATAAAAGACAGTGGCATCGTCGGAGCTGAGAAAATGGGCCGAAGGACTCGACTTAGTGGTGGGGCCACCGTTGCTTCTGCCTCCATCAGCGTTTGCGATGGTGAGTGGATTGGGAAATTGCTTGGTGATAGTTTCTCTTCTACAGATAAATTTAGGTCTGCGGTGGGCGTATAAAGGGGAGTGAATTGGGGAAGGATAGGTGAGGGAACATCTAGTGGCTGACATAGCTCCTTTTCTGGTCGGAGCTTGGCTTGGTGGCAGTGGCAGTGGCGGTGGCAGAGGTAGAAGTAGAGGCGAGGGGAAGGGGAATGGAAAATAAGCTGAAAGAAAAGGAATGGTGAATTGATTGAATATGGTGAAGTGCATAGTAAAGTTCAGATAAGTTGTTAAGATTAAATCATATGGTACTTATAATTTAGTGCAAGTGAGTTGAAAGTTGAATTGTCCATAAATGTCACGTATATTGCACAATTTTTTGCCGTTAGTGTGATAATTGGACTCGGACGGATGGGTTAAATTGAAACCTAATTAAAATTATAGGGTTTAATTTGATAAAATTAAAAGATTGAGGTTTAATTTGTTTTTGGGATAAAATTTTGGGTTTTTTTTTCTTTTTTTAATTTTTAGTAATTATTTTTTACTTAACAAAGATAATTTATGGTTGGCATAAATCTCCAATAATAATTCATTTTTTTAACACATATATTACAGGAAAGGGGAACAAATAATTGTTAGAATATATTTATATATAATTAATATATAAAATATATACACGCTCCCATAAGTGCTCCCAACCTTGAAATTCCTATATGCCCCCCCCTCCCCTGCCCGCGCCCAACCCCCCCCCCCCCCCCCCCCCCCCCCCCCCTCACTTCGTGCAACTACTCTCTGTCCCTCTTTTGAGAGTTGAACCTTTTACTTTGTTCTGGTGAAGGAGCATCAGATACACGTGGGCTAGATTGCTGGTGATTTTGTTTGCGCTCTTTTTGACATTATGATCTCACTTTTTCTTTTCTTTTAACTTATCCTTTCTTCTATTCCAGTCAAGATTTTTTCTTGGGGATGTGGGGAATGGAGCTGCAATGAAACTTGTTGTCAACATGATCATGGGAAGGTTCTGCACATTCTCTTAATTTTTTATTTTTTTTAATCTTTATTTTCTTTTGGTTCTAGTAATTGTGACTAAAATGTTCTTCGATGTTTTACATTTTTCAGTATGATGGCATCTTTTTCTGAAGGAATGCTTCTCAGTGAAAAAGTAGGACTGGACCCTAGGGTTCTAGTAGAGGTATTCATTCATTAGTTTGAGGCATAAATTGTTATAACAACGTATTATTCATGGAACTCTATTAGAATTTCTTCCTGAGTTGAGTATATTTGATTAACCACAAGGAAGCATGGGTGCAAATACGGATGTGAGTACAAGTATGTTGATACCGCAAAACCTAAAAAAATAAGATATGGGTACGGTACATCTTTAAAAATATATATTTTTATAATTTGTAGTAACATATGACATATAACAATTAAAAAATCAAATACAAAAAATAATTAAAGTATTTTGGTAATGGTCAAAAAAAGAGCCCTAAATATTTTTTTGTACTTTCATAAATGCAAAAATACCATATATTTTTAACATTTAAAAAATAAGCACAATATAATCTTTCTAGTACTCCTACATTCAAATAAATTACATTTGTGCCCCAAAATACTCACAAAAGTACCCAAAAGGTACCCATCCCACAGCCGTCCCATGCCCAAAATATTTCACCTACCGGATAAGTATTTTGCATACCCAATAGGTGTGCGGCCAAACCGGTATGCATACCCGTGCCAAGCAAGTACCCAATACTCGTATGTCAATATTTTCAGCATACCCTGCTTCATAGATTAGTTGTCTTGTCTTCGTACTTGCATGTAAGATGTTTCCCATTTGGTGCACCTTGTTGATTCTGCAGGTAGTCTCACAGGGTGCCATTAGTTCGCCAATGTTTTCGATGAAAGGTCCTTCAATGGTCCAGTCCATGTATCCTACTGCATTTCCTCTCAAGCATCAGCAAAAGGTTTGTAACCTCCCTTAGATTGCCAATAATGTACAAAAATCTACCACGGTGTTGTCTTACTGCAAATTTTATTTGTGGCAGGACCTGAGGCTTGCTCTGGGATTAGCTGAATCTGTTTCCCAACCTACACCAATCGCAGCTGCTGCAAATGAACTATACAAGGTTGCTAAATCTCGTGGCCTTAGTGACCATGACTTCTCAGCAGTCATCGAAGCACTAAAAATAAAATTGCAAACCCAATCGAAGGAGTAGAGCATGTTTTCCTTTGTAGTGGTTTGTTAAAAATGGTTGGTTTAGATTGTAGCTTGCCTCTTTTTTCTTTTTTTCTTCAAATATCTTTGCCTATTTGAGTTTGGCATTTTCTTTTTGGAAATTTTGGGTTGGGTTTTTTCCCTCATCCATGTTTTGTAACAATTATGTATACAAGGCCACAAATAGTTCCTTGTTGTAATCATACAGACACAGCTACATATTTTATTTTTGGTTGATATTTGATCTCAACTTCAAATAGGTTATAACTTAACTCTTTCCATCTTCTTCTTCTTCATGATTACAATTGATTTTAAAGTTGTACTTTTTTATAGCGACATGGTTGATTTTAGAAGGTAATCTGTGTCCATGTTGACACAAACACCGCAAAATCCCATAATTAATGTGTGGTTGAATAAGTCATCAGTAATTAATGTGTGGTTGAATAAGTCATCAGTGGGTATATAAAAAAGTCAACAAAAAGTTGATAGGGCAGTAGAGAAGATGAGGGCTAAATTGGTGGCCAAGTCATGTAATTAATGGCCATCTTTTAAGAGATTGTCTAAGTTAATGTAATGAGATAAAGGACAATATTGGAGCACTGTTTCATGTCACTAGTTTATGATAAATGTCTTCTTGTCCCTCAAAAAGACATAAAACTGATAGGTTCTATTATTTTAATCAAACTCAATTTAGGGCACTATTTGCATTTTTCGCTTTAGGAGCAAAATGTAATTTTTCCCAATATTAAAGCAGATTTTATTTTTACATACCATTTACTCTTTGTGCACACATGTAATGAATAATATTTTTAGAGGGCTGCTAAATGCCTTTATCTTTTTACTTTGGACCCTTTTTTTTTTTTTTTTTTAATTACAATTTTGTCCTAACATCAAATTCTAATTTCATTCCCATTCCTATCTTCTCAAATCTAACCCTAACCCTAATCCCATCACCATTTCCACTCTCGCTAACACCATTCGGCAACCCACCCACCCTTTAATGACCAACCCATCACCAGTAGCGGAGTCAAGAAATTAAATCAGAGGGAGCACTTATTAATTACACTATTAAAATTTTTTATAAAAATATTTCACATAATTCAAGAAAGATAAAAAAAATAATAATAATAATAATCAGTGTGTTTGGTTTTAGTTTTTTGAATTCAGTTTTCTGAAAACTAAGTATTTTATTTTTTGTATTTTTTTCGTTTTAGTGAATATTTTTTAAATTTTAAATAATTTTTTTATTTTTTTAGATGCACATTACTTAGATATGTATCCAAATAGTAAAATATTTGTGAAAAATATTTTTAAAAAATTAATAAATACACAAAAAGATGAAAAATGTACTAAATTTTCATATTATTTTTATATTTTTTGCTAATTAGTGTATTTTTTAAAGATTTTTTTCACAAATATTATACTTTTTAGGTATATTTATGTTAGGTGTGTTTGAAAATTAAAAAAATTTGTTTAAAATATTAAAAAAATTTATTGAAAATATTAAAATACGGAAAATAAAAATGTAGAATTTTTTGAAAACTAGAACCAAATAAGTTAAATATTATTTATAATTAGTGTATCATGGACAATATTAAAAAAAGTCATGAATATAAAGTTTTAAAATAAATTATATAATGATAAAGTAATTTTTTATACAAAATATGCGTAAAAATTCAATATAATTGTTATACTACGTCATTATTAACATATGATATCACCAACCAATAGTAAAGAAACACATGGAGAATGAACGCTATATGTCAAATGTAACTAACAATTCAATAAATTCTATATTTTCATTAAGATTAATTATGTTTGCATGTCAATAGTGATAGACATTAGTATTATATTGGAATTTTCATAGATAATAATATCATAATCACTTTATTTTCAATCAAAATGACAATTATTATTCTTATTATTTTAAAAATATCATTGACATTTAAAATAATATTTTTATAAATTTTTTTATTTAAAATATTTTCTTTATGTTTGCTTAAAAAAAATAAAAATAAAAAATCCAAAACCCAGAGGGGGCACATGACCCCCCTAGGCCCATGTTAGCTCCGCCCCTGCCCATCACCACTTCCACTCACACCAAACAACCTCTGAAACATCGCGATCTTCATCAACCTAGATCCAAAATCAGATATTTATGGAGAATAATCTAAATCTAGAGAGAGAAGTGAGGGTTTACTGAGAGCAGAAGACAAAGACAGATTTGCAAAAAAAGAAAAAGAAAAAGGGTGATAGTGAAGAAGAACAAGGCTGAAAAAGCAGAATGAAAAGAGTGCTTTGGGTATAATGGATTTGAGAAGGCAATGCTATGTAAAAGAAAGGAAATGAAGGAAGAAGAAAAAGAAAATGAAGTTGGAGTGTTAGTGGGCTGTGTTTTTAGGGAAAGATTGTCTTCATGTGTCACACACTCTCTCTCTCTCTCTCCTTCCATCGATTTCTTTCTCTACCTCACAGTTTGGTCGATTTCTCTTCGTTTGGTTACACAAAACCGAACTTGTTGAATATGTTCGGTGCTCCACAATTGAACATATGCCTTTTGTTCGACTGCATACTACTGAACATTAGGCTTTTGTTCGGAACTGGTTTTCTGAACGACGGCAAGAGTGGTGGCGAAGGCAAAAAAGAGGGGTTGGGGTGCCTATCGGAATGTGAGAGAGGTCTCAGAAGTGCGAGGGTGGAGATTCGAAGGAAGAGTGGGGGGTCATCAGTGAGGGAGGGGTGTTTGGGGAGGATCGCCGAAGGGCAAGGTAAGTGGAGTAAGAGAAGGACTACCGGAGGAAGGAAGGAGAAGTTACAAGTGGACAGTGTAGGGTAGGGTTCAAAGGGTATATTTGGGATTATGGTAAGGGTTCAAAGAAAACTAAAGAGGGAAGCAATTTTGATGGTGGGGAGCCAAAGAAGTGGGGGGGTCCAAAGTAAAAAGACAGGAGTATTTAGCAACCCTCATATTTTTTTTATTATTTTATAATTTGACCACTAAACAAAATTATTAATATGGACATTAGTACACATCCCACTTTAGAACTAGATTTTTTCAATACATATCTTTTGAATTAAGAAATTCTCACAACATCCATTAGTTGTCATAACATTAAACATACTAAACCCTATATTGATTCTCCATTGCCATCTTCCAAAATTATCATATTGCAAAGTTAATTGAAGTAGTTCAATCCTTCCGTTGCTCTCAAACCCTCTCAGTTTGCTATATTTGAGACATTCTTTCTCCTCACTCGAATCCTCCCGTTACACCTGACCCCATTCAACATCCATGTTATATTTGCAAAACTAACAGAATCAACAATGGAAGGGGACAAAGAAAAAACAAAAAAACCAGCTATCATAACTTGGTTTGGAAGTACAGGTTTGAAAAAATTGTTGTAGTTCAAAAGTAGAGATATGGAGAAAAATTGGTTTGGTTTGGTTCGGTTAGGAAATAAGTCTAAAACCTCATTGTTGGTTCAAAAGTTGAAGTTCGAGTGAGAGAGATGGATTCAGTTTTCTACTTCCAATCATTGGGTCCATATAGGAACTACTAGTGTCGAATGGTTTGCGATTGAAACCGTTACCAAACAACCAAAAAAAAAAAAAATAGTTGTAAAAATCTATACAAAAAATAGTAAATAACTTCACCAAATCTACATGAAAGTTGAATTAAAACCTAACCTTGAAACAATGGAAGTGTTGAGAATAGAAGAAATTATACTTTCACACAATATCTTAATTGAATTATACGTACTGACCAATAAATTCAATTTAATTCTATATCTATACGTGTTAGAATCCTAGCAACAATCTAATTTATTATTAGATATTTGGACATGAGCTACTGGATGGAGGAGCTTCAATGGTACTGAAATGGGGATGCTTCAACAATGGAGGTGCTCCTGCTTAGGCATCCAATGCACACACAAATCAAGTTTGGTGTACGTGTACCATTTTTAGTGTGTGTTTGTTTAGTATGTGTACACTGTTCCATATAGGGTATATTTGGAATAATTTTGTGTGAAGTGAGCAAATTACAATTACTTTAGGAGATAAACTTCTTTATGGTTCAGCCGTAAAGTCAATTTCTTACTGCATCCAATATTATTCTACCATCTCATCATTTTTGTTTTCAAATTTTCATATACCCTCAAGTGTTGTTCTTCTACTTCCTCTAATCACCCATAGTCGTTGTTAAGATCTTGCTAGCAAGATCAACACTGTGATATAACCAACATGATACAAAGATTTAAAATAAATTGACCCAAAATTGTTTTGAGTCCTTCAATCACATGTATTATAAAGTGTAAATTTTTTTAATTCAACTTCAAATTTTGGCAAATAAAATTTTTATCCTCTTCCAAGTCGAGCCTCCTAGTTCCTAGTTTCCGGTGACCTTTATAGCAACGAGCCTCGTCTAGTTGAGCTTTCTAACCTCCACCGTTGCAACCCAAAAAACCCACCATGGACACATCTTAACCACGCCCTACACCAACCAACCTTACATGGTTCCACTGATACATTCATGGTGTTAGAATTGTGTATCTGTATTATTGAATTGAATGAATGAATACAATAGGAGAAGCCTGTATATATAGGCTGAAAAGAAACCTAGATAAGTATAGAAGAAGATAAAGATACAAGGAGATAGAGATAAAGATACAAGATAAGGATAGAGATACAAATAGATAAGTATAATATAATAATATACATTAACTGCCCCCCCTCTCAAACTCAAGGTGGGTAGGCATAAACCAACTTGAGTTTGGAAACTAGATCACTGAAATGACCAGGAGGATGAGCCTTGGTGAAGATGTCAGCTGTCTAATTGGCAGAGATAACAAAGATAAGACGAACAGTGCCACTAGTAACATGCTGTCGTATAAGTGACAATCAATCTCAATATGCTTTGTGCAATCATGGAAGACATCATTATGGGCAATCTGAATAGCACTCAGATTATCACGATAAAGGTTAATCGCAGTAGAATGAGAAACCCCTATATCAAAAAGAAGCCAGCGAAGCCACACAAGCTCTTGAGTAGTGTCAGCAAGAGCACGATACTCGGCCTCAGTACTAGAACAAGCAACAAGAATTTGTTTCTTGCTACGCCAGGCAATGAGAGAGTCACCTAAGAAGAAGTAGAATGCTGTAGTAGAACGGCGATCAGTAGGGTCCCCTGTCTAAACAGCATTAGAAAATGCATGTAGCTGTAGAGAAGAGTGAGCGGAGTAGTGAAGACCATGAAAAATAACGCCTTTGAGATAACGTAAAATGCGAACTAGACCATCATAGTGCGGAGAGCGAGGAGTAGCCAAGAACTAACTAACAATGTGAACAGCATAAGCAATGTCTAGACGAGTAACCGTGAGATAGACAAGACTGCCAACTAGCTGATGATATAAAGTAGCATCAGACAACAGGTGACCTTCAAGAGGTGTGAGACGAGTTTGAGGATCATGAGTAGAGGCAGTCTTGCAATCGGTAAGACCAGCACGAGCCAAGAGATCAGAAGTATACTTGGCTTGGGAGAGAAAGTAACCAAATGGATCATGAGAGATTTCCAAGCCAAGAAAATAGCTAAGAAAACCCAAATCCTTCATCTTAAATTGGCGACTGAGAAACTGTTTGAGACTAGAGATACCCACTGTGTCATCTCCAGTGATGACCATATTATCCACATAGAGAAGAAGAAAAATAATACCACACTCTGTCTTACGAATAAAAAGGGCAGAATCATAGGCACTGGAGGAGAATCCAAAATCATGAATGATGGAGCTAAACTTGGTGAACCAGGCATGAGGAGCTTGTTTCAAACTATATAAAGCACGACGAAGTTTACAGACTTTGGAGGGTGGAACAAAGGAACCAGGTGGAGGTTGCATATAAACTTCCTCAGTGAGATCACCATTAAGAAATGCATTCTTCACATCCATTTGACAAAGTTTCCAGTGGCGAGCAGCAGCAACGACAAGTAAGCTACGAACAGAAGTCAGATGGGCAACAAGAGCAAATGTTTCTTCATAGTCAATCCCACATTCTTGAGCAAACCCTCGGGCAAAAAAACAAGCCTTGTAACGCTCAATAGAACCATCAGAATGAGTCTTGAGCTTATAAATCCATTTGCAACTAACAACACATTTGCCAGGAGGAAGATCAACCACATCCCAAGTATGAGTTTTATCAAAAGCCTATAGTTCATCAGTCATAGCTTGTTGCCAAAGAGGGTTAGAACAAGTCTCTTGATAAGAAATAGGTTCATGAGAGGAAAATGCAATAGAACCAACAATGAAATCATGAAGAAGGATAGAAGGTTGTGTTACTTGAGTAGAATGACAAAGAAGTACCTCAGAAGCAAGACCAGAAGGCAGAACAGGACAATCTCTTTCTTTCCCTCTTTTCTCACATTTTTGAAGGCTCAAAGATGATCACATGTGTATATGTGAGACTTCTAGACTCAACTTGAACCTTATATAGGCTAATTACTGGACCTTAATTAAGCTTGTCTTAAGAGTAATCAGTTATTATTATTTTATTCTAATTATTTGATTCCAAATCATATTTCAATTAAACCTATCATAAAATTCTAAAAATCCTAACTAACACATATACGTAGTCAATTTCATGTTCAGATGTCGATAAGGCCTTCAATTCGCATACCAATATAGAATCTCAAACATATATTCCTACCATAGATAGATATAAATACAATTAACACTTAACACATGCAATTAACTTAGGATTTCATCTTAATTACTTGTTAGGTGTTCTTAATTAGGGATTATTGACTAATCACAGTTCGGGGTTGTTACAATCTTCCCTCCTTAAAGAGTTTGGCTCTCCAAACTCAAATTCCTTTATTTCGAAAGAATGCCGAGTCTAGAGGAAACAAATATGGATATCATCTTATCATATCTTCTTTGTTTTCCCAAGTTGCATACGTCCCTCCGTGATTTTGCCAATCTACTTTCACCAACGAAATTTCTTTGTTTCTCAATTTTTTGATCCAACGATTCATAATTTGGATTGGCCGTTCTTCATAAATGAAATCATCTTTCAAAAGCACGTATGTTGGTTCAATCACATGTAATGGATCTCGTAAATAATCACGATGCATCAAAACATGAAAGACATTGTGCATATGCTCCATGACCGGAGGTAAAGCTACGTCATTGGATTGATTTTCTCTATGATTTCATACGGGCCAATGTATTGCGGTGCTAGTTT
The DNA here is from genome assembly GCA_036172215.1 of Camellia granthamiana. Classification (NCBI taxonomy): domain Eukaryota; kingdom Viridiplantae; phylum Streptophyta; class Magnoliopsida; order Ericales; family Theaceae; genus Camellia; species Camellia granthamiana. Next base: position 36,871,325 of record CM069906.1, on the reverse strand, counting down.
GCCTTTAACTCGAAACCCTTGTCTGCCCTTTCATAGGAGTCACTTTGATAAACACATGGTCACTGACTTCATATTCTCTGTCTCTTCTTCGGACATCCACATAACTCTTTTAACGACTTTGTGCGGTTTTCAACCGTTGTTGAATCAGTTTTACTTTCTCAATCATCTCTTGTACAAGTTCTGATCCTAATAACGGTCTATCATCTACTTCGGCCCAATAAATTGGAGTTCGACATTTTCTATCATACAAAGCTTCATAAGGAGTCATCCCAATACTCGAATGATAGCTGCTATTACACACAAACTCGGCCAGAGGCAAGTACATCTCCCAATTTCATTGGAAATCTAACACACACATTTTCAACATATCTTCCAAAGTTTGAATGGTCCATTCAAATTGGTCATCTATATATGGATGATAAGCACTGCTCAGTCTCAATTCAGTTTCCAAAGCTTGCTGTAAACTTTGCCATAATCTTGAAGTGAACTTAGAATCTTTGTCAGATACAATAGACATTGGCACCCCGTGTAGTCTCATAATCTCATCAATGTAATGTTAGGCCATTTATTTATATTATAAAAAGTTTTTGACAGGTAAGAAATAAAGTCCATACCCAAATAGAGTCCATACCCAAGTTTTTGACTAAATCTAGATTTAGTTAAGCGATCAACAATTACCCAAATAGAATCCATACCCCTTGAAAAGCAAGGTAGACCGACAATGAAGTCCATTGTGATATGCTCCCATTTCCATTCTTGTATTAGAAATGGCTGAAGTAGTCCTACGGGTGTTTAATGTTCAGCTTTGACTTGTTGGTATTGCAAATATTTGGCTACATAGTCAGCAATATTTTTCTTCATTCTAGGCCACCAGAAATTTTGTTTCAAATCTTTGTATATCTTTGTATTCCCTAGATGCATAGCAAATTTAGAATTGTGGGCTTCAGTCATAATATGCTTTCTCAAGTCTGAATGATCCGGTACACAAAACCTACCCTGAAATTTCAATACATTATCTTCCATCACAAATCCCGGTCTCGGTTTCGATTCAATTTCATTAACAATCTTTTTCAGGAATTCAACTTCTAGCTGTTTTTCTTTAACTTCCTCAATTATGGTTGGTTGTGTAGAAATAGCAGCTAGAACCCCACCTTGCTCACGCAACACAATCTCAATTTTATTTCTTTCCAAGTCACATAATAATTCTTTCTGATCGGTAAGCAAACATGCTAAATTCCCAATGGATTTTCGGCTCAAAGCATCTACAACTGTATTTTCCTTTCCTTGAATGATACAAAATTTGCAAATTATAATCTTTTATCAACTCGAGCCATATCCTTTGTCTCATGTTCAATTCTTTCTAAGTAAAGAAATATTTTAGACTTTTATGGTTGGTGTATACTTCACAAGTCACTCCATATAGGTAATGGCGCCAGATTTTCAAAACAAACACCACGGTTGCAAGTTCCAGATCATGGGTTGGATAATTCTTTTCATGTGGGCGGAGTTACCTAGATGCATATGCAATTACCTCACCATTTTGCATTAGTACACATTACCTTACCTTTAGTTTGATAAATTCAAAATCCAACATATTATTAATGTGTGAGGAAACCTTATTCTACTTCTTGTTAACCTCTTTTACAAATTTCGTTGCATTTCTTTCAATCAAAGCCTAATTCAAAATATAGTTCTTATTTTATATTGTATGATTATTACTTGAAATTTGCAAAATATATACATGCTTGAAGGACACATAAGGGGTGTTTGGTCTGGCTTAATTTGAACAGATTATAGCTTTTGGCTTCTAAAAAGCTACTACAGAGTGTTCGGTTGAACTTAAGAAAATCAACTTCAGTTTCTACTGCTTTTTTAGATAACAAATTTGTTCAAAATCAGAAGCGGTTGGGAGCAGCTTCTGCAAGTGGATTATGCGGAGGGGGAATGTAAATTAGTTAAATATCCATGGCGTTTTGAAGTATTTACTCGTTTCTGGCTCTAGTCATTTCCAGCGATGGCAACGACGTGCGGTGGCGTGTCCCTCTCGACTCCTTTCCGACGATGGCAACTGGTAAATTAGGACAAACCCCCAATCAGGGCTAGACCAAGTGAAGTTCTTTGCAGAACCGCGAGAGAGAGAGAGAGAGAGAGAGAGAGAGAGAGAGAGAGAGAGAGAGAAAGAGAGAGTCACCTCGTGATGTGGTTTGCTTCAAATCAGCCCTCTGCAAGTTCCATCTCTTTCTTTTGTAAATTGTATATTTTATATATTGTATATTGTATGTTTTTGTATTGAATTAATAAATTAAAAAATATATATTGTTGGTTCATCATAAGAGTGTTGGTTCATCAAAAAATATTGTTGGTTCATCAAAAAAAAAATATTGTTAGAAAAAAATATTGTATATTTTTGTAATGAATTAATAAATTAAAAAAATTAACAATTTTTATATTATCAACAGAAGAGTGTAATTTTCCCATTTTATTTTATTTTTTTATACTAAATTTGTTGGTTCATCTTTAAATAATTAATATGTGAGAAGAGAAGAACAAAAAATAATAAAATAAAATGAAGAAAAAGAATAGCAAAAAGTCAAGATAAATTCAATTTACAACTAATAAGGATAAAAAAAAAGACATTTTACACAGCAAAAAGCTATTTCACAGCTTATTTAACAAACATTACTCAGCAACTTAAATCTATAATCCAACAGCTACACAAAATAAATTAATAGTTTATGATTAAAGTCATAATCTATAATCTATTAAGCTATAATCTATAATCTGTTTTAGCAGCTACACCAAACAAGTACATATTCCTTGGAGATTCATCTTTACTAAAGGCGGGGATAAAGATGGGGTGAGAAGGGAAAGATAGTGCCATTAATTCATTGGTAGTCTAAAAAAAAAAATTAAATCAAATCAAAGTGAGTAAATAGTCAAATATATAAAAGACAAAATGTATTTTATCTTATGTAAAAATAGGGGTGGGAATCATGTCGTGTCGTGTTTGGGTCATGTCATATCAGGTTCATGTATCAAAAGTATGAACACGAACACGATCATGATCTGTTTAATAAATGTGGCATTTATGCAAACACTAACACAACCTGTTAATAATCGTGTCAACCTGTGGGTGACACGATTGACACGTTTAATTTCTAAACCTATTTATTTACATTGATACGACATGACACAATTGACCCAATAAAAAAACTTATTTGAGAAAGAGAAAAACAAACATGAAGATTCTAGTTTGGAAGAAAAGAAAAGAAAAAATCTTATATATATACATATATCAATTAATTAATATAAATATCTATCTATATATATATTAATATAAATATCTATCTATATATATACACTTATATATATGTGTATATATATATAAAGTAGGCCGTAAACAGGTCACTTTCGGATCGTGACTCCGGTTTGTGTTAACAGGTTATACGCTAAAATAAACAGGTTAGATGTGTCATTTTTGAGTTTCGCAAGTTCAACCTGAACACGACCTGTTTATTATATGGGTTCTCAGGTAGTGTCACATCATATACGTATTTGTGTCAGAAAATACTCAACCCTAGCTCACTAACTTTGTGTACGATTCGAGTTGTGTTATCGTGTTCTATCAACAGGGCTGATCTCCATAAGGCTAGGCAAACTTAAACTTTAGGCTTCCAAATTTGGGAAGGCCCAATTTTTTTGATATGATTCATTATTTATTTTTTGAATAAAAAGGTCTAAAACAAAACAAAACAAAAGGGCCCAAACTTTATCTTACGCGCGCGCGCACACACACACACAAAAAAAAGCAACGATACAAATTTTTTTTTTATATGAATATTTTTAGATGGGATGGAAACAGTTGAGTTATAATGGAAGTGAAATAATTTTCCCTTGATTATAGATATATCTCTCTATATTCTGATTGACTCTTTTTTTCTTTTTCTCTCCCATATTTAGCTCTCTCTCTCTCTCTCTCTCTCTCTCTCTTCATTGGAAAAAAAAAACTCTTCATCTCTATCTTTCTCTGCGCTATTCTTCAAGGCTTGATTCATTATCAACAATTCTGTTATTCTTCTTTCACTATCTGCACTATTTTGTGATTCACAATCTATACTATTCTTCAAGACTTGATTCATCATCCACAATTATGTTATTCATCATCAACAAGGCTTGATTCATCATCAAGTTCTATTGTTTTACCATTTATATATATATATATTTGTATTTTTATCATTTATATATATATATACCTGATTGAAAGTCGTTTCGCAAAATCAAAGTCCGAAAGCAAATCAATTCTTCAAAACCAAAGCAAAACTATGCTCTTCTTTACATGGTATACACATGCATGAAATTATCTAAGTTCTTTACTTTGAAAACATGATCAATTAAGACAAAGTGACATAAAACATAATGAATTATACATGCCTGCATGAATCATGCTCAATCCCACTTTCTAATTGCAATTCTAGCTTCTTATCCTTAATTTCATGCAATTTAGACTTTAACTTAGAATATCTCAAGTCCTACATAATCTATGATCAAGAATGTGGTTGAATTCTTACCTTGGAAGGTTAAATTCTCTTGAATTCTAGCAAGTCTAAGCTTGATTCCTTCAATTTCTCTTCAATGTCTAGCAATCTCTTTCTTTCCTTCTTTTCTCACGTTTTTGAAGGCTCAAAGATGATTACATGTGTATATATAAGACTTCTAGACTCAACTTGAACCTTACATAAGCTAATTAGTGGACCTTAATTAAGCTTGTCTTAAGACTAATCAATTGTTATTATTTTATTCTAATTATTTGATTCCAAATCAGATTTCAATTAAACCTACCATAAAATTTTAAAAATTCTAACTAACATATATACATAGTCAATTTTATGTTCAGATGCCGAAGGCCTTCAATTCACGTACCGAAACAGAATTTCAAACAGATATTCCTACCATAGACAGATATAAATACAATTAACACATAACACATGCAATTAACTTAAGATTTCATTTTAATTACTTAATAGGCATTCTTAATTAAGGATTATTGACTAATCACAGTTCGGGGTTGTTATAATCTTTCCTCCTTAAAGAGTTTGGCCCTCCAAACTCGAATTACCTTTATTTCGAAAGAATGTCGAGTCTAGAGGGAACAAATCTGAATATCGTCTCATCATATCTTCTTCGGGTTCCCAAGTCGCATGCGTCCCTCCATGATTTTACCAGTCTACTTTCACCAACAGAATTTCTTTGTTTCTCAATTTTTTGATCTAGCGGTTCACAATTTGGATTGGTCATTCTTCATAAGTGAAATCATCTTTCAAAAGCACATATGTTGGTTCAATCACATGTAACGGATCCCGTAAATAATCCCAAAGCATTGAAACATGAAAGACATTGTGCATATGCTCCATAACTGGAGGTAAAACTAAGTCACTAGATTGATTTTCTCTATGATTTCATACGGGCCAATATACCGTGGTGCTAGTTTGCCTTTAACTTCGAACCATGTCTGCCCTTTCATAGGAGTCACTTTGATAAACACATGGTCACCGACTTCATATTCTCTGTCCCTTCTTCGGACATCTACATAACTCTTTTGACGACTCTGTGCGGTTTTCAACTATTGTTGAATTAGTTTTACTTTCTTAGTCGTCTCTTGCACAAGTTTCGGTCCCAATAACAGTGTCACGCCCCAAAATTTAGACAATCAAATATTAAATTCGCACTAAACCCCAATCAATATTTCATCATCCAAATTCTAAGGGTGAAACAAAAAAACAAAAAAAAAACTAAACGCCAATCAAACCATCCACCATAATCTCATAACTATCCAATACCTCCAACATTAAAGTAATAATAAATAGTCAAAACAACTTAAATAATGTACAGTTACAAACCATGCCAAATTATCTCAATACTAAAGTCATAAAAAAATAATAATAATAACTACATAAACTAATATCAACCCTAAGCTCAAGAAAACAAAAAAAAACGACAAGTCCAACAACTATAGTAATTCTACGTCACCACCGTAGCCCCAACTAATCCTGCAAAGGAAGCTTGATTGCGCTCAAACAGAACGCACCCGAGTTGCCAAGAGACAAAACGGGTCAGTATACAGGTATACCGATATGAGTACAAGATTTAACACCCACGTGTCCACCAGACACAAACAAAAATACATTTAATTCTTGTTACGGGACAAGACAAGTAGTTCTAACCGTACCGAGACGAATGTGTAGTTTCCTAAGATACGGTGGCATTTAGTTTCTTACCCGTACACAACGAAATATAAATTGATTATAAAATAAACAAAATAGAAATAAAAATAAATAAAAAAGTTAGTAAGACCCACTATCCTGCAAAAAAAATAAAGTTAGTATAATTTAATTATAAGTAACTTGCTGAAGAAGTATAAAAATGCACCGTTTCATATTTAAATAATTCAAATTGACCAAAACTCAAAGAACGAAAGTTGTACAGAATCAAATTTCCTAAAAGATATCATGAAGGAATTTAACAGAAACTGAACAAGTTGAGAGAAAAACTTGATAGAAAAACCTAGACGAAATTCAATCGAAAAATCTAAAACTAAAAACGAACAAAAACTTCCCTAAGATGATTTTTTTCGGAAAAGTTCAAAACATGAAAAGTGTGCAAAATAATGTTTTACTTCATGTTACGCGAAACCAATAAAAATGAGTTCGTTTTGTGGGTTAAAACAGCCTCTAAAATATGCATTGCTAAAATGAATCAAAACTACTATAAGTCTATAACCAAGACCATCTGATTATAAGTTCTAATCGATCTTTTAAAATAAAAGTTAAAACACAAAAGTTGTCTAGAATCATGTATACATGCCTTTGTTCAAATTTTATAATTTATCGAGGTCGTTTACTATTTTTTCAAGATGTACAAATCAATACAATTCACACTATAATAATAAACTCATAACTAAATTCTTTGTACCTTAACTCTACCATTTCGGCCTCCACTTCCGGCCTATACATATATCCCAGGTGCCTCTCGTATACCTAACACCGCTCTGAAGCCAAACTTGCACGGGGATATCGTCCCGAGTTTGACCCACACTCCCCGGATGGTTAGCATATACGTACGTGCGTAAATCAAAGCACTCGTCTACTCATGAGAACAAGGCAACTATATACATATACAAAACATCTCACTCATGAGAACAACATAACAATGCCAAGTCTAAGGCATTCAAGTAAATCTCATAGTCCTCACTTTTTTTTATACACTCTTTCTCACCAACACTCAAATAAAACAACAATCCATAGAGTGATGGTGGAGTATAAGGAATTTATCTATGTGTTCCTAATTAATTTTAATTTCATAAAACCATGAGTGTGATTACAACCATAAAATAAATCCATATAAAAAAATCCTAAACCTAGCGTACACAACTAGTCAAAATAATTAAGATCAATCAATCAATTAAAAATCCTAAACCTTATATACATAACTAAACAAAATAATTAAAATCAATCAATCATCTAAATGCTACTTGAATTCAATTCATCATCAAATAAATAAAAATAAATAAATAAAAACAACGAATTAAACATAAATCAAGGAAAGTGGGTTTTGTACTCATAATATTTTTTTGAAGATCAAAGAAGTATTTGGAGAACTAATGGAGCCACCAAAACAAAACCCTAACCCTAATCTTTTTTTTTCTCCTTTCCTTTTCTTCCCCGCCACCTCTCTATTTTTTCTCTCTCTGGACTTTCCGCTGTTGCACTTGCTCTCTTTTTTTCTTTTTTTTTTGTTTAATGAGGCTCTATCACTTATATAACCTAATAAACTATTATAATATTTATATTATATAATACAACATAATTACAATATATATAAACATGAATATAAGATTAAATATATATATAACACCTCTTTTATATATATATATAACAAATATAAATATATAAATATTTGGATTAATTATATATAATTAAATAATACATTAAGTTAATTAAACACCACATTAAATTCTCATGTAACCACGTAATTAATAAAGACAAAAGTAAAATAAAGTAATAATACTAAATAATGACTTACGAAAAATCAGGGTCGCTACAAACGGTCTATCACCTACTTCGGCCTAATAAATTGAAGTTCGGCATTTTCTACCATACAAAGCTTCGTAAGGAGCTATCCTAATACTCGAATGATAGGTGTTATTATACACAAACTCGGCCAAAGGCAAGTACGTCTCCTAATTTCCTTGGAAATCAAACACACACATTCTCAACATATCTTTCAAAGTTTGAATGGTCCATTCAGATTGGCCATCTGTCTGTGGGTGATAAGCACTGCTCAGTCTCAATTCAGTTTCCAAAGCTTGCTGTAAACTCTGCCATAATCTCGAAGTGAACTTAGAATCTTTGTCAAATATAATAGACATTGGCACCCCGTGTAGTCTCACAATCTCATCAATGTAAATGTTAGCCCATTTATCTACATTATAAAAAGTTTTTGACAGGTAAGAAATTTGCGGATTTAGTCAAACGATCAACAATTACCCAAATATAGTCCATACCCCTTGAAGAGCGAGGTAGACCGACAATGAAGTCTATTGTAATATGCTCCCATTTCCATTCCAGTATTGGAAGCGGCTGAAGTAGTCCTGCGGGTCTTTGATGTTCAGTTTTGACTTGCTGGCATTGCAAACATTTGGCTACATAGTCGGCAATACTTTTCTTCATTCCAAGCCACCATAAATTTTGTTTCAAATCTTTGTACATCTTTGTATTCCCTGGATGTATAACAAATTTAGAATTGTGGGTTTCAGTCATAATACGCTTTCTCAAGTCTGAATGATTCGGTACACAAAACCTACCCTGAAATTTCAATACATTATCTTAAAAACACAAATCCTGGTCTCGGTTTCGATTCAATTTCATCAACAATCTTTTTCAGGAATTTATCTTCTAGCTGTTTTTCTTTAACTTCTTCAATTATGGTTGGCTGTGTAGAAATAGCAGCTAAAACCCCACCTTGCTCATGCAACACAATCTCGATTTCATTTCTTTCCAAGTCACATAATAATTCTTTCTGATCGGTAAGAAAACATGCTAAATTCCCAATGGATTTTCGGCTCACAGCAGCTATAACTGTATTTGTCTTTCCCGAATGATACAGAATTTGCAAATCATAATCTTTTATCAATTCGAGCCATCTCCTTTATCTCATGTTTAATTCTTTCTGAGTAAAGAAATATTTCAGACTTTTATGGTCAGTGTACTCTTCACAAGTCACTCCATACAAGTAATGGCACTAGATTTTCAAAGCAAACACCACGACTGCAAGTTTTAGATCATAGGTTGGATAATTCTTTTTATGTGGGTGGAGTCACTGAAATGCATATGCAATTACCTTACCATTTTGCATTAGTACACATCATTACCTTACCTTTAGTTTGATAAATTCAAAATCCAACATATTATTAATGTGTGAGGAAACCTTCTTCTACTTCTTGTTAACCTCTTTTACAAATTTCGTTGCATTTCTTTCAATCAAAGCCTAATTCAAAATATAGTTCTTATTCTATATTGTATGATTACTACTTGAAATTTGCAAAATATATACATGCTTGAAGGACACATATTCTTTGGAGATTCATCTTTACTAAAGGCGGGGATAAAGATGAAGTGAGAATGGAAAGATAGTGCCATTAATTCGTTGGCAGTATAAAAAAAGAAAAATTAAATTAAATCAAAGTGAGTAAATAGTCAAATATAAAAAAGACAAGATGTAATTTATCTTATATAAAAATAGGGGTGGGAATCATGTCGTGTCGTGTTTGGGTCATGTCATATTGGGTTCATGTATCGAAAGTATGAACACGAACACGATCTATTTAATAAATGTGGCATTTATGCAAACACTAACACGGCCTGTTAATAATCGTGTCAACCCGTGGGTGACACGATTGACATGTTTAATTTCTAAACCTATTTATTTACATTGATACGACATGACACGATTGACCTAATAAAAAAACTTGTTTGAGAGAGAGAAAAACAAACATGAAGATTCTAGTTTGGAAGAAAAGAAAAGAAAAAATCTTATATATATATATATCTATATATACATATATCAATTAATTAATATAAATATCTATCTATATTTACACACACACACACACACATATATAAAGTAGGTCGTAAACAGGTCATTTTCGGATCGTGACTCTGGTTTGTGTTAACAGGTTATACGCTAAAATAAACAGGTTAGATGTGTCATTTTTGAGTTTCGCAGGTTCAACCTCAACATGACCTGTTTATTATATGGATTCTCAGGTCGTGTCATATATGTGTTTGTGTTAGAAAATACTCAACCCTAACCCACTAACTTTGTGTATGGTTCGAGTCGTGTTATCGTGTTCTGTCGACAGGGTTGACCTCATCATAAGGCTAGGCAAGCCTAAACTTTAGGCTTCCAAATTTGGGAAGGCCCAATTTTTTTGACATGATTCATTATTTATTTTTTGAATAAAAATGTCTAAAACAAAACAAAACAAAAGGGCCCAAACTTTATCTTTTACACACACACACACAAAAAAAAAAAAAAAAAGAAGCAACGATACAAATTTTTTTTTTTTTATATAAATATTTTTAGATGGGTTGGGAACAGTTGGGTTATAATTTAAGTGAAATAATTGTCCCTTGATTGTAGAGATATCTCTCGCTATATTCTTATTAACTCTCGTTTTCTTTCTCTCTCTCTCTCTTTCTCTCCCTCACTCTATTGGAAAAAAAAAAAAAAACTCTTCCTCTCTATCTTTCTCTACGCTATTCTTCAGGGCTTGATTCATTATCAACAATTCTATTATTCTTCTTTTACTATCTGCACTATTATGTGATTCACAATCTGCACTATTCTTCAAGACTTGATTCATTATCAACAATTCTGTTATTCATCATCAACAAGGCTTGCTTCATCATCAAGTTCTATTGTTTTACCATTTCAATATATATATATTTGTATTTTTATCATTTCTAGTGTTGTGATCTTTTTTTTTTTTAAATTTTTTTTAAGGAGAAAACAAATATGTCTAATCGAAAATATGAATATGGATATGAAAAACTTAAGAAGAAAAGGAAAATAGAATATCTTATTCAATTTACAACTAATAAAAATATAACAAAAAAGTTAGACAAAAATTCTGTAAATGAACAAGTAATTGATTCAAAAGAATTAGAACATATTGAAACCATACAAAAAAGAGATGAAAATATTAAAAAAAAATCTAGGCGAAAGTTCCATAAATGAACGAGTGATTGATCTTTTAATGAAACTATGCAACCAAAAAATGACACGACAAACAATTTAGGTAAAAATTCTATAAACAAACAAGTAATTGATTAAAAAGAGTTACAACATAATGAAACTATACATCAAAATATTAATGAAACTGTTGGGTATACCTCCTTATTGGAGTTTAAGACCCAATTGGTTTGTTGGAGTTTGAGACCCAATTGGTTTGTTAAAAGAATTCTAATTTGGTTTGGTTTGGTTTGGGTATAATATATTTTATATATATTATATCTAATTTGTGGAGACCTAATTCAGTTTGGTAACAATTAGGGTTTTGATAAAACAAATCCAAGATTTAATAATCAACAATATATATATATTGTTCCGAAGTGCTATGGCTGAAATATTGTTTTCATTCATCCTCGGTGCGGCTGCTGCATATTGATATATCAATTCGGTGGAAGAAAAATTTGGGTTGGCTTCACTTATTTTGCTGACAAATTTGGCTGATTTGATGAAGTTGTTTTGGGTGATTATTTTTAGGTCTTCTACAATTCTGGTTTTGAAGATTTTGGTTCATCTACTTGGTGAGGTCTTTCCTCTTTGTTTATTTGTGATTATTTGGAATTCACCTAAGGGTGGTTTGTGAGACCATTCGTGTCTCGTTTGTAATCGTTTGGAAACTTATTTGGTTGATAGTGGAATCAGATTTTAATCCCGTTGACGTACCTCGCATTGAGGGAACCACGTAAAATTCTTGTGTTGCTTTTGATTTAATTTTTCCGCATTAGTTTTTATTCCCATTGATTCATTTACTTGTGGGGAATCATATATTTTTCCTAACAACTGGTATCAGAGCTTACGGTTTATTTGGATTTAATTATTTATGTAAATCAATGGAGAGGAATGTGGGTCGTATGTCTAGCTTCAATGGAAGCAATTGGATAACTTGGAAAACTAAAATGGAGGACCTATTATTTTGTAAAGATTTGTATGGGCCCATTGAGGGTGATAGTGGCAAACCCGAGGGTATGAAAGATAATGAGTGGAATAGGCTTAATCGAAAAGCCGTTGGTGTTATCCGTCAATGGATTGATGACAATGTGTTTCATCATGTTGCTACTGAAACTTCAGCACATGATTTATGGAAAAAAAATTAGAAGGCCTTTATGATAGGAAATCAGCCACAAATAAAACTTTTCTGTTTCGTAAGTTGGTTAATTTAAAATATAAAGAGGGCAGCCCTATTCCAGAACATCTGAATGAAATAAAGAGTATTGTTAACCAACTTACTTCTATGAAAATTGTTTTTGATGATGAGTTGCAGACTTTGATGCTACTTAGTTTCTTACCCAAAAGTTAGGAGACTTTGGTTGTGACAGTTAGTAATTCGGCACCTGATGGAGTTGTCACAATGAGCCAAGTCACTAGTAGCTTGTTAAATGAAGAAACTAGAAGAAAATCAGTGGGTTCCTCTCATTCGGAAGCATTTGTTGTGAGAGGCCGAAGCAAAACAAGAGGGAGGAGTAAGACTCCTCATGGTCGTGATCAAAACCATGACAAATCAAAAGATGGTTTTTCTTCAAAGAAAGACATTGAGTGCTATTATTGCCATGAGAAAGGGCACATGAAGTGGGAATGCCGAAAGCTCAAGAATAAGGAGAAAATGCGTGACAAAAGTACGGGTAAGAAGCAAAAAGACACAGCGGCAGTTACTACCGATGATCTCATGGTCGTTTGTGAAGATGATTGTATCAATTTTGTGGGCCAAGAGAGCAATTGGGTGATTGATTCCGGTGCATTTTTTCATGTGACTTCTCGAGTTGATTTCTTCACTACCTACACCGAAGAAGATTAGGGTTATGTTCGAATGGGTAATGAAGGTTTGTCCAAAATTATTGGCATGGGCGATATTTGCTTGGAAACAAATTTGGGCTGCAAGTTGTTGCTTAAAGATGTGAGGCATGTTCCTGACATTCACCTCAATTTGATCCCTACTGGGAAGCTAAATGATGAAGACTTCAACAACAAATTTGGTGATGGAATATGGAAGCTCACAAAGGGTTCTTTGGTGGTGGCTAAGTGCAAGAAGACTCATACACTTTATTCAATGCAAGGAAAAATTTGTAAAGGTGTTGTCAATGCACTTGAAGATGATAGTTCTACTAAATTGTGGCACAAGCGACTTGGGCACATGAGTGAAAAGGGGCTGCAAGTTTTGTTCAAGAAAGAGCTTCTATCCGGTTTGAAAGGTACACATCTTAAAACTTGTGTTCATTGTTTGGCGGATAAACAACATAGAGTTTCTTTTCATAAAAATGTTGCTTCTAGAAAAGAAAATGTTTTGGAGTTGATTCATTCGGATGTTTGTGGTCCTTTAAAAGTTAGAACAAATAGTGGTGTATTTTATTTTGTTACTTTCATTGATGATTATTCAAGGAAAGTTTGGGCTTTTTTACTAAAAACTAAAGATCAAGTTCTAGAAATATTTAAGCATTTTCAGGTCATGGTTGAAAGAGCAACAGGGTAGAAATTGAAGTGCATCCGATCAGACAATGGTGGTGAATACATTGGGCCATTTGATGAGTATTGTCGCAGCCAAGGTATTCGGCACCAAAAGACAGTTAAGAAGACTCCTTAACAAAATGGCATTACCGAGAGGATGAACCGCACCATTGTGGAAAGAACAAGGTGTTTACTTTCACAAGCTAAATTGCCGAGATCCTTTTGGGGTGAGGCAATGAAGACAGCGGTTGACGTGATCAATTTGTTTCCTTCCTATCCTTTGAATGGTGATGTTCCAGAAAGAGTTTGGACAGGCAAAAATGTGTCTTATGAGCACTTGAGAGTGTTTGGTTGCCAAGCTTTTGTTCACATTCCAAAGGATGAGAGGTCCAAGCTTGATAGCAAGTCAAGACAATGCATTTTTCTTGGCTATGGGCGTACCGAGTTTGGTTATAGATTGTGGGATCCGGTTGACAAGAAAATTATTCGAAGCCGTAATGTTGTGTTTCTTGAAGACCAAACAATTGAAGACTTTGGCAAAGGTGATCAACTGGAGCCAAAAACTAGTGATCTTATTGACAAAGATCCATCTCCTTCATCTTTAGTTGATGATGAAAATGGGGGAGATGTGCAGCTACCTATTGAAGATGTGGAGGATGATGCTAATCCTAATGAAGTTGAGCCAGAAATTGAGGAAGAGCATCCAACTCAAGAACCGCCACCACAACTTGAGTTGAGGAAATCTACAAGGGACCGAAAACCTTCAAGAAAGTATCCTCCCAATGAATTTGTGTTGATTTCCGATCAAGGGGAGCCTGAGAGCTACCAAGAAGCAATTGCGCATGCAAAGAAAGATGATTGGAAAAAGGCAATGGAAGAGGAGATGGATTCCTTACTTGAAAATCACACTTATGATTTAGTGAAGTTGCCTAAAGGAGGAAAATTCTGAAAAATAAGTGGGTTTTCAAATTGAAGAATGATAGTAAGAATCTGAGGTACAAGGGACGTCTTGTTGTGAAAGGCTTTGGGCAAAAAAAATGTATTGATTTTGATGAGATTTTCTCACCGGTTGTGAAGATGTCTTCTATTTGGGTTGTACTTGGCATGGCTGCAAGTATGAACCTTGAAGTTGAGCAACTTGATGTGAAGACCGCATTTCTTCATGGTGACCTTGAAGAAGAAATTTACATGGAGCAACTGAATGGTTTTGTGGAAAAAGGGAAAGAGAAATTTGTTTGTAAATTGAAGAAAAGTTTGTATGGCCTCAAGCAAGCCCCGTGACAATGGTACAAAAAATTTGACTCTTTCATGATGAATAATGGTTTTTCTAAAACCACTTCGGACCATTGTGTGTTTGTGAAAAATTTTCCGGATGGCAAATTTATTATTCTTTTACTTTATGTTGATGACATGTTAATTGTGGGTCAAGATTCTACCATGATTAACAGTTTGAAATTGGAGTTGAGTAAATCTTTTGCTATGAAAGATTTGGGACCGGCAAAGCAAATACTTGGTATGAAAATTATTCGTGATCGCAAAGAGGGACTGATTTAGTTGTCTCAAGAAAGCTACATTGAGAAAGTTCTTGAGAGGTTCAACATGAATAAAGCAAAGCCCATTGGTTGTCCACTTGCGGGTCACTTCAAGCTTAGTTCGAATCAATGTCCTACAAGTGAGAAAGACAAAGAAGAGATGTTGAAAGTTCCTTATGCTTCAGCAGTTGGTTCTTTGATGTACGCCATGGTTTGTACAAGGCCGGATATTGCTCACGCCGTTAGTGCGGTGAGTCGTTTTCTCTCTAATCCAAGTAAAGAATATTGGGCAGCGGTAAAATGGATTATAAGGTATCTTCGAGGGACTTCGAAGGTATGTTTGTGTTTTGGGGATGGTAAGCCGATACTTGATGGGTTCACAGATTCTGACATGGCCGGTGATATTGATTCTAGGAAATCTACTTCGGGGTATTTGATGACTTTTGCAGGGAGAGCTGTGACATGGCAATCTAAATTACAAAAATGTGTTGCTCTCTCAACTACCGAAGCTGAATTTATTGCCATTACGAAAGCTTGCAAAGAAGAGTTATAGTTGAAGAAATTTTTGCAAGAGTTGGGTTTGAAGCAAGAAAGGTGTGTACTTTATTGTGATAGTCAAAGTGCTATTCATTTGAGTAAAAATTCTACTTTTCATTTGAGATCGAAACACATTGATGTGAGATACCATTGGATTCGTGATGTGTTAGATTCGAAACTGTTACAACTCGAAAAGGTTCACACAGATGATAATATTGCGGATATGTTGACTAAAACTTTGTTGAGGGACAAACATTTAAAGTGTCGAACTTTAGCGGATATGGTTGATATCTCCACCTAAGTCGATAGGGGGAGAATTGTTGGGTATACCTCCTTATTGGAGTTTGAGACCCAATTGGTTTGTTAAAAGAATTATAATTTTGTTTGGTTTGGGTATAATATATTTTATATATATTATATCTAATTTGTGGAGACCTAATTCAGTTTGGTAACAATTAGGATTTTGATAAAACAAATCCAAGATTTAATAATCAACAATATATATATATTGTTCCGAAGTGCTATGGCTGAAATATTGTTTTCATTCATCCTCGGTGCGGCTGCTACATATTGATATATCAATTCGGTGGAAGAAAAGTGTGGGTTAGCTTCACTTATTTTGCTGACAGATTCGGCTGATTTGGTGAAGTTGTTTTGGGTTATTTTTGGGTCTTGTACAATTTTGGTTTTAAATATTTTAATTCATCTATTTGGTGAGGTTTTTCCTCTTTGTTTATTTGTGATTATTTGGAATGCACCTAAGGGTGGTTTGTGAGACTATTCGTGTCTCGTTTGTAA
Source organism: Camellia granthamiana (assembly GCA_036172215.1). Classification (NCBI taxonomy): domain Eukaryota; kingdom Viridiplantae; phylum Streptophyta; class Magnoliopsida; order Ericales; family Theaceae; genus Camellia; species Camellia granthamiana. The sequence goes on along the minus strand of CM069906.1, from coordinate 36,854,673 downwards.
TCGTTTGGAAACTTATTTGGTTGATAGTGGAATCGAATTTCAATCCCGTGGATGTACCTCACATTGAGGGAACCATATAAAATTCTTGTGTTGCTTTTAATTTAATTTTTTCGCATTAATTTTTATTCCCATTAATTGATTTATTTATGGGGAATCATATATTTTCTCTAACAGAAACAAATGATCATGTTCCTCCAAACATTTATGATCCAAGTGAATAGAATACTATTGATACAAAATTAAGAAATTTATTAGTAGAAACGGTCCAATTAGAGATTATGATATAAATTTTCCCTAAGATGAACTCTCTAGACATTTTTTAACCGCCTATTATATTCGAAAATTACCAAACGAAGAGAAGCATGGCAGAAAATGGCTAATTTATTTAGATAAAGTATTTTGTTTTTGTTGTAAATGAAGGTACAAGAGATTGGAGAAATTTGGGTGTAAAACTTAAAAGCATGAAACAACTAATCAACATATTAATAACATTAATGCTTGGGTTGATTTAGAAACAAGGTTAAAAAATTAAAACAATCGATAAAAAAATCCTAGAACAAATCAGTAAATAGAGAGATCATTGGAAAAAAGTAGGTCAAGCTATTTCTTCGCTTTAAAGTAGGTTTGTAAATGTTTTTGGTTTTTTTATTTAATTTTGAAAAATTAAAATCATTAGATGATGATAATTTATAAAAATATTGTTTTAATCTAGAAAAAAAATTAAAACATAACAACTTTTCTTATATTGATGGCTTTAGATTTATTTTCAAAATTGAAAGTTTTAAAAGAAAAATTTCAAACTAATCAAGAAAGCAATCTAGTATATAAAACGGTTAGATTCTTTTTCAAATGTATGTATTTCTTATATAGTATTATTAATAATACTTGTAACAATTGCTTCAGTAGAAAGAACTTTTTCAAAATTAAAATTGATAAAATCTTACCTTAGATCAACTATATGTTATAAGAAATATTAAGTGAATTAATTATATTGGGGGTGTTTGTGAAGAAAGTTTGGTTAAAATTGAAGATAAAAGTTAAAAGATAAAATATCACAGTAACCCATAATCATTTTGCTTTTTATTTCACAACTATCAATTAACTATAAAAAAGAAAAGAAAAAGCTAACTAACTTTCTAAACACAATTATTTTAGTCAGGTTAAAATAGTTAAATAAATAAATAATCAATTTTCCAAACAAGATCTTTATCAATTAAAAAAAATTATTAACAAAATTTGAATATAAAGATTTACTTAATATTTTTGCATCTCAAAAAACTAAAAAAATAAATTTAAATAAATATTTTATTAAAAAAATTTATTACATAAAAACTTCATTATTAATTATTATTTTAAGCCACAAATTAACTAGAGAGGTTCCAGCCCTATGTAAAAATTTATTATTAATAATAATACAACCCTTTAAAATTAGATATTTAATTGAGTTTTAGTAAGGTAGAAAGTAAAAAAAAAAAGGCCAAGACATCACACCAAATGAGTTCCATATACACATTAATAACTATATTAAAATTTATAAATTAGAGTTCCAAAACATTTTTGTTTATGATAATAAGGACCATTGAATTTGCAAATGGTAGTTCGGCACGTTTCTAAGTGCTTGTTTGGTATGTACTAAAAAATATATATATATTTTTTATATATGTACTTATTTGAGTTATATCAAGGGAAAATTGGTCTAGGGTCCCTTCCCCACTTTTCGTAATGGAAGAGATCCACAAAATTATGTTTCGATGTGTAAGGTCCCTCAACATATATCAGATAAATTTGACTCCACGATTCCTTTCTCTCTGTCTTCGACCAAAACCCTTCAACCCATCATCTCCTTTCAACTCCTTCAGGTCCACCGACCTCTTCATCTCCCCCACCGTCCTCACATCCACCGCAGCACCACCGTCTTCGTCAACAAAGATTGATAATTATCAACCTGCGTGTGGAACTCCGGCGTATGAAGCATCGGAGGTGATCGGAAAAAGAGGGTTTCAATTTTGGGAAAAAAAAGGATTTCGGCCACAACTCCGTCCATCGGAGCCGATCATCATCATGAATTCGAAGGGAAACCCATAAATCGCAAATTAATCGGACTCAAAAAAGAGAAACTGAGCCACTTCCGATTCTACTGGCACGACATCCTCAGCGGCAACAATCCCACAGCCATGCAAGTAGTTCCACCGGCGTCGAACACCTCAGCCACCGCCTTCGGTTTGATTAATATGATCGACGATCCTCTCACATTAGCCCCCAATTTGACCTCCAAAATGGTGGGTAGGGCTCAGGGGTTTTATGCCTCGGCATCGCAACAAGATCTGGGATTGTTGATGGTCATGAATTTCGCTTTCTCTGAGGGCAAATACAATGGAAGCACCCTCACCGTGCTTGGCCGGAACTCCGCCTTTACTCCGGTGAGGGAGATGCCGGTCATCGGAGGTAGCGGACTTTTCTGATTTGCGAGGGGATATGTTCAGGCCAAGACTCATACAGTGGATCTCACCACTGGAGATGCTTGTATTGAGTATAATGTTTATGTAATGCATTATTGATATATATATATTACCCAAGGACTTGCTTTTGTCGAATCTGCCTTATTTCTGCCATTTCCAGTGCTCTTTTCATTAATGATACCTCGTGTTGTTTTGACTAGATCCAGAGAAATTCTTGCGAATTGCGAAAACCAGAGAAAATCTCGACTGGAATCCAGAGAATTTCTCTGGATCAAATTTTCTCTGGAGAGAAACAGTGGTCTGTTTGAGCAGAGGTTGAAGGAGATGGTAGGAAGAAAATGTCAAGCTTCAAGCATGGATTATACTTTGTGCATCCAAACATTTTTGAACTGATTCATTTTTCAAATCCGACACTGCAGAGAAAGAGAGAGTTGATCAGAAGCTTGCTGCCATGGTTGCGCGTGGTGTTGAGGTTGGTGTTGAACTGAATTTTCTCTGTGTTGAAACCAGAGAAATTCTCTGGATCAACCCAGAGAAATTTCAGTTCAAGCCAGAGAGTTGAACCCAGAGAAAATTAACTATGGCCTGGATGTATGTGGCCGAGTGCTTGGAGTGGTTTTCAGCTTTTTGTTCACCAAGATAAGGTGGGTAAACTGGAGTCAAGCATGGATTATACTCCTGTCTTAATATAAATTATTTTTTGTGTTTGTGGAAGCTAAATTCCACTAGCAGCATCCTGATTGTATGATTATGAATTACAAATTCTTCAATTCTGCGAAAAGATTTCGTTTAATGTTAAACATGCCAAAAGATCCGTGCTTGAAACCAGAGAAATTCTCTGGATAAGAGAAATTTCTCTGGGCCATAATTTCTCTGACCAATTTTCTCTGCACTGAAATTTCTCTGGACCGAATTTCTCTGGACTGAAATTTCTCTGGATCAAAGTTGAGGGACCTTAGACATTATGAAAATATTGTTGATGGACCTTAGACATTATGAAAATAGTTGGTGTCCTTTATGCTCTAAAATCATAATACCAAGGACCTGAAAAAAAATACCCCTTATATCAATTAATATTTATTAACATTCTTTTTATATATTTTTTTATTTTTTAATAAAAAATTCAAAAAATATATTTATTTACAACATTTCAAACTACCACTGATTAGGTAGTCTGAGTTAAGTTAAGCAGGGCTATAATAAAATAAAGAAAATGCGTTTCCAAACATAGATCCACGCGTCTACACAGCAAGGTTCCAGCACGACCCCATATCTCTTCTTTAGAAAACAGAAATCTTAGTCAACAACAATCAATCATGACTAACCACGTGTCTATTTACCAAAATCTAACATGCCAATGATTTTCACGTGCTTAGAGGTGCGCGTGCATCTTACAAATCTACCCCCAAAGCAAGCCATTATTTCATCTGTGTTCCTTGTTCCCCCCTCCAATCCTTCCATCCTATTCCTGCCCCCTCCCATTAAAACAACTTGGGATTATTTTAGAAAGATGGTTATAATCAACTTTTTATGAGAGAGAAAATTAGATTATAATTTAGGAAGTGAATTATAACTCACTTTTTAAAAAATCTCTTAATACATACACATTTTTTTTTTTTCAAAGAGTGCTACTATTTGTAATTCATCAATTATTTTAAAAATCTCTCTCTCAAAGAGTGCTACTATTTATAACTAATCAATTATTTTAAATTTTTTACTCCTTTATATTTCACTTAGAAATTCTAAGACTCTTAAATTTTTTTCTTCTCCTAAATAATACTAAAATTATCATTATAAAAATATTTTACACATTCAATTGAATGCATACTCCCACATCCACACACCCCAAAAAGTGTCTCTTCTAAAAATCCTAACAAAACTTACGAAGGTGATTACTAGTCCATCTCCACATACTTATTCATGACTTGAAAAAATAAATGTAGGATTTTTTATTGTTGATTTAAAATTTCCATTTTATAGATTTCACGATTTCCACAAGTTTGAATTTGTGATATCTCAAGTGGGTTTTTTTGAATTATTTGATAGTTTTAATTCTTGTTTCTTATTTTACCTGGGTTTTGTGATTTTATAAGCTTGAAAAAGATTCATTAATAATGTTCAGTTATTTGTTCCCGAACAAATAAGAAATTTCGATTACCTGTTCCCGAACAAATAAATAATGTTTGGACCTATGTTCCTGAATTTCGATTATATGTTCGGGAGTTTAGTCTCGAAAAAATGACAAACAGTTTTTATTATTTTTGTCACTTTTTTTTCCCAAGAAATTTACCTTTACAAAACCAATATTCTCTGAGCTAAGAACACTATTAAAGTAATGAACCTCCTTTGAGTTTTTATTGCTGTACTTCTCTCGTCTCATGGAGTTGTGGTTTTCGGAAAAACTTTCACTCATTATCACTACCGGAGAAGTGTAGGTAATCAAATAGTTGCTACTGTTATCGCTAGAATATTGCTGCTAAAGGGTTTTCAAGGTTTTGAGAGTGAGAATGCTTTGAAAGTTTAATTTGGGAAAGATGGATGTGTGATGATGGAGGTGGGTGCTCTCATAAACCCTAATTTATGACGTAGTGGGTGTGTGTAGGTTTAATTGTGAGATAGAGTGTCCCAAAATTATTGATATTCATTTTAACAATTTCATTTGAAGTTATTATTGTAATAAAAAAAAGGATAAAAAATAGAAAATCCAAAATAATTGATGAGGTGCTAATAGTAGTACACCTTTCCAAATAAGATAAATTACAAATATACCCTTTAAAATTTATTTAAAATACAAATTATCTCTTGTAATTTAGAAAATTATAAATATTTTATTGTCAGAATTTTTTATTTAACAGAATTGATTAAAAAATAAAATTAATAACTTCTCTTATATACAATAATAAAATCATCTAAATTATTAATTAAAATATATTTATAATATTATTAAAAATTATTAATTAACTTGATAATTGTTAATAAAAAATAATTTATTATGAAATTAAAAATCTAAAATCTAAAATATTATTTTAAAAATTACAAACAATTATAGTGTGTTTGGTTTGAGTTTTTTGGATTTTATTTGAAAACTGAATTTTTTAGTTTTCGTGTTTTTTTTTAGTGAATATTTTTAAAATTTTAAACATTTTTTTTACTTTTTTAGATGCACTTTACTTAGATGTATTTAAAAAGTAAAAAAATTGTGAAAAAATATTTTAAAAAATTAATAAATACATAAAAATACAAAAAATATACTAAATTCTTATTTTTTTTTTGTATTTTTGATATTTAGTAAATTTTTAAAAGATTTTTTAAAATAATTTTTCTACTTTTTAGGTGTATTTATATTAGGTGTGACTAAAAAGTAAAAAAATTATTTAAAATATTAAAAAAATTTAGTAAAAAAAAAAAAAAAAAAAAAAAATTTACTGAAAAATATTTTTGAATAAATAAAACCGAACAAGCTGTCATATTTCAAATCAGAAGCGGTACAGGGCCCGAAAGGGCAAATGCTCGAATGGGTCGAATTTGAGAATGAAGGAGGAAGAAGAAGAAGAAGAAGAGAAGGAGGAATAAGAAGAAGAAGAAGGAGAAGATGAACTGGAGGGGCCATTAAAATCGGGCTGGAGGCGGAGGCAGAGCGGAGGCGGGCGGAGGCGGAGGCGGAGGCGGCGATGCGACGATCGGCTGACGAGCGACGAGCTGCGACAATCAGCCGACGATCTGCAACAACGACGACCTGCGTTCTCTCTCGCCTCTGTATTCTCTCTCTCGCCTCTGTTCAACTCAACAAAGAAGAAGAAAGAAAGAAAGAAAAAAAAAAAGAAAAAAAAAGAAAAAATCAAAATCCAAAACGACCAAATTCGAGCCACTGATTTTGGGCCCTCGAACATTTTTCATTTCAAATATTTGTAAGTTACTCCTAAAGGTATTCATGTCTCTCATCTCATCTCATCTCGTCTCATGTAGCTCCTCTCTCTCTTTCTCTCTCTCTCTCTAAATAACGCCGTTAGAATCGGTCTATCTCTATATGCATCTCTGTTGCAGCAATCAACACTTTCAATTCAGCCCCTCTCTCTCTCTCTCTCTCTCTCTCTCTCTATAAATAACGCCCTCCTTTTCCTTTCTAGTCTAGGGTTTTGATTCTCCAACTGCAACACAAACCTACCCTCCTCTCTCTCTCTCTCTCTCTCTCTCTCATCATCATCATCATCACTTTCTCTCTCTAGAAATGACGACTTCAGCTGTGAAGAACAACAACTTGTTGCCTCCGGGTCTGGTCTCGAATCTCCAGGAGGTGCTTCTCAGCAGAAAAGGCGGCGGAGAGGATGAACAATCGAAGAATGCTAATAATGATGCCGATGATGATGATGAATCCACCAAACCACCTTCTTCTACTGAGCCTAATTTGGATGAAGATAATTCGAAACCTCTTGTTTTGGTCACCAATGCTGATGGAATTGACTCACCTGGCCTTACTTACCTTGTTCAAGCTTTGGTCCACGAAGCCCTTTACAATGTTCACGTTTGCGCTCCCCAATCGTGGGTCTTCTTTTAATTTTGTATTTGTTTTGCATATGTATATGTATATCGTTAATCTATGAATGATTTTGGGTTTTATATTCGTTGCTTGATTCTCTTAATTTTCGAGTTTGGTAATGTGTGTTAAATTATTATTTTTTAAGTTTTTGTTGATATGTTGGTGGCTTGGTTTTAGGGACAAATCAGTGTCGGGTCATTCGGTGACGCTTAGAGAAACGGTTACAGTGAGTTCTGCCGAGATCAATGGTGCCACAGCTTATGAAGTTTCTGGTATGATTGCGTTCCTGTGATTATCATTTTCATTTTATTTAATTAATTTCTTGTAGCAATTCGTGTTTTTTTTTTTTTTTTGAATTGTAATTTGGGATGCTCTAACAGTGTATATATATATATATGATTAAATTGTGCTGATTTTAAATCTTTAATTTTGTGTTGTTATTTGTTTTATGCTCCAAGATTCTGCAAATTTGTTGCAAGTTTTCCAACTTTATTGGCGGTTTTAATGGTATAAGGCCTTTTTTTCAATATAAAGAAATAAAGAAATAATCTATGAATGGTAATTAGGGATATTCAAACAGTGTATATATGATTAAATTGTGCTGATTTTAATAATTGTCTGTAGCTTGATCTTTAATTGTGTTGTTATTTGTTTTATGCTCTAAGATTCTACAAATTTGTTGCAAGTTTTGCACTTTATTGGTGGTTTTTAATGGTGGACTCTTGCATACAGGGACTCCTGTGGATTGTGTGTCATTAGCTTTATGTGGGGCGCTGTTTTCTTGGTCAAAGCCACTGCTGGTATGCTTTTACATGCTTTTTTCATGCATGGGATTATTGATGCTTTCTTTTGTTGGTCGTTTTCTGATGATTTAAGCTTTTGATCTGATATTCAGGTAATAAGTGGAATCAACAAGGGTTCCAGTTGCGGTCATCACATGTATGTAGTTTGGATGCTGTTTTTATTTATTTATTTATTTGTATGTTTGTGTAACTAGATCTTTCTGATTGGGTTTGATTTTTTACCTTTGGGTTTGCACTCCAAAACATTTTTTGCTCATGGAGTTTAGCTACTCTTCTGCTGTAGTTTCTGAAGTTGTTTAGATGTGAATGGTGGCTTAATTGATTTTTTTTAAAATTTTTTTTATTCGTATTTGAGCTCTGTTTTAGAGACTTTGTAATTATGTTTATTGCTTGGGAATTTTCTAGGTTTTACTCGGGGGTTGTAGCTGGAGCAAGAGAGGCATTGATGAGTGGTGTACCATCCATGTCGATTTCACTGAATTGGTGTGTTTTAGTCCTTGACTCATGATATTTGTTGTTTTTTTCTCATCGCAGTTGATGTATGTAATATATTGTTGTCATGACCTAATTCAGGAAGAAGGATGAAAGTCAAGATACTGATTTCAAGGATGCTGTGACTGTCTGTTTACCTTTAATAAAGGCAGCCATAAGAGATATAGAGAAGGGTATTTTCCCCAAAAGTTGCTTACTGAATATAGAAGTTCCCACATTCCCTTTGACAAACAAGGTTTGCCTCTTTCGGTGTTTTACTCAGGATTTTAGTTGTTTTTACTGAAAATCACATGATACATTGATGAAATACTTGGCGCCGTCTATAATATATTATTGAAGATTTCTTATATAGTCTCCTTCGTTTAATAGTGATTTTCTCTCTCTTTATGGTTGTGGTTGATTCTTCACTTGTATATGACTGAACATTTTATTGTGGAATTTGATAAATCTAACAGTTCTCCTTGATGAACAAGCCCCTCTCACTTCAGTGGGTCCCACCATAATGAAACAGTGTGCTGTGAACCATAAAAAATTGGTGTGGATTTAATGTTGCCCTTTATTTTTCTTGGGAATCTAATGAGGAATATTTATTTCTTGAATTAATTGGAAATTATTGTTGATTGTTCAACAAGTAGCTACAATTCATTGGTCTGTTTCTTGAAGTATTGAACATGACTTGCCATTAGAACGAGAGCAATGGCTGCGAACTGTGTGCTCTTAAGAGGTTCTGTTGGATGTGTGCTTCTGTAAAGTGTTTATATGCATGTACAACGGAATTATTAGAGTTTCTGCTAAAAAGTTATGCAAGACACTTACCCATAATCCAAGTACTATACGTTACACATGGAGTATGGAGTATACAGTACTAATAAACTACTTTTCTAGCAATGAAAGACTGGGTACTAGAGAGAATAGTTTGTGTTATGCTTTTCCAAATGATATTTAGCCTATGCTTTAAAAACAAATTAACAGATGTACATTCCCTTACCATAGACAAAAGTGAAACTTTTCGGAGAAGTGTTTTTGCATAAAATTGGAACCAGCTGACCAAATGTTGAAGATGAGGATGAGCCAAAATTTCCACATAGCCCTTCATTGGTACCTGTATCTATCAATTTTCTGTTGATGCTAAGCTCTTGCCTGCACTGCCTGCCATAGTTGAGAAAAGACAGGTTGCATAGGCCAGTGCCTGGTTTTCATAATCTAAATTTCATGGAATTTTTTCACTTTTTAGTACTCTGTCGTGTCATCTAATTGGCCTTTTTGCATAATTATTGAATAGATTTTAAGTGGTATCTGGTTCTGGTATTGTAGTGAAATTATTGTGTGTGAACATGGTAGCGCTCCTTGCAACCTATGTATCTGCTATTTGTGGTCTTACTTCCAAGTAGTTTTGATCAAGGAGGTTAAAATCGCGATCCGGATCGTATGATCGTATGATTCAATTTTCCTTAGATGATCCGGATCGTGCTTTGGATTGAGTCTATGATAGGTTTTGACATTAAGGTTATTCTTCTGTATGAATTGTACTGATATTTGCTATACCCAAAAGTACACCTCATGCTTCTGGTTACAGTAGAAAGACTCCCTCGTATCATTCAGTAAAAAAACTTCTTGTCAAATCAGTGAACTGCAAATCTGAAAACTTATGATTTTTCTTAGGGTGTGAAGACATGGCCTACACATAATTGAGAAGGATATGTGTAGTGGCCCCATATAGTTGGCACAAGGATTTGTTGAGTGCATTGAGCAACTTCATGTTTTTATACGTGATCATGATTTGGATTGTGTTTTGGCAAGGTCAGTGTTAAACTGATTCACTGAAGAAATGAAGTGGAGAGCATGTTTTTTATGATATATGCTTCAGATTGGCTGCAAACTTGATTATAAGTACATGGAATTGTATATTGATGTAATCTTCAGAGTTAAGCTTATGAGGTTCAAGAAAGTTATGCCATTAGGTTCATCTTACCTGAGTTGTGAGTTTTTTGCTTTGAAGTATGAGAAACTGAGTAACCAGGTATTGCTCATGACAAACACTTTCAAGGAACCTACCAGAAAGTTAAAGTTGGAATCCTGGAGGCAGAGTGAAGTGGGAAGCTGAAGCCCTCATTCAAAGCTTTAAAACTTATCTTTCGTTTTTGTATTTTTATTTATTTATCTTTCATGTCCATGCTTTATCTTGATTGGGTTTTGGGTTGTAAGGCATACAAAACATTGTCCCTTTGTATTGTGCCGGATTCTCCACCAGGAGGGTGGGCCCACCAAGAGAAAAATAAAAAAAACTGGCCAAATAGTTGTATAGCACCACTTTGTAGTGTGAGGTTGTAGGTTCAATTATTTTGGAGAAGAGTTTGATACCCTTTGCATTGAACAACTAACAAGCTAACTCCTATTGATGTATACAGTATGACCAAAAATAAAATAAAATAAAATAAAATTAAGTGATTGGTTGGTAGCTGTTAGTGTTGGCCGATGTTGATCTGCCCAATATTTTTCAATAAATAGACTTACTATCTTAGCTAGATCTGGCACCATATTTGGGGATTCTTGTCTATAAAGCACAGCATGTACATTTCTTGATTGATTTCTCTTTATTGTCTTCTTAATAAAGGGGAAATGGTTTAATCTCTTGGCAAATTTTTGTCTGGTCACCATGGAAATTTTTATTGTAGAGCACTGAAAAAAGGGTTCCTTTGCTCTGTAGTTTGCAGTGAACCATTTCTAGGTAGGCAACATCTTATTGGTTGATAGCCAAATACACCTTGTATGCAGCATTATATCAGTGTCAATGGCTGAAATCTTTATTGTGCTCAGACAACCTGATCTTTATGACTGGGCCATTCATATTGTTATGCTAGTTTCATTGCTTCTGAAATCCACTTATTCTTTCAGTATAAAGATTTATCTTTGGCTGCATAGTTAAACATTGGGTTCCTCATTCATATGTTTGTGTTATATTCATTTGTTGGACAGGGTTTTAAATTTACTAAACCAAGCCTGTGGAGATCCACGCCTAACTGGCAAGCAATCTCAGCCAACAGGGCTACTGGACGTTTCATGTCCAATCAGCAAAGCCTTGGCATGCAGCTTGCTCAGCTCAGTCGGGATGCCTCTGCTGCAGTGAGTAGTTTTTGACAAGATTTGATAGCTTGTCTTTGTGGGATGAGTATAGTGACCATTTCAGTGTGTTTCTCAAAATTTCACCTTTTTGTTTGTCAGGGTGCAGCTCGCCGTTTGAGCACACAGAGAAAGAATCTGGAGGTTGTTGAATCAGTTGGAGTTGCTGGAAAATCTGATTCCAATCGTTCAGTGAAGTATTTTCGATTAGAGGTAAGAAAAGTTTGACTGGTGTGTTGGAAGCAATGTAACAATATGTGACAGTGGTATTTTGTGGCCTTTTCAGAATGCATATGCTTAAGAGGAAAGCTATTACAATGTTTTTTTGATAAATAAAATCAGATATTATTAAAAAGCATCAAGGTGATGCAAGGAATATAAAACTAAAACCCACAAAAGGCCAAAAACTAAGAAATCAAATCATCCACAAAATCTATGAAAGTCAACACATCCGGATCCACTGACACTGTGACCCGGCTATGAAGAACCAAAAACAACCTATTCTCCAACCAAGACACCGAATGAGAAATCCTCTGAAAAGTTCGTGTATTGCGTTCCAACCAAATCAATCACATTAAGCACTGGAGCAGCGAGCAACCACGCCTTTCGTCTACGCCTCCCAACTTTCGTCCCCCTCAAAACTCTAAAGAACTTCCACTGCCAACCTCGGCTGAACCCAAACCAACCCAAACAAACCAACAATAAGTGCCCTTAGCCTAACCGTTACAAAACAATGGATAAGTAAATGATATACTAATTCTGCATCTTCACAACACATACAACACCAATTGACCAAAATATGCCCACGCTGAATCAAATTGTCAATAGTCAAAATACGCTCTAAAGCTACTGTCCATACAAAGAAAGCAATCTTGGAAGGAGACCCTATAACCCACAACTCTTCCAAGGAAGCGATACTCCTGCCCAAGGTTCTGAAAAGCGGTTGCGGTCGCCGTAACGGTAGCGGTGACGCGGTTGCGGTTGCGGTTGCGGTTGCGGTTGCGGGGTGTAAAGGCCGTAGTGCAACGGTTGCGGTAACCGGAACTGTGAGTTTTTTTATTTTTCGCACAATTTGAAAAAAACTTACCGATACGCATATTTTTTTTCCATGATCATATTTATTGGGTTAAAAATAAATATTGATAAATTTTTGTAAATTTTTAAGTGTGATCCAATACATTTAATAGTTTTAAATCACTATAAACTGAGTTTTTTACATTTTATTTTAATAATTAATGACTTTATATTTTACAAAAAATTAATCACTAATAACTATTATATATAAGATAAATAATGACAAAAGTAAGAGAATAAATAAGAGCCTAAATATATATATATATACATATTTTAACCAAGCCAAATAGATAGTAACCACACTTATTATTATTATTATTTTCAAACAATATATAGATAGACACACACAAATAAAATAGTTTAGTGATAGCAGCTGAATAGAATAGCATAGGTTTTATAATTTCAACAAATCAATAATATGTTCATCTTCCCTCTTCTTTCTCTCTCTCTCTATCTCTTGCTGCTCTATTTTCTCTCTTTATCTTCCCTCTTCTCTCTATCCCTCTTCTCCCATTTTCAGCTTTTTTTTTGTGTGTTTTTTTGAAAGAAACAGTTTGGAACCGTTACGTAACGGTGCGTAACAGGCCGTTACGGCTGTTACGAAACCGTTACGACCGCCACAGCAGCCGCTACGACCGACACACCTGTGAATCTCAATCACACTGCAAAAGTGGCCGTAACGGGTGGCGGTAACAGCCAAAACCGTTACGTAACGGCGTTACGTAACGGTTGCGGCCGCTTTTTAAAACCTTCCTGCCCCTCCCACAAGCTCATGATAATATGAGGCTATCAACAAAAACCCCTTTGGCTTTCAGATAGGCCCACACCAGAGAATTCCCCCCAACTTCCCCACACCGCACCCTATATAGAAAGCTCAGAAGATCAACCAATTGGTCCACCTCCCAATCTTGCACCTCACGCCACAAAAGAATGTTCCATATAGCCATATGCTCTCGACCAATCCCATAAGAAGCCACCATCACATCTAGATCAATAGCAAGGCAAAAAATCAAAGGAAACAACTCTTCTAGAGTCTCCTCAGCACCATTTATTACGCCAAAACTGAAATTTGTCCCCCACCCCAACCTTAAAACGAATTCGCTTCCAAAACTCTTGATGCCCTAACCAAATCCCCTTCCACAAACTCCACCCATGCGACTCTCTCACCCGCTCGGTACACCACTTCCCCTGCCCCAAATTGTATTTTGTTGCCACCACCCTCCTCCATAACCTCTCCCACTCCCCTACAAATCGCCACAGCCACTTTCCCAAAGAGCCAAATTGAACGTAACCGAACTCCAAACCCCCAAAGCCCCTTTCTCCTTTGGTCCCCAAAGAAAGTCCCTCTATAGTTTCTCTGTCCTCTTAGCCACTGTCACTGGAATTACATGCGTCGACATAAAATAAGTTGGGATACTCGAGAGCACACGCTTTACCAAAGTAATTTACCCCCCTTTTGGCAAATATTGCCTCTTTCAGCATGCGTTACTATTGCACACCATCCACCGCCCCATGCCATGCCATACCGTACCATACCATTGACACCTTGAAGGTTGCTTCGGTAAACCTAAATAGGAAATGGGTAACATGGCCTCCTTACACTCCAAATTGCTACCAACATTGGTAAGCACTCCACCTCGTCCACCAGAATCATCTAAGATTTTGCCAAGTTCACCCTAAGTCCTGACACTGCCCCAAAGTACAACAAAACACACCTCAAGTAATCAATCTGATCCACATCTACCCCACAAAAAATAAGAGCATCATTAGCATAAAACAGATGAGACACAACCAAGCTCACTGCCGAATCCCTCCCCACCTGAAAACCTATCAATAGACCCCCTAGAATTGTTCTAGACAATAACCGGCTCAGGGCCTCCATGACTCGAATGAACGGTAACAGAGACAAAGGATCTTCTTGTTGAAGATCCATCCTTGAATGTCAGAAAGAATCCCTCAAGTGTACCATTCACTAACACCGACATCCGAACCAGTGTTTTTAAAGGCTCAAGGCGCACTAAGGCGCCGAAGGTCTCTTAGGGCCTAGGCGCAAGGCGAGGCACGAGTTTTATTGAAGTAAAACACATAGTCTTAGTAAAAAAAAAGACAATTTATAAATAAATAACTGAGGCAAATTATAGAATAATTCTCAAAGTTATAAAAATGCATATTACATAGCATTTCAATTTTCAAAGGTAAAATAACCCACATTTAACAACACACATTAAAAAAAAAAAAAAAAAAAAAAAAAAAAAAACTTCAAACATGCAAAACATAAATATACAACAAATACTAATCACTTTGTTTGGTTTTGATTTTCAAAATTCACTTTTCAGAAAATTTTACTTTTTTGTTTTCTGTATTTAACCATAATATATTATATAACATTCCAATTTTCAAAGATAAAATAATTCACATTCAACAAAAAAAAAAAATATATATATATATATATGAAGCTTTTTGCAAGTGAAACATTGAAACTATAACTATAAAAAAAAAAACAAAAAAAAAAAATGGAAATGAAGTAATACTAAAAAAAATAATGCTTAAAGGAATTTTTTTTTTTTAGGTAAGTTGATGTTCATTTGAAGCTTTTTGTAAGTAAAACTATGACTAAATTTATGTAGCTAATCAGTGTTTCCAAATTGAAAGTTAAGTGGCAAACAAAGTGGTGTCATATCATCAAATTAAAAATTCTAAGTGCAAGATGATGTCACACCTGATGACATTCTCAACTAAAAAAGAAAATCAATTGTCTCTATTTGATCATAAGAAGAAGAATAATCCAGCCCAGCACATCAAATAAGCAAAAGAAAAAAGCAAAAAAAAATAGAGTAGGGAAGAAGCAAAAAAAAAAAATTTGAGACGGATGGAAAAAAAATAGAGGTAGCGAAGAAGAAGAAGAAGTAGATGAAGGAGAAGAAGAAGAAAGCATCAAAGAGAAAGAACTACCTGGTCCAGACAAGATGAGACAAGTTGAAGGGAAGAGACACTCAGACACCGTAAGGTTTCTTCGGTAAAAAAAGTCAAAGAAGAAGAACCCAGGCAACGAAGAAGAAGAGAGAAGGAGAAGAAGAAGCAAAAGAAGAACTCACTTGGGCCAGAGACTGGACTAGACGAGTCGAAAGGAAGAGAAGAGACACCGCAAGATTTCTTCTTTCTTTCGAATTGATGAGGGCATTTCGAATCGATTTGGGGCTGGCTATTGAGTAGTATAGCTCAGAGTTCTAATCCTTTGCGATTGAGGCCTTTAAAACACAATATCAACCGTTAGATTCAATTAGAAACCAAAAAAGGACAAGTCACAAACAGTCGCACGATTTGTGCCTTTGTTCGCCTGGTCAAGTCGCGCAAAAGGCACGCGCTTTCTTCAACTCGCCTCGCCTTGGGTTGCTTCAGGTGTTGCACCTGCGCCTTGCTATGCCTTGTGCCTAGGCGCGTCTTTCACAACACTAATCCGAACAGTAGAAATGCAAAATTGAATCTAAAACATGCAAAAGAAACTTTCAATTTACATAATTATATGCCTTCTCAATATTCAACTTGCAAATAAAACCCTCCGTCCTTGTCAAATACTTGAGTCAACACACTCATTAGCAACCAAAACCGCATCTAGAATTTGACGCCCGCCCACAAAAGTATTCTGAGATTGAGACTACCACCCCTGGAGCACACGTCGAAGACGATTAGCTAGAACTTTCGCCAATAACTTATATACACTACCCAACAAACTAATGATAATCTAGAATTTGCTATTACAATGTTATTATTTTATTGAAAAACTTCAATCTCCATAATGGTCTTTTTCTTCCCATTCTCTCTCTCTCTCAGGTGTACTTCAAGGGCAGTGAAGTACTTGAAACTTTCATATTAAGTTACATTTACAATATTTTTTGGATCTATATAGAATTTTAGTATAAAGCAATTGTCTAAGTGCATCCACAAACTTGAATTACTTTTGGAGTGGGTGAAGCATAGTTTTTTCTCTCTCAGGTGTACTTTCAAGGGCAGTGAAGTTACATTTACAAATTTTTTTTTTTTGGGGGATCTATATAGAATTTTAGTATAAAGCAATAGTCTAAGTGCATCCACAAACTTGAAGTACTTTTGGAGTGGGTGAAGCATAGTTTTCCTAAAATCTTCAAGTAAAACTTTCTTCCTCATTTGCCTGTCACGATTTGGCCTGCCATTGCTTTGTACCTTTTTGTTTTTCTACAAATGATTTAGGTGTTTATCAAGGGATGATTTAGTTAATCATTGGTATTTGCAGTTTCTGGACAAGGAGCAAGAAGATGTGGATGAGGATCTCGATTTCAGAGCACTTGAAAATGGATTTGTAAGTGTTTTTACCATGTCAGATTAATGGTGTCTTGATCCAATTTTATTTGGGCGTATTTTCATTTGATTTGGGTGCCAAATGATCTGGCTGCCAAATGATCTGGCTGCATCTTGCATATCATTTTGTTATAAGTTGGATGTTCTTTTTCCCCTGGTGCGGCACCAATTTTACCATTCCAAACTCTAGTTGTCAATAAGGATGGTCTGTTGCATTTGTTGTCACGTTGTTTATGTGATTATTTTGTGGAAAATGCCAACAATGTAAAATGTAAAATGTGCATAGAAAAATGTGAAAATGCTTTGGGATCTGTAAAAAATACATTGAGATTCTAACTTTTGTGGCATTTTGTTTCTCTTATTGACAGCCTATTGGGCTGTCATTGGCACGACCCTTTGTATAATAGGATTGAATGGAGCAAAGAATTTCCATTGGAGCCTTTGTGACAGAAGAATCCTGGAGTCATCAATATCACCTAACCCTAATTATCAAATGAAATATTAGAAATGAGACTGCATCTTAAATATGTTAAATTACCTTGTGCTAAGGCATAAGAAGAACATGAAGCTTGTTCAAAATGCTTTGGAAATGGAGGTCGATTCATTTGATTTAATGTAGACAGTGAATGCCCTCCTACTTTGATTTCTTACTGTGCTGATTCTTGTTTTTACTTTTGGAACAGGTTGCAATTACTTCACACTCTGTTTCACCACATATTGAGTTGAACACTCAAACAGCTGCTTCAGAATGGATTTCTGTCGCACTTCATGTGGAACAATGACCAACATTATTAGGGAACTTGTGTACATTTGGAGATGCAGTTTACTGTTTTAATTATCAATTCAACATGCATGCTGGTTCTGAAATTAGTCTTATCTTCTTTTTTTTTTATTTTTTTATTTTTTTACCCTTATCCTATTTTTCTCATATCAGTTATTTTATCTATTATTATTATTTTTATTTTTTTATTTTTTTTTGGTTGTGGAGCAAATGCTTCCAACGTTAATTTATATGTTCGGCATGTTGTAAAATGTATGTCCCTCTCTTTTCCTTCATTGCTGACAAGATTGTCTCAGTTTGCTTGTCTGCATTTTCTCCGTCTCGTCCCTTCTTTTTTTTAAATTATCGGGTGATCTGGGAGGGTTTTTTTTTTTTTTTGGTAGTTTGTGACTGTGTAACTGGAAACGGCCAGGTCGGAGTTATTTGATCCTGTGCTTGTGTGTTTTTATTTCTTGGATTTCTAGTGAAGAATCTTTTTTATTCTAATGAATTGTGTGTTCTTGGAAGCAAACATTAAAGAAGTATGATTGATGAATTTGCATGTAGATTGTAGTTGATATGAACATGCTATTTAGTTGAGTTTGGCTTGATTGGAAATATGCCCCATTGGTATCGCTTTTGTATGCTTTGGTTTTTCTTGTGCAACCAGGTGGGCTATAAAATACTTTTTCTTGGATGGTTGCTAAAACTGAGCTGCCTTTTGGTCCTAACATGTGTTAGGATTTGCCAAATATCGAAAGGAAACTTCTTATGGAATTGACATTGTAGATGACTCTCCAGTATTGCTTTGGGACAAAAATTTGGACCACCTAGCCATAGTATATTATTGTTGGCTTTTTTGA
This sequence comes from Camellia granthamiana, assembly GCA_036172215.1. Lineage (NCBI taxonomy): Eukaryota > Viridiplantae > Streptophyta > Magnoliopsida > Ericales > Theaceae > Camellia > Camellia granthamiana. The sequence goes on along the minus strand of CM069906.1, from coordinate 36,836,230 downwards.
CTTTCGAATGTTAGAAATGTAATTCGAGCATGTCAGTAAAGATCAATAAGTTTTTACAAAGATTAGTAAATACTAACCAATTAGTCAGGTGATGCTTCGAAGTTTTTTTAGTCTCAATGAAGAGAATTTAACTGGTTGCTTAATTTTTAGGAAAAAATTAAGAAGACTAATCAAAGTAAAAGAAAGAGGAAAAAAAATAGTGGCAGAAATTAAATTTCATTAAGTAAACAAACGTTTACAATAATATCTTCGTACTTCCACAGATTCGAAGGGGATTACATCAACAAACTATTTTAGAATCTCCTAGGAATTTGAAGTGCAGTACAGGAAAGTAAAAGATTGGAATTTAAAGGATTGAAAAATGTAAAGTAAATAAACTAGTTTTCGGGGTCTCTACATTACCAACACTCCTCTATAGGCTTTGAAAATAACGGTCGAAGTGGCTGATAACCGTTGAAGTAGGTGATAACTGTCAAAGTGATCTCCATGATCACTGAGTATGGCTTTGAATAGTTTGTTTCTACTATTCCACTTTTACGGTTGGGCTTCCTTCCTGAATTTGAATTTAAATTGTAAGCAACAGTTTGGCCACGTCACCTTGGATATCTTGATTGTTCCCATGTCTCACGGATCCATTGCCATTGCTATAAGTTGCCACGTATCTGTTGATGATTGGAGACCTTTAATGATTCCCCAAATTGCCCTTTATGATCCACGTGTCAAGCTGCGATAGGTTTGTACAAAATATATAGCCAACATTACCCCCGCACTAATATAGCAAATACTTGATAATATTAGTGGATCGATAAATTTTGCCCACATCCTAGGACGTGCATGGTAATTACTTGTCTTGGAAGTGTAACCGTCTCCAAGCAATGTTTAAAACACTGAACTTCACTGAACTTTCTCTTGTGCTTGAACTTTACCTCCACTATTTGTGCAACTGATACATCCTTGATGGCTAACCAAACCTTCTCTTTCATTGATCAAGAATCGAAAGAGGTTTTGAACAATGATGATTAATCTCGAAAGAATTTCCTTGCATTTATTAGCCATGTTTATCCTCCTTCATTTATACAAGTTATGGAAACTTTCGCAAAATATGTGCCTTTAGACCAAAAACTTGCCCAAATGGATCTTGGAAGCTCTTCATCTGCTCAAAAACCTTCTACGTGGGATGAAGCTGCCTCCTCTTTTATTGGAACTACTGGTTGGAATGTTTGGCCAACACTAACCCAACCCCAAACAAGGGAGCGAATTCATCACAGACTTGTTGAATTCGATGACCCCACTGTGATTCCTTCTTCTTTGCGCAACTCTGTGGTATATCCCTATATTCCATTCAATCGCCTTCGTTGTCTTGAAGACAACTTGCTTTCGGCATGGTATACCTCCACCTTCCCGACCAAAATAGTGCAAAAGACCCCTCACCCAATCAAAGCTTTGGGAATGAGCCCCTCACTCCTAGCCAAGAAAGTAAAATTTTGCTCTTCTGACTGGCTAGAGTGTGTAAATGAGCCTCAGTTTCCACCTTCCTTTGGAGGGGACCCAACTGCTCCTCCTTCCTCCTAATCCTAACTAGACTGAGGAATTAAAACTTACCCTATTTGAAAGCCAACGTTTCGCCCCCTATCAAGCTCTAGTTCCTCTAACTGCTTATCAGTAGTATAAAGCCCAGACCTTGCTTGCTGTCGTTTCTCACCTATCTTTCGAAGTCCTTCGAGATGACACCCCCCATAAGAACTTTCTATAAGCTTATGACATTGTCTCGCGAAGCCATAACCTCAGCCTTGTGGCCTAACTAGAACTTCACTTTCTGGACCAGCTCCCCTTGCTACTTAACTGGCACAAAAATGCCTTGGCCACGAGTGAATCATTGGATGAGATCTTTGCCGTTCGCGTTCAAACCCAATACGAGGCAGAGAATTTTCTTGAAGAGTATGAAGATTTCAAGAACCATGATTCAGAGTATGGAGAAGATGCCGATATGGGTGGCATGTATGAGATGGATGAGATGGATGAAGTGGAGAAAGCTTTAAAACAAACAGAATTTGAAATGAGGGCCCAACACCTTTTTTTCCTAACTATGGGCTCACTAATTAGATAAGCCAAATTTAGATAGAATAGAGGAAATGTTAGAAAAGGAACATGTATTTATTGAATTTTGTTGGACAGAGTTCCATGACCTTATAACCTTACCCATTCCTTATTTTTACGATATTGAGAATGTAACCAAATAAATCCTCTCAATGTAAATGTTTACATTAATAGAATTGGGTTTCTGTGTTCCAATTGTATGGTTTATATTGTCAATATACATGACTTTTGTCTTCCAACTTGTTCCCATAATTAACAAATATCAGCCTCGAAGTAACTCATTTATTTCGAAGCCTGGTCAAGTGTTATGAAGCATAGTTCCCCTAAAAAAGTGATCACATCTTCCTTCGACGGGCTTTGCTCAGTAGAAAGTCCAAGAATGTACTGTCATACTTTTGAATTTAAAGACATGGGCTTCTCTTCTGCCAATTTACAAGTCTTTAAACTTTTATACTAATTCAGTAAACACTGGTTTCACAACTAAGTACTCAAAGGCACACTTTCTTTCAAAAGATAATAAAATACTCCTTCGAAGGAAATCTTCCTTGGTAGAAAGTCTAGGAACATACTTTTAAGACCTTTGAATTGTTAAACAAGTTCTAACTTTACTCAAATTAAGGTATAGGCTTCAAAATTCTAGCAAAATACTAGCTTCGAAGCCAACTATTCATTTCAAAGCCAAGCTAAACACTTCGTAGTTTATTTTCCTTCCTTATAAGGTAATAAGATGCTAATTTGGAGGAAACTTTCTTCATAGGAGGTTAAAAATAAAGGCCTTGATCCCATATGGGTCAAAATAAAATTCAAATAACCTAGGCCTATTTGACCTGTTAGGTTAAATGGGTAATTTGGACAAAAAGGTATAAAGCCCCAATTTCTCGCGCTCTTACCTATTTGTTTGTCCAATTTTTAATCTCACTTCTATTGTTGCTGACTTCAACTTCTTACCATTCTCTTCTCATTCTCCTCGCTCTTCTTTCAATCCCTCATTAATGGCTTTTTCTTCTTTTGCGCAAAAACTAGTCGTTGAACATCTGTGTCCCTCAATGGCTTTGAGGAGGTGCATTAATGACGAGATAGCCAAGTACGAGATACTAGAGGGTTGAAGTGCGATTAATGGGAGAATCTTCGTCCCTCACCACCACGTTCAAGGGGAGTATGTTCTTGGCCCCATCTTTAAGGAGGCTCATGCTACACTTCCTCCCTTGTACCCATGCTTGGAGGACCACTACCTCCTCTACGAAGGAAGTTCAACTGGGGAAGCTGGAGGGTTGATCGACCTCACCGTTGCTGGCCCACATTAAAGACTGAGTGGGAAGAGTGGTATGACAGAGTAGTTGGAGCCCGGCAACAAGACTTGGAGGACCTCTGCATTCTTGATGCCCTTCGACTCTCTAGGTTCGTAATTCCTTAGGACCTTTTCCTTATCCCAATTGCTCTCTGTTTTTGGAACCCCGCTTTTAACTTTTTCCAATTTCAATGCGGCATGATGGCCTCCACCGTTCTTGACATGTGCCACCTTCTAGGACTTTCACTTGCTGGTGGTACTTTTGGTCCTCATTATCTAGACCTTAAGGTCTCCTTCTCTGTTCCTCTTTCTAATTCTTCTTACAGTGACTTTGTAGCCTCTGAGAATAAAAACGAAGGTCCTGTGACTGATCGTGAGTTCTTTTCTTTCATCCTCTACTGGCTTTGTAAATTTCTTTTATGTATTTTTTCTCAAAAAATAATGCATGAATTTGTCCCCCTTGCCAAAGCTCTGGCTTCAGGGAAAAAGATTGCCCCGGTCCCCTATGTCCTTGGTCATGTATATGGGGTTTGCTCTTAATTTTGTGAGAGGACTCTAGAGTCGAATCAAGGGGGTCCTGTTTGGATCCTTCAACTTTGGCTTTTTGCCTACTTCACTGATCTTCATTCTCGAAACTTAAGATTTATGGTATAGGATCCTACCGTCTCCAGGGAGAAATATGCCAAGGTTTCCTTATATCTGTAGACACCCCATTTTTGACCGACCTTAAGACTCAGACGTCACCGATTGAGCGCTTGGTGATGTTGCATATTGTGCTCGTTCTGAGGTTGCGGAGTCCCGGCTGCGAGCCTTGCCTCCGGACTTCCGGACTCTTTTGTGCTTTGTCTCGGTTTGCGAACCAGGCCCTGTTTTCTCTGTTTTCTCTTCCTGAAGGGAGGGAGAGGTCTCGTAGACCATCTCTCAGTGGCCGTAGGCTACGTTTTGTGGTCGTAGGCCATTTTTCCCGTTTGGAGCCCGGTTCCCGGTTTTTCGGAGCTGTCGGCCGTGTGCCTCGGTTCGGGACCGCTTAACCACCTCCGTTTGCTCCGATTTTTGGCACACACCTTATTTCCTTCCTTTTGAGGGACACTGTGGTTCGAGAGACCGACTTCGTGGTCGGACACCACTTCCGGTGCCTAACAGCCCACTTTCGGGGCCCCAAACTGCGTGTTTTGGCTCCCGAACCTTCATTCTACATTTTTGGGCTCCGACCCGAACTTGAGATAGTCATATTTTGAGGTCCTTTTCATGTTTGATTAAGGACCTTTTGTTGTTTGAGATCTCCTACTGCCACTTGCTTCTTCGCCCCTTTGTATGCCATTTTCTTGCATGATAGTTTAGGCCTACTTGTATTTATTTTCGTGGCTTGTCATAAACTACAAAGTGTCTTATTTTGAGCCCCTCTTTAACTTTGTTGAAGGGTTCTCTTCGGTTTGAGAATCGCAGCTATCACTTCCCCCTTTATCTCCCTTTAGGCCAATTTTGGGGGGAAATTTGAATTTCATTTCCCTCCCATTTTTCGCCCTCTTTTTTCACCCTCTTATGTCTATATAACAGACCCCCCCAGCTTTGGAAAAAGGGTTAGACATATTGGTTTGAGCCTCCTACACTATATCTCTCTCTCTCTCTATATTCCAAGCTTCAAAACACCCAAGTCCTACCCCCCTTTTCACACCACCACCTAGCACCACTCCACCACTTCCATTTCCAGCAGCTTGGAGCTCTTCTCAGAGGCTAGGAGGCACCATTTTTCAGTCCAAGAGGCAGTCAAGGCTTGGTCTGCAGGGTAAGCACCATCTCCCCTTTTTCTCTAGCTCATTTTTGTACCATTTCTTAGCCCTCTTTGCTTGCTGTTTTGAGCTCCGACCAAAATTGAAAGTGGCATTTTTTGAGCTCTATTTCATCTTTTATTAAGGGTCTTACCCTGTTTGGGACCCCCATTTTGCACTTGCTTCATTACCCCTTTGTATGCCATAATCTTGCATAGTATTTTTTGGCCTATGTGTAATCTGTTTTGGAGCATGATGTAAACTGTAGATAGGCTTATTTTTGAGCCCTTCTTCAATATTGAAGAAGGGCTCATCACTGTTTGGGACCTCCATGTGTCACTTGCCATTGAACCCCTCTTTGGTCCCCCATTTTTTGCATGATTTATTAGCCTATTGAGCTTCTGTTTTTGGACCTTGGTCCGAACTGAAAATGGCCCTATTTTGACCCCCTCTTCATGTTTCATTAAGGGTCTATGGCTGTTTGGAACATCCTTTTTATACTTCATGTTATAGCTCTCTTGGTGCCCTTATTTTGCATAGCATTTTGAGCATACTTGTATCTGTTTTTGGGGTTTGTCATAAACTGTAATACATCATATTTTTGGCCCCTCATTCAATGTTGTAGAAGGCCCCTTCTCTGTTTGGGGCCAGCATTTGTGAGTTGCTTTATTACCCCTTTCTTGGCCCCCGTTTTTGCATGCTACATTTAGTCCCACTTGTGCTCACTGTTTGGCCATGCTTTAAACTGTAAAAATTCTTGTCTCGGGGCTGCCTTGATTCTGTCTTTTCATTTCATATTCAAATTATGTTTGCATTGTATAGTTATAAGCCATTTCATGCACCAAATCCATGTTTCGGGACTTGTTCCATGCATCGGGTTTCATTTCACCATGTTTTCGGGGCTGTTTTGCATCTCATTTTGCCTCTGAAAATTGCATGATCATATGCCATATTCCATGTTTTGCCATGTCTTGTTAGAGTGGCATTCCGTGCCGTAGGTTCGGTCCTCGGTTTGCGTGCACGCGTGCACGCATCTCGAGTGTCTCATTTTCATCTCATGGCCCTCTTATGTGAGTGTGGCTGAGGTCCACTTGTGTTGGTGTAAGCCCAATGATGCATTGTGTATGCCATTTCATTTCATAGCATTGTGTATGCTAGGGTGTATGTTAGGTGCATTGTGTATGCCATGTTACCTCGTGCATCGTGTATGCCATTTCATAACATTGTGCATGTTAGGTTGTATCTTAGTTGCATTCATGCATGTCATGCATATTGCATCGTGTTTGGGATAGGAGTTAGCTCGAGCACGGAAAACGAGGTATGTTTCGTACTCCGAGTGACGGAACGTGTCTCAATTCCCAAGTCACCGACACTCCGGATTATCCGTGATGGAGTTAGGTCTTGTTGTGTTTTCATATGTATTCATTTCATATTGAGTTGTGCAATTCGACTCCTCGGCCATCATGCATTGATATGCGTGATTGGTGGCATGAGGGATCGAGGCATGCATACATTTGTGAAAATACATTGCCATGCCCCTTTCCTGCTCTCTGTTGCAGCAAAATCAAGAATCAGTAACTTTTCGGAGCTTGGCACGCATTTCAAGAACAGGTGCAAACAGAGGCTAATTGGGGCATCGTCATGGATTTTCCGCGCAAAGGCAACCTAGACATGCATCATTCATCATCGGAAGAAGAGTCAAGGCAGTCCCTGGCTTGCATGCCAGTTTATTATTTTCTTAGTTAATTCGATAATTAATTAGGATTTTTTTTTGTACATTATTTGGACTGTATTATTTGGACTGTACTATTCTTTTATTCGGGACTGTATATTTATTCGGACCCTCTGCGCGAGGGCAATGTTGTAATAAATGTGCGTGTGTGTGATGTATGTCTTCCAACCCCACGTCTTTCTTCCCTTTTATTTACCTGCTTATGAATGGTTAGATTAGGGCATGTTTCAATTAGCATACAATATGATAGCATGTTTGCATTCATTCATCTGTCTTGCATGCACCGGGGCTCGGCCGCATCATACAAACTGTATTCGTATTTCAATTCCAAATTGAATACTTGATAGCTGTTGCATCTCATATGCCATGTTTAGAATAGCCGAGCCTGCTATAGTTGCATTTTTGTATGTGTTGCATTAGGCATTTCTGTGTAGTTAGGATCATGCATGATTTCTAATCGGTTTCTGTTTTGGCTTGGAGTACTCGGTGAGTTTTTATGCTTTAGCATCCTTGCATGCGTGTGAGTGACTGCCATGAATAGTATGCTTACCATGAGGCTATGTGCTTATGTGATATAACTGCCTGAATGCCTGTGGGTGAAGGTTGAGTTACTTAGATTGGAACAAATCATTGACTGGATGTTTTAAGCCCACTAGATAGTGGCAAAACCATGTTTTCTAAGCCCACCCGAGGGTGGCAAAATCTACATTTTAAGCCTACCTGCGGGTAGCAAACCATCTTTCAAAAACAAACATGAAATGTGTTGTTCCAATTCAGGCGATCCAGTCTATACTTGTATGCTGTGCGCATCACGTAGTAATCTAGGCTAATAACCGGAATAAGAACACACAATGTTTTCAAAACTAGATATCACGGTTAGTAGAGGCCGGTCTTTGATCGGGCGAGCAGGGGTGCTCACGAAGTGACCTTCCCCAATCGTACCCAAGTTCCCGAGCCGAGGCAACTTTGGTGATGACGGACACGTAGCCTTTGGCTACCGAGTCAGGGTTTCCTAAATTTCCCCATTAAAAATATTTAGGTGGCGACTCTGTATCTGGCAAAGCAGTCTATGTTTGGCACTTCTTTCAAAAAATCTGTTTTCTCAAAAACGATTTGCCGGATTTGGACTCTTTGGTTCAAGATTTAGAACCGTGACAATCGAGTCCTTGAACTGTAGTGAGCCCAAATGAACAGAACGGGGACTTAACCCTCCCGGGGGTGTTCGGGGACGTCTACAATATCCCTCCAGCTTTGTATATTATTTCTCTTTCCTTCATCATCTACCACTAGCTGCTCGCTTTTCCTTCTTCCGCCCCTTCGATGTTGCTGTGGGGCCAGCATGGTTAAGGGCCCTTTAGGCTGATTCCACCTGTTCTAGGCCTATTTACAAGGAAATGTGGGCCTCTATTTTGCTTCCAAGGGTGCTCTTCATTGGCACTTTAAATCTTAGAGCTTAGAAGTGCATCTCTGAAGCCTATAGCCCTTCCTAATTTGCAAGGCAATTTGGGCTTAGCCATAGGATTCCAGTCCCACTCTGCAGTCTCTCCAATTCTGATCTTGATACCAGAGACCTGAAGGTACCAAAATCTAGGGTGGATGAAGGAACAGTCAAGTTCAAAAAAGATCTTTCCAACTTTGAATTTGTGCATTTCACTGGCTACAGTAGGGCCATGATTGGGTTCAAGACCTGGTGGTCTGTCAACATGGAGGTGCAGCTTGCTACCCCTATCCTGGTTTTACTACAGAAATTGGATCTGCCATCCCAGGGAAGGCAAACCAAATCCAAAGAGGTTGACATTACTATCTGCAGCCTCCTCACCTAGAATTACAAAGGCTGTTGTCAAAAAAGGTACCCGTTTTTCCCTTTCTTTTGTATTTCTTTTCCTTCCTTTACATTGTTCTTCTTACTTATAGTTTCTTTTACTAGTATAGGAACTTCGAAGGAGGCTTCACCCCAGAGAGCACAAACCTTGGCCACACTGAAGAGTAAGCAGCAGAAAAGAAAAGCCCACATCAAGCTTGAGCCTGTGGAAGAGGCCTCTAAGGTCCCTTCATAAGAAGAAGAAGAAGAAACAGAGGCCACTTTGAAAAGAAAGAAGAAACCAGCTTCTTCTACTGCCCAACCTACCATAGATTCTGCTCACGAAGCAGCTGTTAAGGCAATAGAAAAGAACATGCCAAGGAGGTCATTGTTTTTCAAAGATCTGAGAAGAAGAGGCAGCAGAGGATTTTAAAGGAAGAAGCTGCTATTGTCGAGGCAGCACAACAGGAGACTACAAGGAAGAGTAAAGCTGCTGAACAGCATACCCTTCGCAGCTCTCCAATTACCATTACTATAACTGCTGGTAATTCTTCTTGCCTTTTTACAACACCTTTGGTTTTGATATACTCTTTCAGCTTTGTTTTTATGCCTCTTTTCTTTTGATATGCAACAGTAGCTAGCCTACCTATACATTCTTTGTTGCCTTCTTCTTCTCCTCCATAAAGTACTGAAAGATCATTGTTGAGCCCTGCGGATTTGAAGAAGGCCCTAAAGGGAAAAGGAAAGACAGACATCAATTTTCCAATGAGTGTAGAGCCTCTACAAATGATATTTCCAACTCTTGCCTCTACACTCCCTATAGCCTCTTCCTTAGTTCCCTTAAGGCTTGACCTATCAATCATCTTTTCCTTCCCCTCTCATAATCCTGTTGAATTTCTCAACTGGCCCCTGGTGACCATCACCTCACCTTTGCCTGATTCTACACTTCCCAGAGTCTTAGCCACCTTTTTATCTTCTGAGAGTATGCCTACTACCCCTCATTCTTCCTTAGTAGCTAGTACCTCCCGGGATGGCACTGGTAGCCCATGAACACTTCCTTCAATACCCTGCTCCAATCCCCCTTCCTTGGACTTGCTGGTGGCTAGGACTATTAATGCTGCTGAGACATTTCCCTCTCATTCTCCTCCACCGATTACTTTAGCAATGCCTTCCATTGGCAGCTCCTCCACACTCCCCTTGTCAGAGGAAGAGATGAACATCTTCAAAGCTCAGCTGGTAAGCTTATTGAGGAAATCTACACCAGTGCTTCCATCTGACATTGAGACTGAGCCCTTGGACCTAACTGACTCATTTTTGTAGATAATTAGAGGCTCTTCTGCTGCTGAATCCATCATTCCTCTTCCTCAGATGGATTTAGGCATCTGGTTGGAGCTGATTAGGACTTTCTCGGGGATTCCATTCGAGGCTTTACAAAAGCCAAAAATCAAGAATTGGTTCCTCAAAAGCTGCCAATTCTTTGAGCAGGACCAATGTTGCCTTCAGAGGTCATTTGTCTCAGGCAGTAGCAACCATCGAATCTTATGTCAATATTCATCAACTAGCCAAGGTTGCAAAGAAAGAATTTTTAAAAGACAAGGAGTTTGGCTGTCATGTTCATTCTAAAGTCTCAATGCTGAAGGGACAACACTCATCTGCCACACAGCTCCAAGCTCAGCTACTATATAGGAAGGCAGAATTAGAAAAGGAACTAGCCGCAATCAACTTGGCTTTGGAGCAAAATGCAAAGAAGCTACATTCTTCTCACCAGGGGCTATCAAATCGCAGGCAGGAGATAAACACTGCCATTCAATTGTTCCCAGCACTTAGAAGTAAATAACTCATTGTAAGGGAACAATTGAAACATTGTAATGAATTTTGGGCCAAATTGCAGCAAAATGTACTTGATTTATTATGAAATGAAACACTATTATTTACCCAAATGTTTCTTATTTCTTCTTGATATTTCGTATGATGATCCTATACTCCTTGTACTTCCCACACAGTTGGGTAATAATGCTTTAAATATCTACTATTAATTTTCCTAGGATGCACATACCCATTTAGATTCTTCAAATGGTAGGCTCCCCTAGACAGGACTCTATGGACTTGGTATAACCCCTCCTAATTAGGTGACCACATGCCAAATTTGTGGCTTTTAATTCCTACTGGAAGTATTGTTTTCCAAACCAAGTCTCCTTCATCAAAGTTGATGTGTTGGACCCTTTTATTATTGCTTTTGGGTGTTTTTCTCTTTTGTAGAAAGATGTTGTTTAGTGCCAAAATTCTAACCTCATCCACATTTTCTAATTCCAAATGCATGCTTTGATAATACTGATCAGTACTTAGGTGATCTTGGCATTTGACCCTTAAGGACTTTATATTGATCTCAACAGGTAATACTGCATCATGCCTATATACTAAGGCATAAAGGGTAATTCTTGTGCTTGATATTTAGGAAGTCCTATAAGTCCATAACACATCTAATAGTAAGTTATGCCAATTTCTAGGATTGTCTTCAACAACCCTTTGTATTTCCTTCTTCAAGGATTTGTTCAATGACACTGCTTGACCATTTGCTTGTGCAGAATAGGGGTGTAATTAATAAGACGAATTCCAAACTCTGCTGCGAAAGCCTTTACTAGCTTTCCATCAAACACAATCTCATTATCCACTATTATGGTCTGTGGAATACCAAATCTATAAATCAACTCCTTGATGAAATCAATTACTTCTATCTGATCCATTATTTTATAGGGCTTAATCTCAACCCACTTAGTAAAGTAGTCTGTAGCCACTAGTATGAAACAGTGTTGTTTTAAAGAAGGTGGGTAAATTTTCCCTATCATATCCATTGCTCACCCTCTAAATGGCCAAGGATTTACCACTGCATGTAGATCAGTTATTAGAACATGTCTTATCATATCATGCTTCTGGCATGCGTGACAACCTTTTGCATACTTTATATAATCCTTAAGGATGGTTGGTTAGTAATAAGAATGCCTTCAAAGCAGCCACCTCATCTTAACCCCAGGCTGGTGAGCACCACAGATGTCTTCATGCACCTCAGCTATAGCAGTCAATGCTTCCTTTGGTCCCAAACACTCTAACAAGAGACCATCTGCCCCCTCTTTTATAAAGAGCATTCCCATACACTATGAACTTCATGGACTACAGCTTAAGCTTTCTGCTAGCCTTAGAGGAAGGGCTAGTCAAATATTGAATGATTGGATGTCTCCAATCCTGCTCTTCCAAGTCATTCTGATTGGCTTCTACCAATAAACCTCATTTTGCTAAAGGTGGTGTCAACTTCTGATATGTTGCTTGGCCCATATCTGTTTGAGCATTATTATCCCTTATTCTGAAATTCGAAGCTTTCTGGGCCACATCATTGGCCTTGTAATTCAAGAATCTTGGGATGTGAGTTACATCTACCACTTGAAAATGGGAAAGTAAATGTACAGCAGCAACATAGTATGGCAACATGCTTACACTTTGACACTTAAAGATCCCTTTTACTTGTTTAATTACTAATTGGGAATCTCCAAATATATCAACTGCATGAGCCCGTAAGCCAATAAGTAACTCAAGTCCCAGAATTAAAGCTTCGTATTCAGCTTGATTATTAGAACAAGTAATTTCATCAATTCTAAAACCATGTGTGGTTTCTGCTCATTGTGGTGATTTAATCGCAACACTAATTCCTACCAGGCCATTAGCCTTTGATCCATCGAACCACATCTGCCATGGCTCCAAGTTTGCTATATCAAGTTCTATTATTTATTGATTTTCTATTTGACATGGATAATCAGCTAAGAAATTGGCTAATACCTGACCTTTCACTGCCTTTTGGGGAATATATTCCAAATGAAACTCTGACAAAGCCAAAATCCATTTGCCCATTCCTCTTTTTAATATAGGTCTAGATAACATGTACTTAACCAAATCTGTGATTGCAATTATCAAGATAATAGTAGACAAAAGATCATATCTTAATTTTATTACTGCAAAGTACAAGGCTAAACACAGCTTTTCAACAGTTGAGTATTTATATTCACAAGAGTTTAAAAACCTATTAATGTAATATACTGCTTGCTCATTGCCTTCTTCATTGTCCTGAGCCAGAAAGACTCCTAATGATTCTTCAACTGCAGTAATGTATAGCTTCAAAGGTCTGTCCTTCCTTGGTGGCATCAACACTAGAGGTTTGGCCAAATAGGCTTTTATTCTTTCGAAAGCAACTTGATGCTCTGCTGACTACCCAAATTCTTCTTCATTTTTTAATTTCAACAGAGAAGAAAAAACTTTAGTTTTCCCAGCAGTGTTAGAAATAAACCTTCGAAGAAAATTAATCTGACCAATGAATTTTTGCAAGTCTTTCTTACTTGATGGAGGTTTGGCCTCAATGATGGCTTTGGCTTGTTCTGATCAATCTGTATTCCTTTCTTGTGTACTATATACCCTAAGAAGTTTCCAGTAATACACCAAAAGCACCTTTGAGTGGATTGAGCTTTAACTTGAATTTTCTTATTCTTTCGAAGGTTGCTGTCAGGTGGATAAGATGCTCTTCCATAGATTGAGACTTTACTACGATATTATCAATGCAACACTCCAAGTATCCTCCAACGAGATCATTGAAGATGGTGTTCATTGCTCTTTGATATGTTGCTCCAGCATTCTTTAATCTAAATAGCATCTTAACCCATTCGAAGGTCCCAATGTTCCTAGGACACCTAAAAGCTATCTTGTGAACATCTTCCTCTGCTATGCATATCTATTTATAGCCAGAATGCCCATCCATCATTGACAAGATCCTGTGACTTACTGAACTATCCACCAGCAGATCCACTACAGGCATGAGATACTCATCTTTTGGAGTTGCCAAGTTCATATTTCTAAAATCAATACATAACATCAATTTGCTATTCTTTTTAATCACAGGCACGATATTGGATAGCCATTCAACTTACCTGGCTGTTCTGATAAAGCCTGCTTTGAGGAGACAAGCAATCTTATCCTTCACCTTTTGAATCACTTCAGGACTCATTCGTCTAGATTTCTGCTTGTATGGTTTAAAATTTGGCTTAATTGGAAGTCTATGTTCCATTAATCACCTATCCAATCCAGGCAGATCATTGTAAGACTAAGCAAAACAATCTTTATATTTTTTCAAAAAGGCCAATAACTGGTTCCTGGCTATAGGATCCAACCAAACACTAATATAGGTAGGTTGTTGTACTGCATCTCCTAGATTGATCTCCTCTAAAGGATCTTCCATCTAAGTGCTTACCAATGTCCCTCCTTCAGCTTCTTCCTGCTTCAAAGCAAACCTCATCCTGATCTGTCACAACCTTTCCTGGTTCAACCTTTTTGCTCTCTTCTTTATAGACAAAATCTATCCATAGAGCTTCTTCTTCCTATATCTCCTGAATTTTAGTCTCAATGTCCAATGCACAATACTTGCTTAGAGCCAATGGTTTGGCCTCATGTTGCTCATGTTTGCAGCCAATCATCATGGCTTCTTTTTCTTCCTTCTGAACCTTCTAGACTATTGCCTCAATGTCCAATGTGAAGAACTTCACCAAAGCCAAGGATTTGGCTTCTTGATTTTCCTGCCTACAACCAGGTATTATTGGTATCCTTGATGATGTAGTCATATTCATCACTAGTACTTTCTTGCACCAAATGTTTCAGGTGTGCCAATTCCTCATCAGTCGTTACTTTGGCTGTTCCATCAAGCTTTCTTAGTAAGTGGAACCACCCATTCGGTATACAATTTTGCTTTTACAAAATCTGCACAAGCAATGAAGGGCTGTGGGTCTGCATTAATTTCCTCTGTCTTCCCGTTGCTTAAAGCTATCATCACCTTCTGATGTAAAAAAGAGGGTACACATTTGTTGGTGTGGATCCAATCTCTACCAAGCAAAGAATTATACTTGGCATTACTGTCTATGACAAAAAAGACAGTCATACAATCCCTTGTTCCCACACTCAAATTAATGGGTAATATACCTTTGGCCATCTGTTTGTCCCCAGCAAAACCAGCAGATAGTCGTGCTTTTTGGGATCAATCTAGGATTCCTTTTGCCCAATTTTTTCAAAGATGAACGAGATTTACTGCTGCCCCATTATTCATTAATACCATGTCCATCTCTATTCCATCAAAGTATGTCTTAATGTATAGAGGTTTAACATGTTGAGTCATTGATGATGTGGGATATTCAAAGGGGTATGATAGAGTAACTATGCTTACCTCTTCATTTTCTTCATCAGTTTCCATAGGCTTGACTACTTCAGACTCATCCTAGACTATGCTGGCTTGTGAGTCTTCGTTGGAAACTTCTATAGGCTCACCCTCTTGACCCTCCTAATTTCCTTCTTCCGCCTAAAATTTCTGAGATAGTATGTATAGCATATTAATTGGTATTCAGGAGAATGAGCCAAACTGCACCACTAGCTGTATTTGCTCCACTCCTATATTGGCCTAACCTGATGCTTGGGATGTATCTTCCATGCTACATTCTGGAACCTCAAGCTCCTTATCAATGGTCGGTTGTTGGTCTGACTTGAATACAGACACTGCTTGTTCAACCATGAAAGCTTTGAACGTATTTTCCTCAGTCAATACACGTTCCTGGCCTGGTCCAGTTCCTTCGTCTGTCTCATTGTCGTCATCACTTTCCATTAAGGCCTTTTCAAGGCCTACCAGACTTGATCTCTTTTTGGTTTTCAGTTTAGAATGAACCTTAGCCAATTTTTCTCTATTAGCACTTCAGTTGATCTTGGGACTAGGTTTTGAATTTTCTCATTCTCTCGTTTGATCTTTTGTTTGCACCAAAGAGGTGCCCTCACTGGCTCCCTTAAGATCCCTTTGGTACTGAGTGAACCTGTGTTGGATTTTCCCCTATGAGATCTAGAGATCACATCTAGTTCCTTTGTTTTCAGATTTTTGAGTAAAACCTAATTATTTGGGGCCACCAAAGGAGGCTTAATCATTTTATCCCTACTTGTAAAGGCCTTCCCTTGGGTTGGTATCATCTTAGGTTTGTTCTGCATGACAAACTAATCTGGTACTCCTAGTACCCATGAGTCCCTTGTACCAATCATTGGGCCTGCTATTTTTACCTTCGAAAGCCAATCACTGGTCTTGGTTCCTTGTTTTGGGCCAAGTTCAAGCTTATTTACGGGCTTATCAACTGCTCTGTAGTAATTTAGTGGCCTAGCCTCATACAAAGGTCTCTTACCCTTTGACAGATTCCTGGCACCTGGAGACCCAACCAAGGATGGTTGCTGGTTAAGATCCTTTGAATGTGCCCTCTTGTTGTGGGTACTAACTGGCCTTCGATTTTTCTGCACATCCTTGTAGTATTGTTTCTTATCAACGGGAAGCCCTTTCAACTAATTGTAACTTAGCCTACATCTGGGACACATTTACTGCATGATATCTGCTTCGAGCGAATCATCATCTAACAGTTCTTTGCTAGAGCCATTTCCCTGGCCTTCGAAGCTTTGCCCACTAGTTGGGGAACACTGTATACTCTTTTTAAAGGTAGCCTGGCTAGCCACATGCATTTACACATTGACTTCATCCAATTCCTTAAAAGACAAGCCCTTCTCCACCTTTTGGGTAAGAAGTTTGGTATGCCAACATTGGCTGCAGCTTCTCTGATTTCTAGAAATGGATTGATGTCGATTTCCATTGACTTTTCTGCCTTGGCTGGGAACTTCAGTCTTCTTTTTCGAATCTGCTCTTGAATCCTGTCTCGAAAAGCAATGCAATTTTTAGTTGAATGAGACTAAGAGTTATGCCATTTACAGTACATCTTGCCTTTTATTTCTTCTGAAGTTGGGATCTTAATTCCCTTAGGCAATTTTAAAAAATGGTCTATTAACAAATAATCAAATATGTCATTTGCTTTTGATACATCGAAAGAATATTTCCTGTGAAGATCTTTCTTTTTAAACTGTTGATCAATGGTGGTATCCTTCTGAATTAATGCTTTGTAGATCATAGGTTCTTCTCCTATAATCTCTGATGCATCAATTTCAAAATTAGGGTCCCTATAATAGGTCCTATAAGATGCATTACTTTGATCATGTTCTTCTTCAAGGAGAGTCTCATATCTAGTAACTTTATAAGTTAGTTATATTAGGTCTTGAAACTCTGTTGAGTCAAACTTCTTTCGAAGCCTAAACTCTAGCCCATTTTGGGCCAACCTTACAAATTCAGGTTCAAGTAGTACGACCTTATTTGTTTTGTGCCCTTTTGAATCTGGCAATGAATTGAGCCACCTTCACATCAGGCCTTTGGCTTAACCTTGCCAAGTCTGCCACAGATACTTCAGGCTCTGTTTGGAAAAACTGGGCATGAAACACCTTTTCCATTTGTTGCCAAGTCTAGATAGAACCAGGTGTAAGGTTTATATACCACAAGAAAGTTGCCCCAGTTAGAGAGTTTGGAAAAAGTCTTAATTTCATGTAATCATTGTTGGTAAATTCACCACATTGGCCTGTAAACCTGGCAATGTGTTCAACAATTGACTGGTTTTTATTTCCATAAAAGAGGGCAAAGTCTAGTATCTTAAATCCCCTTGGGTATTCATGTAACCTATCTACCCATTCTGGGTAAGGCTTTCTATAAACAGGGGTCTGGACCCCCCGGGCTATGGGTTCACAAATCTCTCTAACAATGGACAAACACAGGGTTTGAAGGAACTTCATGTGCTTGAGGCCCTCTTGGTCCATGTAAAGGCACATTTGGGATTAGTTGTCCCTGTTGTGCTAATTGATATTGAGGGTATGGTTGCCCTCTTGGGGCATGCATTTGCCCTATGAAACAAGTGTTATTTCTCTTTCCACCGTAAAAATTCTTTCCCCCCGAGTGTGAATTTGAACATAGGATTGGTGAACACCAGTGTAACAGGCATGGGTTTAAACATAGGATTTGAAAATACTTGCATGCCATTTCTCTGTGTTAGACCAGAGCCACTAATGTGTATGGTTTTACTGGTAGGCAAAGGTGCATTTTCACTTGCCAGAGGTCGAGGAGGAGCTTCATACCATGATTGAGGCGCAGGTAATGGTCTCTCATGATTTTCACTATTAGTTTGACCATTAGTTTGATCATTATTTAGCCCATTATTTTGCATAGGTTGTTTATCTCAAGCCAATTTTTGCTAAATGAAATTTATGTTCTCTTCAGCCTGTCTTATGATAGGTGGTTGATATGAGTTCATCCGATCCAAAAAGGATGTTGCCCACCTTTTCATTGTTTACGTTAATTGTTGTCCCATAATGTTGGTCAATCCTCCCCATGGATTCATTGGTTGGATGGAGGGAACAGTAGAAGGTCCAGTTTCATGGCCATGTCTAATATTCTGGATGGGTGTTGCATATCCTGCAATGCTAGTCTCTTCGACAATTTGTGGAGGATCTGTTGAGACAGGCACATTCATGGGATATGATATTACATTATCCTTTGGGTTATGTACTTCTAAATCTCATTCTACACCTTCTTCGAGGCATTTATTTTCTCCTTGTCTCCTACGTCTAGCCATTATTAGAGTCCCATTGGGCATGCCAAAAATATATGTTGGCTTTTTTGGCTTTCGAAGGTTAGAAATATAATTTGAGCGTGCCAGCAAGGATCAATAAGTCTTTACAAAGATTAGTAAATGCCAACTAATTAGTCAGACGATTGCTTTAAAGTTCTTTTAGCCTCAATGAAGAGGACTTTACTGGTGGCTTAGTTTTTAGGAGAAAATTACGAAGACTAATCAAAGTAAAAGAAAGAGAAAAAAACAGTGGTAGAAATCAAACTTCATTAAGTAAACAAAAGTTTACAATATTACCTTCACACTTCCACAACTTCGAAGGGGATTACATCAACAAACTACTTTAAAATTACTCCTAGGAATTTGAAGTGTAGTACATGAAAGTAAAAGGCTGGAATTTAAAGGACTTGAAAATGTAAAGTAAATAAACTAGTTTTCTAGATCTGATTCTGGGTCTCTGCATTATCAGCACTCTCTTCTATTTATAGGCTCTGAAGATAACTGTTGAAGTGGCTGATAATCGTTGAAGTAGATGATAACTATCGAAGTGATCTCCATGATCACTGAGTATGGCTTTGAACAGTTTGCTTCCACTATTCTACTCCCACGGTTGGGCTTCCCTCTTGAATTTGAATTTAAATTGTAAGCAACCGTTTGACCACATTACCTTGGGTATCTTGATTGTTCCCATGTCTCGTGGATCCATTGCAACTGCTACAAGTTGCCACATGTCTATTGATGATTGGAGACCTTTAATGATTCCCCACATTGCCCTTTATGATCCACGTGTCAGGCTGCGATAGGTTTGTACAAAATATATAGCCAACAATTATCTTCCAATGTAAATCATTAATTAATTTTGGAAGAGATCAATAATCACATAGGTACTATAGACTTTCTCCTAGTGTAGTTAGTAGTGTATCTTCCAGCTTTATTTGGTTCACTGGAATGAGATGGATTGGAATTTGAATGATCATTTCTTAAATTCTTTTATGGAATGATTATTTCCTTTACAGGTAAATGATGATTCTATTTGTAAAGTATTTTTCAATATTATTTTAGTCAACCAAACATGGGAATGAATATTTTGATGGACTGATCATTTCATTCTTTCTTATTTCAGTGAACCAAACACTACCTGAAGGTAATGTCCCAATAGTTTTAAGAGTCACACGATTATGTAAGTCTCTATATTGAGCCAACACTGTGTTGGCTATAGGTGGGGCAAGTGCTGATTATTATTGGAAAAAATGGGGACGCACATGAAGTAGTAAGGGACCCATTAAAGGTGACCATTGAGCATTTGTTTCATTAACAAGATTTGGTGACCAAATTCCCAAAATCTTTAACCTCTTCAAAGTACCAAATATAGGATCACTTTGCATTGCAATCTTCCATTTTCATTCTCAAAACTTGAATGATGCTTTGAGGAAAAATAGAAATAGACCTTAGTTGAGCAAATTGGATATGGAATGAGTGAGACTTGGTCTGCCACGAGTAATATTATTTTTCACTTGGGTTAGGCCACAATACTTCTTTTGAAATGAACGGAAAGGAATTAAAAACTAGGTTCAATTACATTGGTAGTCCCTATAGTTTGTCCTATGTGTCATTTTGGTCCTTAATTGGCTCAATTTTGAGCCTAGATTTTGAAATTTGTGTCATTTTAATACAATTGAAAATAGAGGTTAAGAAATTAGACCAAAAATTTGCATGTGAGTAGCTATAGGGGATGGAAATTCAAGCCCAACCCAACCAAGGATATGGATCCAAAGTTGTTTAGGAAAGGTCTAGACCTAACAAGGCCCAAAAAGAAGGGTCAACCAAGCCCATGACATATCAACAAAAGATAGGATACGATTCAGAACATGTTAGATTAGCTTAATGACAACCGTTAGATCAACATGAATCCAATGGCAAGGATTACGGAAAGTTGGCCACCACTTAGACTGACACTAACAAAGAACAATACCGTCCGATCAATTCCAAATCTGACGATCAACTTTCAATACAACTTGGCCACTATGGTCTGACAATAACACAACCGTCCAATAAGCAGAAATCCAACAGTCCACAATAGATACAAGTTGGCCACTAACAAAAGTGACCCCTGACGGAAGGTTAACCATCCAATCTGGGTTGGCCTTGAGATTTATGAGGCCTTAAGTGGACTCCAAAAATGGGGCCCTCTTATACAGTAGCCACAAAAAATTTACTTACACATATAATCGTATAAATTATAAATTAAAATTTACTTTCATATATTAAAATACGAAGAAATCATTACAAAGACTAAAAACTTATAAAAATTTGGTCTTGTTGCTTTGTAGTTTAGCAATAATCTATACAAATAACATAATTCACTGATATTTGATAACAAAAAGATTATGTTATTGCAATATGATAGCATAAACACAATTCAATTCACAGATCATATTCCATTGACTATATGATTGCAAAACACAAATTATTGAAACAAAATTATGGCAAACAAAATTAAGGGAAAGGAATTAGAAAAAAATTATTCAATTAAAATATGATAAAGAGGGCACAAAAATTTAGGCAAAATTATTTATTCCAATAAAATCTAATATGTATATATATAAAGAGTGTGCGAAAGACATTTATGCTGATGAATGATGATGCTCACATTATACTATTTGGAATGATTATATATAATATATATATATGTTTTTAATTTGTTTGGACTGATTATATAACATAATTTTTTGGGGGGCCTTTTAGACTAGGCCCCAATCAATAAAAATTAGATATAGCCTATTTGAATATAGTATAAAAATAACAAATTTGGAGCCTTATTTTGGACAAAATTTTTGGGACCACCCAAGACACAGGCCTTACTTGCCTTAGCCCAGGGTTGGCCTTGCATCCGATCAAAAGAAGATCAACATTTCAAGATAAAGCCTAAATCAACTATAAAAGGAGAACCAAATTGTCACACCCCAAATCTGAGGCATGATCGGCCGTATCCCACAGGGCCTTAGCCCAAGGCACATATAAGCCTAAATAAGAATCCATAGTCCTATAGAATAAATGCAACAATAATTCAATCATAATTAAACCAAAACCTAATCTAGTAATATGTCACAAGTATAAATGAGCAAAGCTAGCCCTAATCAATACTGTCCATATATCCAATGGGACACAAACAATCCACATAACAAAATAATCCTAAATGAATCTCAACCAAAATATATGCACAAAATTGACATAACAATCTAAAAATAATAAATGAATGTCCTAGAGGTATATGCAATAGAGTCCCTACTATGCCATGAATTCACTCTAAGTCCTTCTATCACTTGGAAATGTTAAACAACTAGGTCAGTTGATAGCTCAGTGAGTAGAAGCATAAATAGTAAATACAGTTTCAAAAACATGGTTCGATTCCAAAATAAGATGTCTATAACATAAACTAGATTGACATACAATTTTGACAAAGATGATCTGATTAAAAAATAAGGTTCCATAGTTTAATAAAAAATATAAATTCAAAATATCAATGGATCTCTAGAGCTATCAAATTTGTCAATGTGCGGCATCTTGAATTTTTCTAAGAGACACAATCACGTCACCCAAGCTAGCATCCAAGTCCGAGATGCAGTCAGGCTCTTTTGTGTAGCTTATACTCTTATTCATGTGTTGGAGCGTGAGAATCTCTCCATTCTCCTTAGAGTTTCCCTTATTTCGTTGTTTTGTTAATTTTTGTTGGTATAGAAGCCTAATCAGGGTTTACTCCACGAGAATAGACTGAATCTCCCCTCTTGTCACTATTTCATGAACTTGGGTAGTTATCCCTTTTAATGTGTTTGAAGGTGAGAATCTCTTTATCCTCGTCAGAACCTTCTTATTTCGTTGTTTTGTTGATTTTTGTTGCTATAAAAGCCCATGAAGGGTTTCCTCCACGAAAATAGACCGAATCTCTTCTTGTCACTATTTCATTAGTTTGGGTAGTTTATACCCCTTTTAATGTATTTGAGGGTGAGAATCTCTCTATTCTTGTGGGCGCCTTTTTTATTTTGTTGCTTTGTTGATTAATGATGATGTAGAAACCTAGGCACGGTTTTCTCCACGAGGATAAGTTGGATTTAACTTTTCAAAACTCTCTTTCATGGATTCAGGCAATCTATGCTCGTTTTCATGCGTATGAAGGCTAGGACCTCTTTATCCTCGTCGGAATACTTGTTTTAGTTATGATAGTTTTTATGCTTATTGTGTGAGTGATTTTCCGATCACACTGCCCTCCTTAGTAATTCAGCTGTAGAACACAGGCATAACAGATGGCACCCTGTTATCCTGCACAGAAAGAAAAGGCTCCGGCGGTGGTTCTTCCACCCGGGGGCACTCCGACGATCAAGTCAGTATATTTCTTAAAGGTAATCAAGTATTTAACTCACAAGCTTGAGTATTTAGAACATACCTTAGACCCATGGGGGTGCCTCCCTTTTATAGTCAATACAATCCTAGTCCCAATAGGAGCCTAACTCCAATGGACTCTGGATTATTGCTAATCTGGAACTCCCAAGGGGTTCAGGACAAAACTCTCCAAGAGTTTTACCTTTATCCAAACTGAAGCCTTCTCTCAATTTAGGACTCCTGTCCTTTATCTGCTTATCTCGGATTCCGATATCTTCAGAGTTAACCTCGGCAACTCTGAGATCACCTCGGCGTAATAATCTCAACATGTGGAACCTCGGATGACATGTCGGCGTCCCTTGCCACGTGTTGGTACTCAGAAAATATATCCCCACAATTGCCCCCTAGGTTCTATTACCTCGGCATTCTGAGATGATGGAACCTATATCGAACTTCTCCCTCGTACATCGGCTTTAGAGCTTTCTAGCCGATGTCATTCTCTTCAGGCCGACGTGTCTTCGTTCAGGAGCAAGAATTCAAAAAAAACTCCCCCACGCGCATGAGCTGTCATGCACCACTTCTCAACCGTTTCATTTACACATTTTATCCCTATTGGCCCGTGCCTGCGACGTGCCTGTAAGCTGTCTTTTCTCTGTCTGCGCCGCCTGACGTCTGCGTTACTCCAGGCGCAATAAATGCTCCGTATTTTGCCACCGTTTCAAGTTTTTTGACAAAAAACTCTTGCCTCTCTTCTTTGCCTTTTCACTTTTGTATTCGTTTTACTTTCGCTTTCTCTCTCTAAAGTTCTTTCTGTTTGGGTCTGCCATTTCCCTAAGCTCCAAGCTCTGTGATTGATCTCTTTCTTTCACTCCAGTGAAGTTTCTGAGACTCTGCTTTGTCGGCGTTACTCATTCCGGCTTCAATTTTTCTGGTAAACCACTTGCCCTTCTTTTCTTAGTTCTTGGTTGTTTCTGGAATTTCTTGTTAATGCTGTTCTGCTCAAGCCTTTATTTTGTGAATCATTCACCTGAATGCGTCTTATTTCATGATTTTACTCATGTTATGAACACCTGCACTGTTTCACCGCTGCTCTTAGCCTTCGATCCTCTGTTTTTTTCGTGTTTTTGATAGCCCAACTCTGTTCTTGAATCTGAGACTTCGTCTTCGTTTTCTGTTCTTTGTATTTTTCTCCAGATCTGTGCCCTTGATCTTCGTCTTCATAATTCTAGGTTTGGGATTTGTATATAGAACCATTAACTCTTAGGAAAAACTGAAACAATTTTCACCATTACATACCTGGATCTCGGCCGAGGTCCCAGCAACCTTTTAAGAATATCTTCTATCTAAGTATCTTCACACCACAAATCATGGGTATGTGGAGAAATAGGGTAAATACCCCAACCAAGCTTGAATTTTTTAGGCAAGAGTTCTCCATTCCGGACGATGTTTACCTTAGGCTAGCTGGGGATGATGATTCCATCATGCCTACAGACCATACGATGCCTTTCCCTATTGTAGCTTTTGTTGAGTGTGGACTCCGGCTTCCACTCAATCCCCTTTTCCGTGAGGTTCTTCACTATTATAAATTGAACCCCATGCAACTTGCCATCAACTCCTACAGAGTGATTAATGGTATCATAGCCCTGGCTAGGCAGGAGAACATTAGGATCATTCTTGCCGATATCCAATTCTGTTATACCATGTGTCCTCTTAACCTGAAGGAAAAAGGTTTCGTCTATTACCTCAAGCCGAGGTCTACCGAATTCAAAATTGTAGCCGACCTCCCAGACTCCAACAAAGGGGCTGGTGACGATTATCTTATTGCTTCTGGAAATTGGGAGTTTGGCCCAGACGAAGATGTTCATCTTTATCCTCTTCCCCGAACAGTAAAAGAGGGCAAGGGTAAGAGCCCAGTGTTAATTACTTAGTTGTTTCTTTTTCAAGTCTTCAATGTTTGATCTGTTTCTGACCACTATTTTCTTCCTGCAGATGTTCGCCAGCCACCAAAGAACTTCACCAGTCCTATTTTCTGGGTAAGGACTTGAAGAAAGTTACTAGATCTGCCAATTGACAAACGAAAAGCTCCACTGGTACTGAATTTTCATCCCATCATATAAATCCACTTTGCCCGACGTCCCAAGAAAGAAGAAAAAGAGCCTCTCTTTAGCTACTGCAATAACTCAAACCGCATCCTCATCTCGGGCTGACCAAGGATCAACTTCTGACCCAGCCGACCAACCATCCACTTCAGCCCCATACTTAGTCCCAATACCAGAAAGAAAACGCCGACGTAGACTTGTCAAAACAGCCGAAATGGTTCGCCCGAGACCTGTCGCCCAAGGACCATCTGGCCAACCTACCAGATGATGTTGATGCCATTCCAACCCAGTCGATGCCCCTACCAAAGCCGAAACGAATGAAGAAGGCTCTGCCAAAGACCAAGGCTACTGAGGCTGAGGCTGAGGCTGAGGATGCTGTGCCGATCTCACAATTGGCCGAGAATATGAAGACCGCTTCCACTGCGGCAAAAAGATCTGCTGAAACTCAACCAGTAGAATCCCAGAAGTCAAAAAGGCCGAGGTCGTCTTCTGGGACGACTTCAAAGTCAAAAGTGCCCAACGTCCCTTGGACACCAGCAATCACATTGGAGAACAAGCCAGTCTTGGCCAGTGACAGTGCCGATGACATAAACATTGGCGTTGCACTAAGCACAACCCTCCTTCTTCCAGGCGATCTTGAGAAGAATGCCGAAATGAGCGAGTATGAAAATTACGCGTTCATGCTCCAACGTTGCGTTCAAGTAAGTGGCTTTACTTGGTAACTTGTTTTATCCTTATTGTTTCATACTTGTTAAATTCTGTAATGACTTTTCACTTTGTGTTTTTTTCAGGCTGTCCAGCATGCACACTCCTTCTCCATGCAGTCATTTGAGACCAGGGAGAAATTAAATGATTTAAAGAAGGAGTTTGCAGCTCTTCAAAAGATAAATAAAGGCCTTCAGTCAAAAATGAAAAAGTTGGAGGACCAAGCCGAGGCTGCAACCAAAGCCCAATCCTTGGCCGAAGAAAAAACTGAGGCTGTGGAAGCCATAAAAAACGTTGCTGAGGCGCAAAAGAAAGAGGCCGAGGAAAAGGCCGCTCAGTTCGAGAAGGAGCTTCAGCAAGCCTTAGCAACTAAAGAGGCTGAAATCAAAGAAGCTGATGAAAAGGCTTACGCCCAGGGTGTAGCCGATGTTACTGAAGATTACAAGCTCCAAGTCAGGCAGGCATGCAATAGGGGATTTTCCCTGGGTTGGATGTCCCTGGTGAAAAAGCTTGATCTTCCTGCTGACTCACCCTAGCGCAAGGCTGAAGTCATTCCTCTTCCTTTCCCTCCTCCTCCACCTCCAAGTCAAACTGAGGAAGATGATGCATCCGAATCTGAAGCCGATGTGGAGGATAAGGATGCTGGTGTCCTGGTAAGGAAGGCCAAGTCCCTACCTCAGGGTGATCAAGTCATGGACTTAACCCAAGATGAGGAGACTGAGGAGGTGTCCAAGGAGGCTGAGCTAGGGCATCTATCATCTGACCTTCTTCTGGCTGAAAGAAGTCTTAGTAAAACACTTGCAGAGATCGATGCCGAGATTGCGGCAGATAAAGAAGCCGTGGTCTCTGTAGAAAAAGATACAGAAGTTGTGAGAGAAAAAGACGCCGAGGTGGTTCTTCCAGAGCCCTCCGAGGTCCTAGTCCAACCATCTGTTAATGCTGAAGAAGTTTGAGTGTCTTTTGTACTTTTTTCTCTTTGTGTATTTTTCTGAACAATGTAAGCTTCCTTTTTGTGGCCGATGCGCCTTTCTTGTGAACATCCAGCTTTTGCTAGGCCACAGCGCCTTCATTCTATACAACTGTAACTGTTTTTCTCTGAATACTTTGTCTTTAATTTCTCTTTATTGCTTCTGTATGGCTTTATACTTAGAATATTTTGCATGATTTACATAATTCTTCCTTTGTACAATCTTCTCGCGGTTACATACCTCGGGTATAATAACTGTAAATTTTACTTCGGCCAGATATTGTCCTGCAGTCTTTCATAAATTTCAACAAGTATGAAACATATACTATTCAATGTTAACTTTGCATACCTTTCCCAAGTTTTAACGAGTATTTAAGCAGCGATCTCAATCTGTTTTATTTGTAAACTGCTACAAATTTCAACAAGGATTAACATATACAATAAACTTTTCTCAAATTAGAATGAGTATTAAACAATGATCCACTTGTAAATTGCTGTAAATTTCAACAAGGGTTTAAACAATTATATTTACCTCAACCTGTAAATTGCTGCAAATTTCAACAGATGTTAACTATCTTCTTTAGTTTATCCAACCAGTAGATTGCTATTAGTCTGTAAGCAATAACATCGGCTACACTTCGACTTGTAAATTGCTACAAATTTCAACAAGCGAAGAGAAACAGATATCTCGGCTTAAGCTTCAACTTGTAAATTGCTACAAATTTCAACAAGTGGTAAGCTTTGTATTCGGTCTGACCAACTTGTAAATTGCTACAAATTTTAACAAGTGGTAGACTTTGTATTCGGTCTGACCAACTTGTAAATTGCTACAAATTTCAACAAGTGGTAGACTTTGTATTTGGTCTGACCAACTTGTAAATTGCTACAAATTTCAACAAGTGGTAGACTTTGTATTCGGTCTGACCAACTTATAAATTGCTACAAATTTCAACAAGTGGTAGACTTTGTATCTTCTCTGCCCCCAATGTGAACCTGAGTTCCACTTGGGTTCTCATTTTTTATGCCATCCAGAAACAATGTTAAGTATCTTAATCAATCATATGTGCTTGAGAAATTCTGAAAAGATTTTATTGATGACATCGGCCGAAAATAGTGAACATCTAATGATAGAAAAATTTTAAATTACAAGTGTTCCAAGGTCTTGGCACTGCTTTGCCCTCATTGTCTTCAAGCCGATAAGCTCCATTGCCTAACACCGAAGTAATTCTATATGATCCTTCCCAGTTTGGGCCAAGCTTGCCTTCTCTGGGATCCTTCTTGTTGCCGACGACTTTCCTCAAGACTAAGTCGCCGACTTGAAAATCTCTTGGATTGACCTTTTTGTTGTAAGTTCTGGCAAGCTGTTGCTGGTATGCTGCAAGCTGAATTGCAGCCTTCTCTCTTCGTTCTTCCAAAAGATCCAGATCTCGGGCTAACAGTATATCATTAGTCCCATTCTCAACTCCTTGGGTTCGGATTCCTGGGATGCCGACTTCCAGTGGAATGACTGCTTCTGTGCCATAAGCCATGGCAAAGGGGGATTCCCCTGTTGATCTTCTCGGCGTAGTCCGATATGCCTAAAGCACGTTGGGCAATTCGTCTACCGACTTTCCTTTTGCTGCCTGGAGCCTCTTCTTTATTCCATCCAAAATTACTTTGTTGGATGCTTCTGCTTGCCCATTACTTTGGGGGAAACTTGGTGTTGAGAAGTAATTCTTGATCTTGAATTTTGCACAGAAGTTTTTGATGAGTTTGCTGTCAAACTGTGTTCTGTTGTCGGCAACGATGGCTCTAGGAATGCCAAATCTGGTGATAATATTTTTCCATATGAAATTCTTGACGTCTACATCTCGAATTTTGGCAAGCGGCTCTGCTTCTATCCACTTTGTGAAGTAATCCGTTGCTACCAGCAAGTATTTCCTCTGCCCAGTTGCTTGGGGAAGTTGTCCAACCAAATCCATGCCCCATTGGGCAAACGGCCAGGGGCTGGATACTGGATTCAGGTCGGCAGCTGGCTGATGAATCAAGGGTGCAAACCTTTGGCATTGTTCGCACTTCTTCACGTATGCTTCTGTATCTTTTTGCATGTAAGGCCACCAATACCCCTGGGTAATGGCCTTATGGGCTAGTGATCTGCCCCCAGTATGGCTTCCACAAATTCCTTCATGAATTTCATATAAAAAATCTTCAACCTGAAAAGGGTGTACGCACCTTAAAAGGGGTCCAGCAAAGGACCTTCTGTAGAGATGTCCGTCCTTGGTCAGGATGAATCTTGCTGACTTCAATCTGACTTTGTGTGCTTCTTTGCGGTCTTCTAGCAGCTTTCCTTCCTTTAGATATGCAACAATTGCATCCATCCAGCTTGGCCCCATGTCTACACACATTGCTTCCTGTTTTGTGCTCCGTGGTTCTATGCTCGGGCCCGACATATAGTCAATCATAATTGTTCTTGTTTTTCCAGTCTGTATTGAACTTGCCAGGTTGGCCAACGCGTCGGCGTGGCTGTTATCATCTCGGCTTACTTGAAGAAGTCGGCAGTTCTGAAATTGTTCGGCTAATCTGATGACCTCCTTTGCATACGCAGACATCCTCTCGTCTCTGGCTACAAATTCTCCTGTTGACTGGTTAACAATTAACTGTGAATCACAAAAAACTATTACCTCATCTGCTTCTGCTGCTGCTGCCAGCTTTAGTCCTGCAATTAATGCCTCGTATTCTGCTTCATTGTTTGAGGCCTTGAACCCCAAACGGATGGACTGTTCTATTATTTCTCCATCTGGAGATATCAACAGTACTCCTGCCCCTGCTCCTGCTCCCTGCCGGTTTGAACTTCCATCGACAAACAGTCTGAATAAGTCGCCGATGTAGATGCTGCAAGGTCTGAGCTTTTCCTTCCTTTGTTCCTTTGCTCTTTGCTGGGATTCTCCTTGCGTGCTAGGACCTCGTTCATCCTGGCTCGACGGAGCCCGATGTTCGAGGTATTCAGGCGTGAATTCCGCGACGAAGTCGGCCAAAACCTGGCCCTTGATTGCTGTTCTGGGCCTGAATTCCAGGTCATACTGGCCCAAGGCTACTGCCCACCTTGCAATTCTTCCTGTTAAGTCCCCTTGTTGCAATAAGGACTTCAATGGGTGCTCCGTTAGCACTACAATTTTGTGTGCCTGGAAGTAGTGGTTCAACTTTTTTGAGGCCATTACCAAGGCCAGCATTAACTTCTCCAGTGGTATGTACCTTGTTTCAGCGTTTGCCAAGGTTTTACTTACGTAATAGACAGCCTTCTGTTCTCCCTGTTCTTCTCGGATTAGCACTGCACTTACTGCGTGTTCTGACATGGCTAAGTACAGAAACAACTCCTCCCCAGGTTCAGGTGTGGAGAGAACTGGGGCCGTGGTCAGGTACTTCTTTAGGTCGGTCAAAGCGGCCTCACATTCTTCAGTTCATAGGAAGTCTGCGGCTTTTTTTACCAGGTTGAAGAAGAGTTTACACTTGTCTGAACTTCGGCTTATGAACCTGTTTAGAGCTGCGGCCCTTCCAGTGAGCATTTGAACTTGTTTCGCCGATGTTGGACTCTGTAGATCTAGGATGGCTTTGATCTGATCTGGGCTGGCTTCTATTCCCCTTCTTGTTACCAGGTAACCTAGGAACTTACCGGATCCAACTCCAAACGCGCATTTCGATGCGTTGAGTCGGAGCCGATATGCTTTAAGTATCTTAAATACCTCTGCTAGGTCGGCAAGATGATTTTTTGGCTCCTTGGTCTTCACGACCATGTCATCGATGTAGACTTCTACTGTCTGGCCTATCAGGTGTTTGAACATTTTTGTTACCAGTCTTTGGTAGGTTGCTCCTGCGTTCTTCAGTCCAAAAGGCATCACCCTGTAACAGTACATGCCTTTTGAGGTAATGAATGCTGTCTTCTCCTCGTCTGGGGGGTACATAGCTATCTGGTGATACCCCCTATAAGCGTCCAGGAAGCTCATCCTTCCATGTCCTGATGTAGTATCCACCAGTTGGTCAATTTTTGGCAGAGGGGAGCTGTCTTTGGGGCAGGCTTTACTTAGGCTTGTAAAATCTACGCAAACCCTCCATTTACCATTTTTCTTCTTTACCACTACTGTATTTGAAAGCCATGTTGGATAATTGACTTCTCTGATAGCCTTGGCTTCCAGAAGTCTGTCTACCTCTTCCTCCACAGCTTCGATGTGCATCAGCGTCGGTCTTCTAGGTCGTTGTATTACAGGTTTTGCCGACCTGTCGACGTTCAGTCTGTGACATGTGACCTCGGGGTCAATGCCAGGCATTTCATAAGGTGTCCAGGCGAACACCTCTATGTTTGTTCTTAAAAAAGCTTCCAGTTCTCTCTCTTCTTCTTCAGCTAAGCCTGAGCCGAGAAGAAAGAAGCGCTCTTCGTCGCCCTCCTGGACGAGGATTTTCTTTAGTGATTCCTCACTTTTTTCGGCCGGCTCCTTGCCGACATCATCTAGGACCTCTATGTCATCATCTTCAATCTCTGCCTTTGCTGGTTCTCGGATATTGCAGGTAGTCTTCATTGCTGCCATGGAGCAGTTTTTTGCCTGTAGTTGATCTCCTCTGACTTCTTCAATCCCATGTTCTGTTGGGAAGCGCAGTAGTTGGTGCAATGTTGAGGGAACTGCCCCCATTGCATGCAACCATGGCCTTCCCAATATGATGTTGTAAGGGGATGGCGTATCAATCACGATGAATTCTGTCCTGATCTTCTTAGTACCGGCTTGTACTTCCAAGTTTGTGGCGCCTAGTGGCCACGTCGGCGTTCCGTTGAAGCCGACCATCGGGCCATTCGATTGCTCCATGTCGTCTGGGTGAAGGCCTAGCTCCTTGTAACATCTAACGTACATGATGTCACAAGAGTTGCCTTGATCTATTAGGATGCGTTTCACTTGGCACTCCCCAACCTGGAGGGATACTACCAAGGCATCGTTATGCGGGTGCTGGACCATCTCTAGGTCGGCTTCGGTGAAGGTTATTATCGGTCCTTGGCCCTCTTCAGGCCGATGTCTCTTTTCCCCGACTTGGTAGACATGCTGTAGATGCCTTACCCTTTGGGTTTCTCCTCTAACTTCATTCTCGTTAACCTTTGAGTGGATCACATTAACTATCCGAGGTCCTTCTGCCCGAGGTTGCGGAGGTGGTGGGGCTGCTGGAGCCTGAGGTAGTCTTGCCTGTTCCTCTCTTGTTCTGGTTTCATCGACAAGGTCCCTCAGGTGGCCTTGTCTTACTAGATCTTCCAAGTGCGCCTTTAGGGCTCTGCAGCCCTGTGTTGTATGTCCGTTTTCATTGTGGTAAGCACAATGTCTGTCCATGTTTCTTCCCATGAACTCTCCTGGTTCCCTTGCTGGTGTTCTGAAATAGGGCTGGCTCCGAATTTTTCCTAGGACTTTTTGAATTGGAATTCGGAATACGGTGGTGACTGCCTGTTTGGCCCTTAACTCCATCTCTGTTTTGCTGAATCCATTGTTACTTCGGCCTTGCTTCGGCGAGGCGTTCCCTTTCTCCTGTTTGACTTCCTTGTGGGTCGATGTATCCTCCTCGGCTCGCGCATACTTTTCGATTCTTGCCATGAGCTCCTCCATGCTCTTTGGCAATGTCTTTGCCAAAGATTTTCGTAGTGAACAGTTATCTTTCAGGCCGTTTTTGAAAGAAACGACCGCTACCTCCTGGTTGCATTCAGGTATTCGATTGAACACCTCGTAGTACCTTTTGGCATAGGCCCTCAGGCTTTCATCTTTGTTGATTTTTAAAGCCATTAGCGTGTCCACTCTCAATGGCTGCAGTTTATTTGTTATGAACCTGGCCACAAACATCTCGGCCAGGCCTTCCCATGTCTTTATGCTCCCCTTTGGTAATTTATGGAACCAATCTGATGCAATCTCCCCAAAGGACGAGGGGAACACTTTGCAGAGTAGTGGCTCGTTTCCACTGTACAATGCCATTGAATTCAAAAATAATCCAACATGGAAGTTAGGGTCTGACTTACCATCGTATATTTGAAACCTCGGCATGCTGAATCTTTTTGGTGCTTCAAATTTGTCCAGTTCTACCGAGAACGGCGTCCTCGGCTTGATGGTTAAGGTTACCTCGGCTTCAGCGTTCTGTTCCTTCCTCTTGAGGTAGTTTCTCAAGTCTTCTTTACTCCTCCCTGGAGCTCGGCTGTCTGTGGACTTCAGTCTCTTCGGTATACTACTCTCGGCCTCGTGATGGGCCCGTTTTGATTTTTCTCCGTGGGTTGTGTCAAAGCAGAGCGCCTGTCCTTGAATATGCCGATGTTCTCTGCGTTCCTGATCCTTCGTTTGATACGTTCTCTGGGACTTCTCTTGTCTTGGCTTCTCTCGCCTGACCTCCCCGGAGGGCGGGTGAGAGTGCCTTTTGCTCCTGGATAGTTGTGGTGCTTCAGGAATTATTTTCCTTCCTCCCTTGTGAGTATTAACTGCTGGAATTGGCGTGTTCTGCAGCGGGTATGGTGGCTGCATGACATTGTTTTGCATCATGAAGTTGACGACCGACTACAGGTCAGCCAACTTGTCTACTAATTCTTTTACTTCCTCATCTCTCCGTAGGCACCTATCTCTCCATACCTGGAGGTTGTCTTCATTGTAGTATCTGCCCTGGTCTGTTTTCTTCGAAGTGTCGCCCTCCCGGCCGACGTCTTTTCCCCCGTGCTCCTGGCCACGGGTTTCTTCGTTGTGATTGTCTCCTTCGACGTCAAGGTTGATAGGCCTGCCACTCCCAGCGGGAGCGTCGTCCCCAGCCTTTTCGTTTTGTGCGTTACTGGCCATCTATTCGTCTTTCTTTTCCACAGACGGCGCCAAATTGTGTGAGTGATTTTCCGATCACACTGCCCTCCTTAGTAATTCAGCTGTAGAACACAGGCAGAACAAATGGCACCCTGTTATCCTGCACAGAAAGAAAAGGCTCCGGCGGTGGTTCTTCCACCCGGGGGCACTCCGACGATCAAGTCAGTATATTTCTTAAAGGTAATCAAGTATTTAACTCACAAGCTTGAGTATTTAGAACATACCTTAGACCCATGGGGGTGCCTCCCTTTTATAGTCAATACAATCCTAGTCCCAATAGGAGCCTAACTCCAATGGACTCTGGATTATTGCTAATCTGGAACTCCCAAGGGGTTCAGGACAAAACTCTCCAAGAGTTTTACCTTTATCCAAACTGAAGCCTTCTCTCAATTTAGGACTCCTATCCTTTATCCGCTTATCTCGGATTCCGATATCTTCGGAGTTAACCTCGGCAACTCTGAGATCACCTCGGCGTAATAATCTCAACATGTGGAACCTCGGATGACACGTCGGCGTCCCTTGCCACGTGTTGGTACTCAGAAAATATATCCCCACACTTATAATGTGTGTTGGAATGGGTTTCTTCTCTTCTTACCCTTACTCTTATCTCTCATTTTAAGCTTATTCACTTTTCTTTAATTATATTAGGTTCATGCATCTGACCCCGATTATTATGTCTTAACAGACATCATTATGTGGTGTGTTTTTCATAATAATCCATATGCAATCCTTAGTAGCAATTGGGCTCGTAGGATTCATTTTATGTATGTGTTTGCATTTCGTAGATTATTGCATCTAGGATCATGAATATTTCTAACTAGCTGTCTTTTGTTGTATTTGGCTGGATTATTCAGTGAGTTTTCTTCTTATTTTCTTTGCATATCATTTAGTCTTACATCTAAGATCATGCATAGATTACTGACCCCATACACTCATGGCATGGTGCAGAGGAGTACTTAGTGAGCCTTTCTTCTTTCTCTTGCATCCCGTGTGTGTTTGCTTCTTATTATGTCTAGCGTACTGCCATGTGGCTACTTGCTTATGTGTTATACCTTTATGATTGCTCATTGCGTAAGTTGGAAAGATTCTGATCTCTTTACATGTTGGTTATCTCGCATTTCTACAAGATTGCTACCTTTAAACCCTTTTCAAATCACGAGAGATTAGAGTATTCCAAAGTAGGTGATCCGGTCTATACTTGTTTGCACCACATAATAACATTAATAATTGGGTTATATGATCATATTGTGTTAATAATTCTCACATCAAGAACTAGTAGAGGCTGATTTTTATTAAGGTGAGTAGGGATGCTTAATTCATGACTTTCTCTTCTCATACCTAAACTCCCGAATCATATTCTTTGGTTATGACGGGCAGTGACCTTTAGTTTGAGTCAGAGTCTCTTAGTTTTTCCTTAAAAAATTAGATGGTGACTCAATGTCTCATGTTTGATCTATATTTATGATTAGTGGATTTTCATCAAATATGCTAAGTCTAGACCATTCACTCGTATCTCACATTGCACCTTCGTTATTTTCATGAGCCGAAACCTAGAGAGGGCCGAGCTGTCGGGAAATGAATCCCATAACCGTATCTACAATCAATCAAACAATGATTGACACAATCCTAACGAAACTGAAAACAACAAAAGTAGTACGTCCTAGTGTAGGACGAATCCAAAATAAGACTGGTATACCCACTTAAGGGGTTTCAAGTTGGGGTAAAAACCCCAGATGCTACAACCTTCCCACCATATGAAATTTTATCCCCGGAGTTTGTGAAATGACTAGGCCAACCACCGATATCATCACTAGGGCCTCCACTCCTAACCATGTTGAGTTAATCCAAGTGGTTTTGCTTTGATATAGAGGTTTTCATAGTCCTCCACAATGATCCTTCAGTGCACACCGAACTCATCATGACTAGATATACACCAAAACCATATCTAGGTATTCCATGCCAGAAATTAGCTCACATGAGCTCACATTCTCTGAAACTAACATGCAAAAACACTTATGCTAAAAGTTGTAACCCTAAACTTTACGCTAATATTACGATGACTGACAAGGTCAAACCTACGTTCGATGCAATCCTACCAACACAAATCTATATGGTGACTAACATCGATACCATTTTCATGTCCAATCGATTGAGACTCGACATTTTCATCTTGAATGTACCACAAAATAATCATAAAGAAAATACCTAGAAGACTATTAGACAATTCTAGAAGTTAAACTACCCCAATTTTTACACAATGTAAGGAAATGAAAATCTAATTCTCATAACGTTATTTGTCACACTATAGCAGCACCAACTATCATCTCAACAACACATGAAAGACCATACAGTTTAAGACAAAAAGAACTTAGTCTTAAGGGCACCATAAGTACTCCAGAGTTGAAAGCCAGAAGTTATCATCTGATCAAGTCCAATAGGCTATAAAGAATTCACCATTCAGTGGATTAAGGTTAGCAATAACGACAAATGCACATCAATTTTTTCAGAAAGTGCACAAAATTCAATGTCGCCATTTTTTGAGAAAAAAAATTATGTGCTTGTAGTATTATTGTTAGTTTGCAATAGGAACATGTAGCCTCGGGCTAGGGAGTCCCATGTTCAAAAGACTAGGTGAGAGGTGTATTTTTGGACTAGGCCTTGGCGAACGGATCGGACGAGTGCTCGATGACAAGGGTCCTGGATTGATTCGAGGAGATAAATTGACATGTTCTAGTGCCTGAAATTGAAGCTCCGGAGGGTATTCCCTTACACAACCAATGCGTGGACCAGCTCCAGTAGTCCATTTAGACGATAGGTGCTTCCCCAACTTAAACACTGGTACTTTAACATCGTCCGCAGAGATGTCAACATTGTGTTCTTGTTGAATGGTAGATATTGTGGTGTCCATTGTGAGCTTTCTTGCGTCAGTAGTTTCGATTTTAGTGGGTTGCATAGTCTCTTTATTGGACCCCCTCATGAACTCTAACTTCATCTCCTCGCTTGTAATACCTTTCAATGATGGGTCATCATCATCTATTGCACATCTCTGTACAAATCAACCATGTAAATGAAATTAGATTCATTGATTTGGGTATCTATATATGCATGTCAATGCATAGGAGCAAGAGGATTCCAAAATATATAATTACCTTGACACTAGTCAAGTCCACATTGTGCTCCTCAAGAAAGCTAATGAACTCCATGAAATTCTCTTCTGTTGGGTGATAATGACCACTATATGGCCATATAGCCTGAACAAAATCAAAATAAATTTATTCAATAAATCAACAAACCAAACATAACTTTAAGGTCACTTGGTTTGCGTCTTTGCAATATATATATATATAATAAGCATTTGTGAGAAAGGGCTCAGATACATACCTCAAGAAGGCCATTGTGGGCAACCAATCTCCCAGCTGCAGTTGTGGCACCTCCTGCTAGAAAACTTGAGTGTTGAAATAAGCCTTTCTTCTTCTGCCCAACATATAAGTTTCTTGATGTGCTGAGGACAAATATCCACTTTGAACCCTCAATGGTCTCCAAAAGTACCCCACTTTGTTTGTAAGCAAGCTTCCCACCTTCTACTATTACTTCATAGGCTTCCCTCTCTTTCTGTCATACCAATCAATGAATACCCCACAACATTCACTCATAAGAGCACATTAAACTCTACCTATAAATATTTGAAAAATAAATTGACAATCATATTGGATAAAATGAAAATGTTTATGACCCCACTTGTCCTTTTCATTTTCTTTCCCCTCCACAAATCTCTCAACAAATCAAAATCCAAATATAACCTTAACTAGAAAATGGTTACTCTAACAAGGGAAATAAGCATAAAGGGGAAAAAATAAACAGTAGGTTTGGTTTCAGTTTTCTGAAAATTGAATTTTTTGTTTTTCATTTTTTTTATTGTTATTAGTGAATATTTTTTAAATTTTAAGTAATTTTTTTACTTAGATATATCTAAAATAGTAAAATATTTGCGAAAAAATATTTAAAAAAAATAATAAATACACAAAAATATGACAAATATATTGAATTTTTGTATGTTTTGGCATTTCGTGTATTTTTTAAAGATTTTTTTTTACAAATATTATACTTTTGAAGTATATTTATGTTAGGTGTGGTTAAAAATTAAAAAAAAAATGCTTAAAATATATATATAAAAAAATCATTGAAAACATTAAAATACGGAAAATAAAAAAATTGAGTTTTTTGTTTTCCATTTTTTTTTTTGTTATTAGTGAATATTTTTTAAATTTTAAGTAATTTTTTAAACTTTTTTAGATGTACCTTACTTAGATGTATCTAAAATAGTAAAATATTTGCGAAAAAATATTTTAAAAAAATAATAAATACACAAAAATATGAAAAATATATTGAATTTTTGTATGTTTTGACATTTAGTGTATTTTTTAAAGATTTTTTTCACAAATATTATACTTTTTAAGTATATTTATGTTAGGTGTGGTTAAAAAAAAAAAATTTTGCTTAAAATATAAAAATAAAAAATTCATTGAAAACATTAAAATACAGAAAATAAAAATAATAGAATTTTCTGAAAACTATAACCAAACAAGCTAAAAAGTATTTCTCCTTTTTT
This sequence comes from Camellia granthamiana, assembly GCA_036172215.1. Taxonomy (NCBI): domain Eukaryota; kingdom Viridiplantae; phylum Streptophyta; class Magnoliopsida; order Ericales; family Theaceae; genus Camellia; species Camellia granthamiana. Next base: position 36,798,402 of record CM069906.1, on the reverse strand, counting down.
TTGGTACAAAAAGGGTATTTTTCTTTCAGCTCTTTTATTTACTTCTTAGTTCTTTCTATTAATAAACAATGGAGTCAGCTCTTGTGCAATCCAATGCCTCCATTTAGCAAAATCGAGAACCAATATTAATGCATATAACCATGTCTATGATAAGATCATAAGACTATTTTAGATACTTACCGGTCCCAAATATTTGATGCACTGATGTTGCAAAATAGTCCTTGGACAATTTTCAAGATTCATTTCTTTACCATCTCCAACATCCAACCTTTATTTTGACAAGGAAAGGAGTTTGTAGATATATGACAAGAGAAGGTAGAGCTTCATTTAAAAATGTATAATTCTGTAGTTTTTGGGCTTACCAGTAAAAGAAAGGTTGCGAGCTCTGACTGTTAAACCAGACATTATAATATAAGTGCAGATTGTGTCCGTAACGATGGCGTGGATCAATCTATATGAGAAGAAGAAGAAGAAGAAGAAAGTATAAGGACAACTTTTGTTTTTCAGTTAAGCACATAATCTCGAATTTGTGTTGGTTGTAGACTTGTCAAAGTTTTGAGAATCAACACGGCCTGTCTACAAAGGAAGATGAAGTAGTCCATAATGAAATGATTAATGTATTAATCAAGTTAAATGCCTATCTTAAAAATAATAATAAGTTAAAGGGAGATTTACGTATAGGTCCTAACAAGTGGACTTATTATCCAATAGATCCTACGATAAATAATGGTGTTTTTCATCAAATATTATTAAAACTAGTTACTAATTATTAATTTTCAACGACAATTTAAAAATTTGATTACAAAAGAGTCACTAATTATAAGTTTTAACGATAGTTTAAAAAAAATGTCAAAAAAAAGTTACTAATTTTCAACTTTCAGTGACAATTTAAAAAATTCATCATAGGAAAATATTATTAATTGTAAGTTTTAGCGACAATTTATAAAAATCATGACAAAAAAAGTCATTAATTGTGAATTTTTAGCAACATGCAAAAATCGTCTCAAAAAATTATTTTTAGTGACAATTTTTCTACGACTTATTTTAATAGGACTTTGTGAAAATTAAATTCAACTATTAGGACCTATTGATGATTCACCCTAAGTTAAATAAGGCTAGAATTGTCTAAAAAATGAACTTGATCTCATGTAAATACATAATGGTCACTGTACTTACAGCTTCTAGCCAGTGTCTCAGAGCTAGTTTTTTAGCTTTCTCATCCTTGGATAAACCCTTTCCAACCTACAATCATAGAAAAGTGTATATATACCAATATATATTACTACTTAATATAAGAATTTGTAATTAACAAAAGCATGTTTCAAGAACGAGTAGTTTTGGTACCCATTTGGTAACGTTTTCTTTTCCTTTTTTAATTTTTTTTAATTTTTTTTTTATTGTTTTTGTGTTCAAAAATTTTAAAAACTTGAAACAAAATACATATGGGAATTGTTTTCGTTTCCAAAAAAAAAAAAAGCATATTCTTCTTGGTATATTATGCTAGTTTAAATTGGCTAGTATATATAATATCAAAGGAGTACCTTAGCTGCCCTAGTCCTAGCTCGTGCCCATCGCGAAACAGCACTTTCAGGTTTCTCAAGGTTAAAGAATGATACGGAGCTCTGCTTAAGAGTGGCAAAATCTAATGCCTTCCACCTACAAGAAGTTAAAAAAGCCATTGAATAAAACTCGAATCAAAGAATAACTAAAAGCAGCCCAAAGAAGAAAATGAGATTACTAAAAGAGGGTACCAGAGCTCCTCAACAACAACAGCACAATCTGCAAGGTTTCTTCTAGTCCTGTAACTCTTGTAAACTTTCTGCACTTTAATTGCAGCCGCTTGAAACTCACTGGCCGGCCTTGGAGAGAACAAAGTTTCCATTTCAGGGAATGATTTTGCAGGAATTGATTCATCATCTTTAGTCTTTGAATTTAAATTTTCTCCATACAAAACTAGATCCTTATAGAAAACAGTTGTCTCGAGTTTTAGCTTTTCAGGCTTCCATTTCTGAAACCTTAAAGTTTCTTCAATGACCAAACTTTCAGGACAGTCAGATGCATTACTCTTGTTTGAATCACTTCTTTTGAAGCTAACTTGTCTTAATGTTTCCCTATCGTTTGAGTCAAAGCTAATTGATCTTATTAGAACTGTATTCTCATCTTCTGTCAAACAAAATGGGTTGTTATTTAAGATTTCTTTTGAGGTTGATAAGATTGAAGACAAGGACAATCCCATTGGTTCACAAAATATAAGACTTCAATATCAACTGCTCACCCTGCTCAATAAAAGATTGAAATCAATTAAAATTATTAAAATTTTGTTCTTCTATGCAATCAACACATTTGATAATTGTACCCAAAAAAATAAAAAATAAAATAAAATAATCAGATATACTTTGAAAGACCAAAGAAATACCCTTAGAGCATCTCCAATGTTGTGCTATATGGCATGCTATTGCTATATTTTGTCTTGAAACTTCCAAATTTGCACTCTAATGATAAGTCATTTGGCTTACTATTACCTATAGGTAAACATTGTGTTAAATATAGAAGGTTTATCTATAGTTAAAAGCTTCATGTCTATATTTCTCTTCCAAGGACTCACATATAGCATTTTGATTTGAAGAAGTTGAAAACATTACATTATATCATTGAAGCAAGATTGCTAAAATCAAACATTTTAACACTATTTATTACTAAATTATAGCAATAACTAGCTCTTTATTTATCGAACTATTGGAGATGCCCTAAGATGGCAACATAGTATACCTAAAATAAATATGGGGCAATCTTTTCTCCCTTTATTTCATGAATTCTGAAAAGACATTTTTCAGAAACCAGCTCATAGCTTATCAAACTTTTAATAAGGTTGTGTACATCTCATCAAACCCACACACCTAACCCTCCTTTTACATTACAGTGATAGCAGTCTCTTGCATTGGAACTGTCATTTAATTTTACCAATTTGGTTAATTTTTTCTTTCAACCACTTTAATCTCACTTTATAAAGCTTCCCATTTTACAATTGATCAATAAATTAAAGTTGACGGAACACAAAATCAAGCTAAGGAGCCCCTAACATTTCCATAGTTTGAATTCATATTTTATTATTGATGAATAAACCAAGAACAAAAGCATTAAGCAGGAGCATGTCATGGTGCCCCGAAATAGAAAGAAAGAAATCAATAAAGATTTTGGAAAATCAGACACAGAGAGAGAGAGAGAGAGAGAGAGAGAGAGAGAGAATTGAAGGCTTGTTACCTAAAAGTCCAACACACCACCAGTGTAGAGTCTCTCCAGAATGGCCCTCTTAGTTCTACCTGAAACAATCATTCAAACATATATATAGCTAAATTTCAGCCTCATCAGTTTGCCTCCCTTTGTAGATAAATGCGCAAGCAAAACCTAGACAGCCTATACGGAGAGAGACACGGAGAGAGGAGATAAATGAAAGGGAAAATTATTTGATAATTCTAAGGCAAGTTCATGTGGTGCTCTAAATTAACAAGTTTCAAGTAATAAATAGTCCGAGATTATTGTTCAAAGTCCACCAAACATATCGAATTGAAGTCCCCACCTAGATTGGAAAGTTGGCTTCAAAATACGTAGGCAAAGGGACAAGGATTGTTCAAAAGAGAAAGGTCTTCGAAATGGCGGACCCATCAAATGGGTTTGTTTGAATACACAAAAAGAAAGGGAAAGAAGAAAAAAATGATGGTGCGACAAAAACGGTTGCGACAAAAACGGTTTCTTCTCCTGCTTGAATCCACGAGGGGTTTGAACATAGAAGAGTTCAAACACTTAGTTTTTTAGATACTACATTGTTTTTTATTTTTATTTTTTTATGAAAAGGTGTTCGGATTAATTTATACGCATCTTGATTAATTGCGGAACCTATGTAAAGCGCTCATTCACGTGAATCGGACAAATTTCAAACAGAGCTCGCAGATGTAACCCTGAAGAACGAATTACTTCTAATGAAAATTAAATCTGAGACTTAAGTTATACTCAAATTGTACCTACTAAACCAACCCCTTCAAATTTAGATACTACATTGTTAGGATATACTATACTATATAATATGAGAAAGAGAGAGAGAAGTATAGAGTAGGTAAAACTATTGACTAGATAGAATGGTAGAAGATCAAGGAAAGGAGTCAGTATATTAGGGACCACTATAGTACACACTTTTGAGTACGATATATATCTATTACACATTGATGTGATAAATATTATATATTTTGGTAATTATTAAGAATTATGATAATTTGTTATTTAGAATGATAATTATATATCTATTACACATTGTTGTGATAAATGCGCATTTTATAATAGTATTATGCAATTTTGTAGTAATGTTATATATTTTTTTTATCCAAATGTTCTCTAACCATAAATGTGTAACAATATCATAAAATATGTATTATTACCACAAAAATGTATAATTTCTTTTCTCAAACATAAATTGTGGTAATTCTTACTAAAAAAATATGTAATATTTACCATAATATGGTGCATACGATACACATCTTTATAAAATTTCCTTTCATGGTAATAGCACATCGGTCCAATAACTTGAACCCTTTTGATTTTGTGTACGTGCAAACAATCAATATATATTAAGAAAAATGATATATAGGTTCACTTTCTAAATCTATTTTCTAGACACAATGATATGTTTTTAAATTTGAAAAATAAATCTAATTTTTAGACTTAAATAGTAATACTCATATATTAATTCAAAGTGTAGTTCAATTCACTCTCTCTCATGCGTCGCATTGCACTTTTCATCTAAAGTTTCCATCCAGCATTAAAATCAATTCGTATTTTGTTTTATTCAATAATTTTTTTTAAAATTTTTGTATAATTTTTATATTTTTTAAATGTATTTAAATTAGAAGATTTAAAAAGTTAAAAAAAAATAGTCAAAATACTTAAAATATTCAGTAAAAATAATATATATATATATATTAATTGAAAACTCAAAAACCTATTTTGCAAAAATTTCAAATCAAACAAAATAGTTCTTTTTGTTAGGTTTTTGTTATTGGTAATCCCGTTTGACAAAATTCCTTTCAGTTGTAATTTTATTCGATCTTTTATTTCAGTGAGGTTATGAGTATTTAAATGCGAATCTAACTTGAATTGTACTTATGCTTAGGTGTTTGTGATCTTAATCCTATCATGTCTGCTACTTTGCTGACTATGTCGGAGATCACGACCTTTCAGAAATTTCACTTGCCTGCAAAAGTACTGTGAGTTGTATTTTCTGCTCGAGCGACCTTTCCTGCGCTTGAGCGTAGACCCTTGTTCTGAAACACGCGTTTTAATCAGTCCGCTTAAACGGCCATTCTTGCGCTCAAGCAGAGATCGTGTTTTTGTTTTCTATAAATCTGCGTTTCAGTCTGTTTTTAGGGTACGATTTTCAGATCTTCTTATTGGGTATTAGGGTTTTCATCTGGAGCTTCTTTGCTTGTTTCCTTTGATATTTGTGAGAGTTTATATCATGAATTGAGTGGATTATATCAAAGGGTTTGTTTATTTTGTTTTATTCACAAAAGAGAGAGTTGTTTTTCGGTGAATTCTGTAAAACTTAAGCCTAAAGCTTTGGTGGATTTCGAACTGGCTCATCGTCGTGGATTCGACATTGGTGTTGTGGATTCAACGTTAGGCAAGACAATTCCGAGATGAAGACGGTGGTGGAAGAGGCACATAGGAGTCGGTTCAATTTGAGCGTGAATTCGCTAGGTAATTGAGAATACACTTGTGTAATTCCTTTGTGTCTTCTTAGTGGATTGTTTTGTGACTTTTACCCATAATTTTTTTTATCACAATTGAAGTTGCTCAAATTGTAGTTTTTTCACGTAAAATCGTTATATCGATTTGTCTTTGATTGTTTGATTGAGATTTCTATTTACTGGTTAAAATTGATACATAATCACAAATCAATATCTCAGGGATTTTAGAATTTTCACTTTTCAATTGAAAATTTTAAGAAAAAGATGGATTGTGATCCTCTTTATTCCAATATTGTAATGGAGAATCCTCGTTGTATTATCTAAGAATTTGTAATGATTTTTTTTAAAGGTGCTCGGGTCAAAAATCCAAAATTATATTTTGTTTAGCCAGAGGTCTAGCCGTTCAAACATTGTCCATAAAGGCAAGTTTAGATAAAATGACCAAAATACCCCCTATATATATATATATGTTATAGACGAGCCAAACCTAGCAGCTCACAAACCATCTCGCTCTCTCTCTCTCAACTCTTCGTCGATCACCGCCGTCCACCCTTCACCTTCGCTTCACCCACCACCCCTTCCTCCACCGTGGTTAGTTGGCTTTCTCTCTGTTGGAGATTTCCTAAAAGCTTCAAAACTTTATTTTTTTTTTGTATTTATTTATTTCTTTTAATAGTCTTATTTGTTTGAATTTTTAAACTTGTATTTGTTTTCAAAATGAATGGGTGTGTCTATTCCCAATAGACATCAAAGAGTCTATTCAAAATAGGAACTCAGGAAAAAAAAAAAAAAACAATGTATTCTGATTTCTTTCTCTTTCTCTTTTTTGTTGTATTCTCCATATTTCTGGGCAACTGATACAAACTTGGCAAATCTATCTGGTGCAACTGTGCATTGTGTCAAATTCTTGTGAATTCTTTTGTTATATCTTGGAGTCGTTTGTGATTGTTAGAACTTGCATGGAGGGAGCACATAACGACTTTAGAACAGCATCTTTGACGTGTCTCTCCGAATCATACAGGCTATTTTCTAAATCTTTTTCTTCATCTTCTTCTTCAGTATTTTGATATATGTATGTATGTGTATATATATATATATAATTTTTGAAATTGTATAAAATCTACTTTCAGAATCTATTTTATTCAATATCATTATTCTGTGAGATTGATTTATAGTAATTATTATTCATTCCCACAACAATCTAAAGTTGTTATTCTATAAATCATTCAATCTTTGCTTTATCTATATTCTATAATTTGATTTGTTGGTTGTGCACAGATACTGTTAAATATTTTTGAAATTAATTTCTTTTTCTTTTTTCTCTGGTTAAATTTGTTGCATTGCTTTGTAACACCTAAAAATCTTTTTTTTTTCCCCTCTCGGTCAATTCGGTAAATGTGAGTCCCTTGTTTGATTACAATACAATATAAAAATCTATTTGTATTGTAGATGTGACCTTGTTTGATTACATTAATTTGGATGTAGTATAAATTCTATTCAATTATTTTCGAAAATATAACTGCGTTTGATACATTGACTTATATATATATATATACTCAAGGAAGTTGCAAAATTTGTTGATTTTGTGTAGTTTTCTTTATTAATTATTCTTAGGAAAGTTGTCGAGTAAAATCAAAATTTTCACATGATAAATTATTTTGTTCAGATTCATGATATTTAATTAGCATTGTTCATGTTATAAATTATTGTGTTCAAATTTGAATAAAATTGCCACATTTTATATCTATCCTTAAATTGTTGCCAGTTAATTGTCAATTACAAATTAAATAACATTTGTGATTGTTTGATTGTAATCTTTTACAGGTTTTATGCTCTCTTGTACCTTAACTAATTTATTTTTATGGCTAATTTAGAAGAAACTGTTAGTGTGAAACCTGAAATATTTAATGGTAACAATTTTGAAAGATGGCAAAAACAGACAAAATATTGGCTGATCGTGTTGGGTGTTATATCTGCCATAGAAGATTAGGATTTTGTTGGATCTTGGTTGTCACCCCAAACAAATTGAATTTCATAGTTATAACAGAATCCTTAGTGTTTTGTCTGAACATTTGTATGATGTGTATTAGTCAACCACCTCACTGCAAAAGAACTATGGAAAACCTTAGAGGCCAAATATGGAACTGTAGTGTTGATATGCTCATTGTCTCTAATTTTAATGGGTATAAAATGAAAAATGACATACTTGTAGGAAACAAAATATATGAGTTTCAAGAATTACTTAGAAAAGTAGAAAGAAATTCACAACTCTTAGACCTTATACATAGTGACGTTTGTGATTCTAATAGACCACTAACTAGAGCAGGAAATAAATATTTTGTAACCTTTATGGATGATTGTTCTAAGTTTTGTTATTTATATTTAATTAAAGTCAAAGATGAAGTTTTTAGTAATTTAAAATTTATAAAGCTGAAGTAGAAAATCAATTAGAAAGAAAGATTAAAAAACTTAGATCTAATAGAGGAGGCGAATATAATGTAGACCCTTAGTACTTTTTGTGTAGAACATGGAGTTATTCATGAAGTAACCCCATCTTATTCTCCACAATCTAATGGGATAGCTGAAAGGAAAAATAAAACTCTGATGGATATGATAAATGCAATGCCTATTAGTTCTGGTTTACTGAAGAGCTTGTGGGGAGAAGCGATACTCATTGCTTGTGTTATATTAAATAGAGTAATTGTGAATGATAATGATAAAACACCTTATGAAATCTGGAAAAAACGAGTACCTAATCTTAAAATGTTGAAAGTGTGGGGGTGTTTAGCAAAAGTAACACTTCCAGAATCTAAACTAAGAAAATAAGACCTAAAACTGTTGATACCGTTTTATAAGGTTATGCTCAAAACAGTAGTGCTAATAGATTTCTAGTAATAAATTCTGAAATTAGTGGAATTACTATTAATACAATAATTGAATCTCGTAAAGCTACATTTTTTGAAGATATTTTTCCATATAAAACTAGGATCTCAAAGCATATTGTAAATAGAACTTCTATTACTAGTGCTAGTGTTATTCCTTTGAGAGATGATTATGAACATCTAGACATAGAACCTAGAAGAAGTAAGAGAACTAGAATAGAGAAATCATTTGGAGATGATTTTTATACCTTTTTAACAGAAGGAGAACCAAATACTTTTATAGAAGCTATGTCGTCTTTAGATGCACCATTTTAGAAGGAAGCCATTAATAGTGAGTTTGAATTTATACTTCAAAATAATACTTGGGAGTTAACTAATTTGGCTCCTGGAAGTAAAGCTATTGGTTGCAAATGGGTATTTAGGAAGAAATTAAAACCTGATGGAAATATAGATAAATATAAGGCAAGATTAGTAACCAAGGGATTTACACAAAAGAAAAGAATAGATTATTTCGATACCTATTCACATATTTCTAAGATTACAACCATTAAAATCTTAATTGCTCTAGTATCCATTTGTAATTTAGAAATTCATCAAATGGACATTAAAACTGATTTTTTGAAAGGAAATTTAGATGAAGAAATTTATACGAAGCAACCTAAAGGTTTTGTGGTTAAAGGACAAGAACATAAAGTTTGCAAGTTGGTTAAAGCTTTGTATGGACTTAAGCAAGCTCCTAAATAGTGGCATGAAAAGATTGATAAGATAATTCTAGAATTTGGTTTTAAGATTAATGAACATAATAGATGTATATACTATAAAGAAGATAATGATAATGGAGAATGTATTATTTTGTGTTCATATGTTGATGATATCTTATTATTTGGGACAAATTTAGAAATAATTAAAAATGTGAAATCTTATTTATCTTCAAAATTTGATATAAAAGACTTAGAAGAAGCTTATATAATTTTCGGTATGAAATTAGAGAAAACAACCAAAGGAATTACATTAAATCAATCTAGAATCCTAGAGAAAATGTTAAAAAGTTTGATTATTATAATCTCAAACTTGTTTCAACTCCTTTTGATCCTAGCATGAATTTAAAGAAAAATAATGGTGTACCTGTATCTCAACTTAGATATTCTCAAATTATTGGATCACTTCTCTATATTGCTCAGAAGACTAGACTTGATATTGCCTATGCTGTTAAGAGATTAAGGAGACATACTCATAATCCTAGTAAAGATCATTGGATTGCTATGGAAAGAGTTTTTAAATATCTAAGAGAAGCTCTGGATTATTCACTTTACTTTAGTGGTTTTCCTAATGTGGTATAAGGTTATAGTGATGCTAATTGGATAACAGATAACTTAGATGTTAAGTCTACTACTGGGTATATATTTATGTTAGGTGGAGCAGCAATATCTAGGGGTTCTAAAAAACAAATCGTTATCTCTAGAAGTACAACAGAATAAGAACTTATAGCCTTAGACACTACGTATACTAAAGCTGAGTGGATTAAAAATTTAATCCTTGATATTTCATTTATGAAAAATCCTATACCTGCTATTTCCATATATTGTGACAATAGAGTTGTAATAGAACTTGTGAGACGAACACATACTAATAAAAATATGAATAGACATATGCAATTGAGGTATAAATCTATTAAAAGTTTGGTGAATAAAAATGTTGTATCTTTGAATTATGTAAAATCTGAAAAGAATATTGCTGATCAGTTAACAAAAGGTTTATCTAAGAGTGTAGTCTTAGATTTATCGAGGGGGATGGGTATAAGCCCATAGGGAGTCAACTAAAGAAATAACCCGACTTTTGTGATTGGAGATCCCATAAAGGAAGTTCAACGGGTAGGAACAAACCTTATAGTGTGACTCATATTTCAGCACTTTAAAGAATGAGACTTTATTAAATTTATTATTTATATTCTCCTACTCATCCCTAAGATATCAGTGCTGATGTAAATGTGATGGTTAAGGAAGAGTATTTACTCTAAATGAATTCGAGGCAGGCATACTTTCGCAAGATAGACATCTGTCACTTCTATCTTTGAATGATTCACCTAAGTGAAAGCGTCGTGAAGCCACGACCATGGGAATAGGGCTATTTCCTAAAACTCTCATGAGAATCAAGATTGAGCGCATGGCTGCTAATAGTGCTAACTCGCGCCAAAGTTATGTATCATACCATATGTGTGACATATTGAATTCTGGTAAAAATGATTTAGTTTAAGACCTGATTCACTAAGATTCTTTTAGAATGAAATTGTTAACACTAAGTAAGGTTCAAGTTTGAAAAACATCTACATCCATTGTATGGTCTTAGTGTTGCCCATATTACCATTATTGTTTTTGTATTTATTTGATGATTTTACAAAGCTTTGAATCTTGTGGGGGATTGTTGGAGATTTCCTAAAATCTTTAAAACTTTATTTTTAATTTAATTTAATTATTATTTTTTGTATTTATTTATTTCTTTTAATAGTCTTATTTGTTTGAATTTTTAAACTTGTATTTGTTTTCAAAATGAATGGGTGCATCTGTTCCCAACAGACATCAAAGAGTCTATTTAAAAGAGGACTTTTACCCAGGGAAAAAAAACAACAACATATTCTGATTTCTTTCTCTTTCTTTTCCTTGTTGTATTCTCTATATTTTTGGGCAACTGATACAGACTTGGCAAATCCATCTAGTGCAACTGTGCATTGTGTCAGATTTCTATGAATTCTTGGGTTGTATCTTAGAGTCGTTTGTGATCATTAGAACCTGCATAGAGGGAGCGCATAACGACTTTAGGACAGCGTCTTTGACGTGCCTCTCCGAATCACACATGCTATTTTTTGAATCTTCTTCTTCATCTTTTTTTTCCAGGATTTTGATATATGTATGTGTATATATATAATTTTTGAAACTGTATAAAACCTATTTTCAGAATCTATTTTATTCAATATCATTATTTTGTGAGATTGATTTATAGTAATTATTATTCATTCTCACAACACACTCTCTCTCTCTCTCTCCGATCCCTAAAAGCTCCGCTGGGGTCTGTCAATGGCACCGGAGGGCGATCTCAGATTTGAGCAACCAAACCAAAGAAAAAAAAGTATATATATACTAAAATGTTGGTGATTAAGAAGTGTTTAGATGCAAAGTAGTTTAGAGCTCATCGTCGGATTGATCTGTGTTGCCATTAATGGAGCTCGGTCCCAACACTAGAATGCCGACAACTAGCACCACCGTTACCTCCATCACCTCTTTCTCTCTCTCCTCTCCCTAAAATCAACTGAGATTGTTTCCAGATGACCACAAGATTAAGAAATCTTAATTGATAAGCTTTTGGAGATCTGAGGGACATCTTTCAAGTAAGCTTTCTTTGGCAAAGGCACGTGACAAAGGAGCTATCATATTGCAAGCTCTTATTGATTCGTGTTTGTTAGAAAGATGTGAGGGAGATGATAAACATATAATAATGCACGATGCAGTTCAAGACTTGACGGATCCATAACTCATTTTTTTTTTTAACAGATAGGGTTTGGTAGACTCGATGAGAAGGATGATGGTGCTGGTGTTGGTGATGATCTGTTGTTTAAACAGAGAGAAAACTTCAATAGATAAAAAAAATTTGAACAAATAAAAAATTTTGAGCAGATAGAAATTTCAACAAATAAAAAATTTGATAAGATAAAAAAATTTGAACAGATAGAAGTTTGAACAGACAAAAAATTTCAACAGATAAAAATAATTTCAATAGATGGAAAATAATTTCAATAGATCGTCAACGAAAAGTCAAACAGATAAAAAAAGCCAAGGGGTAATCGAAAACAAAATGTTTTCTAGCACTTCTCACTAAACTATTTCACAAAGTGTGGATCTCTCATCAACAAAATATATATATATCCTTTCGACTTAATATCTTATATCCTCTTTAGATTGGATTTATCACCGATTAACCATTTTTTAAATTTAAAATATTAATAAATTTTTATAATTATTTTACAATCCTTAAATAATATAATAGATATCTTTCATTACAATCATAGAACGGAGAATATCTTAATAAAAAAAGATATTCTCAAACAACCATTGTTAGGTGCGAGTATCGTATTTGTCATGTGGACAAAGTTATTGGGTGGTGAACGTTATGAATCAAATTAATAACTTAAAATTTTTTTTTAATATCCAAGCAACTAAAATAATAATACAAATGGTAAACTCTTTTTTAAGGAGAGGGGTGAAGTGTAGTGTAGTGTAGTTTTTCTGAAATTTGAATATCACTATACATTGATGTAATTAGGGGCGGAGCTAGGATTAAAATATTGGGTGGTCAAAAGTCAAGTATTAAGTAAGTCTAAGCAGTTAGATCAAGTTCAATTTTGACTATTAAAATCAACAAATCACTATTAAAACCAAACTAAAAACAATTACAAAAATATATTCCGTGAACTTCAATTTCAGTGATTTACTAAAATGTAAATGAGAAGTAATATCACATACTTTATACAATATATGAATGGTAATGAATTACATATCGCACCATGTACACAAAAAGATGAAAATATTTGGATTTTTTTTTAAGAAATAAAAACAAGCAAAACTATGGTACACACTTTAAAAATGTATACAGTATGTCCTTTCAAAACTACACTACAACAATTGGTAACAAAATCACAATAGTTAATAACTTTATTCAACATAACATTATGTAATATTTTAATATTCATAACATAATCATAATAATTCATTATAAAACCTTGATAATTTATAACTAAAACTTTTTTTGTGGTGCATCCATTTGTAACATAATTATAATAATTTGTATTAACATTACAAAAGCTCATAACTACTCTACAATATATAGTATGCAAGTAAAAAAAAAAAGGGGGGGAGGGGGGGGGGAAATGCAATTGGGGCTAGGAGCCCCTAGCCCCTTCTCCCACCCTCTGTCCCTAGACGCAATGTATGATGACATGTTTGATTATTTGTATCACTACATTAATAACACATTATTTAATATTTACTAATCATTTATTTGTTATGAAATGTGTGTTTACTAACTTTGTTAGAAATGTAACACTGACTAATCCTTTAGACTGTGTTTAAATAATGACTTGACTAAGGATTTAAAAAGGAAATAATGAGGGGAAAAAACTTATATTTTATTTATTATTTTTTTCTTTTTCCTTTCTAAATCTCTGTCTAAATTAATAATTCAACACAATCAAAGTATTCACGGCAAAGGAAAAGTTAATTGACAATATGCATAGTATTATTGTAATAATCCCGACCTCCGATTAATGCTAAACCATGCTTATTTATGCCTAACAGTAATTTAGAAGGAATCCGGAATTATTTTGCATATAATTACATTATCTTTGTGTTTCTATCTATTTGCCATAAAATGATCTGTTCATGTTTCGACTTTGAGCTGCGAATTGAAAGCCTTATCGGCGCCCGGCCTTGAAATTGATTTGTGTTTTAGACTAGTTAGAATATATGTGATTTTATGGTATGTTTAATTAGAATTTGATTTGGTATGATTAAATTATAATAAATAGTGTTAAATTACATTAGATGGCTTATTTACCAAAATGTCATTAGGTGGACTTTGCTAGACCAATTGTTTAGTCTTGATTTACACTTGTTGGCATCATTTTCATCCATCCTCCTAGACTAAACCATGAGAAAGAGGGAGAGTGAGAGAAACTTGGTTTCATCAAGAATTTTGGCTTGGAAATTTGAGGATTTGTAGAAGAACTACACAATTGAGTTAGCACACCTTGAACTCAAGACCTAAGGTAGGAGAATCATCTTCTTGATTGTGAATTTAAGATTAATTCATGCATGGTTCATGAGACATTAGTGATTTAAGTCATGAATTGGTTGAAAATGTTGAATTGAGGCTTAAATCATGCATGCATGTTCATATTTTAGCATTTTGAAGTGTCTTCATGGAAGTTCTTACATGCAAGCCCATATTCTAGCCTTAGTCCATGAATTCATCATGATTTTGAGCTCAATCTTACATTTGGTCATGTTTTAGAGCATTGGATTTAAAATGAACACTTGCATGTTAAACTCTTATTTTGTTCTTGAAGTTCTACTTGTAATTGTGTTCAATTGACTCATCCTTGGGCTTTGATTTTACCAATTGATCTTTGAAACATCTTATACTATGAGTTTACAAGTGTTTTTCCAGAAAATGGGCCCAAAGGGTTGAGATTTGAGGTGTTGAATGCTTGGTTTGAGCTTGGGAGGCAAATCTGGAAATTCCAGAATTTGGCTTCCTCGCTCAAGCGAAGGATTCCATGCTCGAGCGACCATCGTTTGTTCAGAGATCCGCTCGAGCGAAGGAATGGTGGGTCGAGCGTAAATTGCAAGCTCTCAGGTTTTTGGTGCACGCAGACGCACGCTCGAGCGACGAGACCTATGCTCGAGCGAAGAGCTGTGCCTCACGCTCGAGCGAGCATCAAGCGTGCATCGAGCGTAAAATTTCAACAACCAGTACTTTTGCATTTTTACAGACTGCTCGAGCGAAGGAGTCTACGCTCGAGCGACCCCTCTGTTTTGACAAGCTCGCTCGAGCGAAGGAAGCCACGCTCGAGCGAGACCTCTGTTTTCAGCAAGTTTTGAAAAATATTTTCCAAGGCATCTTTGCATCCTCATTTCATCCTAGGCATTCCTAAGCCATGTTTAAGACTCTATAGTGAGGCTTTAAGGTTAGAAATACACTAAGAACCAACGACGTAAGTTTTGTGCAATTAGAATGTGTGTTTCAAGTGTGTGTCCGTTATGTGTTATGTAGGTCACGTGCCGCGTATCGTGTGATCAATCTGCTCCGTCTGTCTGTTTCAAGGCCAACTGTGAGTAATAATTTAGTAAAGTTATGTTCAAACTGTATCTACTTTCTCTGTGATAAAACAAGGTCTGTTTTCCAAAATGATATGTTCTGTACAATGAATGATTGTTCAATTTCTGATATGTATTTGTGACATCCTTAGCATCATGTGGTATCTGTTAGCTGTTACCTGGTATCGGAGGTTCTTTTATGGAACTTATTTCTGTCTGCACTCTGTTACCCGTACCAGAGGCCTTGTCACGGGGGCTCAGCTTCTGTTCTGTTGCCTGGATCCGGAGGTTCCTTTATGGAACTGGTTATTCGTAACCTCACGTGTATACGTTCTGTTCTGTTCTGTTCTGTTAATACTAATGGATGTATCACGTAAACTTAATCATGACTTATGATTTCTATCTGTATATGATCTGGACAAATGATGAATTTGATACAAATCTGAATTATGATTTCTGAATCTGTACGAACTCATTCATTGAAACCCTTTACTCTATTATTATTCACTGGGCTTTCGCTTACAGTTTATATTATGTATATAGGTGAGCCGGCACATGACCAGGGCCAGAGTTGATGGCCTTCTGTTTTGTTTTTGTCAGCCAACTGTTGTGCCTCCCGAGGAGGTTCCGAACGAAGCTTAATGCCATGGCTGTTTTTTGTATTCATGCTAGTCTTTGTATATGCTCTGTAAAGTCAGGTCTTGGGAAGTACATTCTGTAAATACCTTGTAAATATTATGTATCAGGACTGGCATGTTTATGTATATATAAATAAGATTTGAAATGTTCTGTCCCATGTACGTTATCATAACTCAGTGGATCTTGTCTATTTTGTATTATTGCTTCCGCAGCCCCTTATTATTTGCTAATCTGTTCAGAGGCCTTTGGTAATCCATGGATTACTGGCCGGTTATGGTGCTAAACCTACAGGGGCGGGTTTGAGTCGTGACAATTATTTTGCCATCATCTATCATATGAGAATAAAACCTAAAAAACTGAATTGCATGTTAAATTAAAGAGATATTTACACACAAGTCCTATTTGATAGACTTATACTTCAACAAATTCTAAGTAAGATTGCGTAAAATTTCAAGTTCCATTAAATTTTTAATAGTCGAAATTACCTTTCAAATATTGATTATTCACCATTTGTGATTATCTGTAAAGGAACATGTATGGGGAGTGAATATCCTTCACTTCCGTACTCATTCCCTCCGTGTTGGTCTCACTTCGAACAGCGTTGTTCTTCCTACAAACACAACAGAGGTGAGCTAACCGACAGATGTCTCGATGGAAAACCCCTCCGACAATCTAGTCAGCACCTTCAGATAATGTAGGAGAATGAGAAAGTACTTATGCTCAAGATTGCTTCCCTTTTAGAATAAACCCACAGGTCTTATATAGACAACTTGTCTCACTTCTCCATGTAGTACGCATTATTCCCATTGTCTTGGGAGAAGAATATTTTGTTCTCTTATTCCCTTACACACATGTACTTGTCAGAAGTAGACAACTTGACAATCAATATTAACTTGAATAGGTCAGCGTTTGTCTTCCACAAACCGTTAGGGATAATGAGAAGCACCTAATAGAGACACTATTGGCCGAGCTAGCTATAGCTTGGTTAGGACCGTGATCCTTACCCATGAATCCTGCACTATGTTGCCATTCAGAGTTCAACCGAGCTATCAGCTCAGTTAGAAACACGCAAGCGCTCTCTGCCCTTGCCCTCCATCAAGGGTTCAATTCTACTTGGTGTAGCACAGACTGGTGGATTTAACTTGGTCCATACAGAGAGTATCTTGACCGAGCTGAGGGAGCTCGGTTAGTTCTGTTGGGCAGACTCAAAGTCTATTTTCAGTTTGGCCCAACTACATACAAAGCAGTGGGTCGAGCTCAACTCGTCATATTGACAGCTCTGCCCTTTTTGCACGGCACAAAACTCCCCTCTTAGAACACAATAATGTGACATTTATTTTGATTTTTAAAATTTAAAAAATGAAAAAACTAAAAAATATTTGAAAAATTAATAAAAAAATTTAAAAACTTGAAATTTTTTTGGCAAAACTAAAAAAATTTGTCTATAAAGAAGCATAATGATGGACCGCTGCTATGCAAAATTGGGGGGGGGGGGGAGGGGAATCGACTCTAAAACAGGGGGGAAAAAGTTTGATAATGTTCATAGTTTTAAAATTGAAAAAAAATGAGAAATTTCTCAATTTTACTAGATAGTTTCATAAATTGAGAAATTGTCAAATTTCATATAGCTAAAAAAATAAGGGAAAATTACAAAAAAAAAAAAAAAAAAAAATCTTGAGTTTTTTTATTTTATTTTATCAATTTAAATGTTGAACTTTTGATTTGTTTTTAATTTGAATCATTTGCTTACTTTAATAAAGTATAACTGATGGAAGAATTGGTATTTTAATATTAAACTGAATGAAAATTAATATTTTAAAATTTTAATGACTAAAATACTATTTTTTTCGTTGACTTTAGTTAACAAAAACAAACAAATGGTTTAGATTGAAAATAAATCTTTCAATCTAAATCAAAAGATTAAGATTTAAATTGACAAAGTTAAAAACTCAGGGTTTATTTTGTTATAATGGTCAAACCCTAATTTTTTTTTTAAAATTCCCAAAAAAATAATATTCCCTTTTTATAAAATTTTAAATTTAATATTGGTATTGTTTGATAGATCTCATTGTGTAGACTCCAAAAATTTGAATTTTATTAAAAATAAATGTGCATAACAAAAATTATGAAATTTTTAAGTTTTGAAATAACAAAATAAAAGTAATAAGTTAGGATAAGTTATCTAGTACTCTCGGGACATGGTCATGTGATGCCTAGAAGGGTTGTAATTGGTGGAGAAGGTAGAACCTACAATTTTGTGTTGGGTTATGGGACATAATATTTGATAATTGATGGATAAGACCATCTCCAACGGTGAACCAAACCCAACATCAGATTTAAATTTTGATGAAAAACCCACTTTTTCATGCTCCAACGTTTGCACCAAAGTCATACCAAAATGAGAATTCAGCAAAAGTTGCACCAAACTGATGACAGACTTCGCATTTCACCAAAATACTGTACATGACCGTTGTTAGGATACGAACCGGTCGACCGGCCGGTTGACCGGCCGGTTGACCAACCGGTCGCCCATCAAAAGTTCAAACAGTTCAGAAAAAAAAGTTCAAACCGGTAAAAAAAAAAAAAAATAAATTTTTTTGCCTAACCGGTCGACCACCCGGTCAACCGGCCGGTCGACCACCAAAAAGGTTCAAAAAGTTCAAAAAAAAAAAACAAAAAATTTTGCCTTTACCAGTTGACCGGCCGGTCGACCGGCCGGTCAACCAACCGGTTGCCCGGAGCAAATTTGATGAAAAACATTTGATACTGAACCGTTGGAGCGCGAAGTATCAAATTAAGGAAATGGCCCCCTTTTTTACTCAAATCTGATGAAACATTAGCTGAACCGTTGGAGATGCTCTAACATCATCATATAGTATACTTGAAACACTTAATAATTTTTCTTAACATTTAATGAATTGACGCTTCAATTCTTCCTGCCTTTTTATAAGAGTAAAACAGTCATACAAATAAAAATCTATTGAAAATGGATCTTATTGGCTAAAAACAATTAAGTACTAACCTTACAAATAAAACTTTTGAATAATTAACCCTAAATAAAAAAATAATATTCAAGTCCATTAAATAATTAAATAAATAATTCCGTTGCCTTCTGTGTGGGGCTAAGGATCAATCGTCTCCAAGATTATGTTGACATGTTCTTAATGCATTTTTAACTGCTTGATATATTGAACAAATCAAAATAAAAAAAAAAGTAGATTACACTAACACCTCTCGATGTTTGGATTTAATAAAGATTCCCTTTCACGTTTGAGAAATTATACAGATTTTTCTATCAGTGTAATTATTTTGACGGAATTAACGTTGGGATAAAAAGAACATTTTTGCCCGTAAACCTTTATATGTTGAAACTAATAAAAAAATATAAAAATTTAGTTCATGTCATTTCACAAAAAATGACAACCACCATGTTTGGTTTTGACTTTTCAAAATTAAATTTTCTGAGCTGTCAATTTATATTTTTATATTTTAAATAATTTTTTTAAAAATATTTTAATCAATATTTTTAAAAAAAATTTAGATCCACTTAAACTTAATATACTTAAAAAGTAAAAAAATTATACAAAAATCTTTAAAAAAAACTTATTGAATACAACAAAATATAAAAAATGTATTGAATTTTTGTATATAGTGAATTTTTTAAAGTTTTTCACAAATATCATACTTTTTAAGCATATTCAAATTAGGTGTATCTAAAAAATAAAAAATTTGCTTAAAATATTAAAACAATTTACTAAAAATTTAAAAATACGAAAAATAAAAATCACAATCAATTTTCTGTAAAGTAAACTCAATTTTATGAAACTAAACATGAATAATAATACCCTTTTGTGGTTTTTACCTATCATAAGCCATATTTGGCAGGTAAATGAATTGCAAATGCAAATGGAATGATGTAATATCTGTTGTGATTGGACATTTATTTTTGATATATTGGTAATTTTAAATAGAGAATATGATTACAAAGGACTTTTTTAAGGTCTCAAAGTGCAATTCAGTCATTTACACTTTTTTTTGCTTGGGTCATCACGATTCTTTTAACTGGTCTAACGTTCACTTCACGGTTTGGGGGTTTGTGAAATGAGATTATTAACTATAAGGGTGAGAATGTAATTTCTAAAACATTTGGAGTAGTAATGTAATTGGGCCAAACGGAGGTGTTAGTGTTGTTCATCCAAAACAAAAATACAAAGACACAATCATGCAACTAAAAGTACAATGAAAAAAGGAAAATGCTATGGTGTGCACCCTTCTACAGGTGCATACGATATGCATCCTACCATAAAATATGTAATCTTATTATAAAATTTTGTAATACTAATCACTAAATGCGTCGTATTTTCTCAAATTAGTGTAACAAAAAATGTAATAATCAAGTCACAAACTTTTGCAACATCGATCACAAATTTTTGAAGATTTTATTGTGTCAATTTGTAGCGAGGTTATGCATTTTGTGATTAATATTACGAATTTTTATGATAAAATTACACATTTTTATGGTATGGTGCATATGGTGTGCCATAAGATTTTCCTAAAAAAAATAAAATAAATGGGACACCATTGTTTAGTTTATGTTTTAAGATATTATTTTAAAAATAATTTGTGGAGAGAGTTTAGAAAATTTAAAAATTTATTTGATTGTATATTTTGAAAATAGTTTTAGAGTTTTAAAGCTTGGGATGATTTTTTTATTTTTATTTTTTATAGTTAAATAGATTGTTGTGAGAAAAGAATGATTGAGAAGGAGAGAGAAAAGAGAAAAAATAATTGATTGATGTACAATAAAGAAAAAAAAATAATTTTGAAATTTAAAAAAAATAAAAAAATTCAACCAAACATGTTTTTTAAATTTTCTCTCCAAAAATATGTTTAGGGAAACAAACCAAATATGCTCCATCTCCCTATCCCTGTTTTAATAAAAGTATAAATATAAAAACATGGTACCATCCGCTAGTACTAAACACAATACATTCACGGTGACATTCACATAAATATACACATGACAGTTTTTAATAGGTTTTACTCCCCTTCAACTATTATTTTGTATCCCTATCTTAAAAATAAATAAATATTTTGTATCATTTTATCCTCTCAATTAAAAATTATTACAACTAAATCGCCTTCATTGAGTAAATTTTTCAATTTGAACCTTTATGACTAAAATACCCTTTCATCAATTGAAAAAAATTATACTTTATCCCCTTGAACTACCACATAATATAACTTTTAATTTGGACTTTCTTATTTTATTTTTTTTTCATTTTATCACTAAATTAATTTTTAGTTTGTTGGAAAAAAAATTGAAAACAAAAAAACAAAAATATTTTTGAAAAAATCTAAAAAATGTTTACTAAAGACAAGAAATATAAAAATATACAAGCTTTTGGTTTACTATATTTTTTATTTTTTTGTCTATAGTGATTTTTTTTAAAAAAAAAAAAATTCACAAATATTTAAATTTTAGATGCATCTAAAAATTTAATTTTTTTGATTAAAATATAAAAATAAAAAATACGAAATATTATTTAAAAAAATGCATTTTAAATTAAAAATCAAATTTAATTTTTTTAGTTGCGGGAATAGAGTGATATTGAATGATAGTTCAAGGGAGTAAAGTATAATTTACTTCTATAGTTGAAAGGATATTTTCGTCATTAAAGTTTGAATTGGAAAGGAAAAATTAATTGATAAAAGGGATTAAATGTTATAATTTTTAGTTGAATGAAATAAAATGATACAAGACAACAATATAATTATAGAGATACAATGTAATTTGCCCTTATTAATACATATATGGCGACTATTAGATTTATAAGTACATACATGATATACTTATTATAATGCATATGTATAGTTTATCTTGGTCGTATTGGACAAACAGAAAGATAGTACCACATCGACATAGTATCATAATTTATTTATTTATTTTCTTTTAAGGAATTTTACTATACACATCTCTAAAAAAGATTGTATTATATGTACTTTTAATTATGTCATTTTTTTAATTATAAATAATTTTCTTCTTTAATTGTGATAATATTTTAGTTATGATTCATAAGATTCTTAGTTATACCTAATGTGATATTTGATTATAACTTTTTTTTTAATCATGACTTAAAAAACATAAAATTATATATATATATATATTAAAATTATAAGATATGTATACATATATATATATTTTCTATCTCTCTTTTTAGGGAAAATTACAAACACTCCTCTCGAGATTTGGTGAAAATACAGATTCTCCCATGAGATTTGAGAAATTACAAATTGTCCCCTGAAGGTCAAATTTGCATAACAAATTAGAGAGGAATCTGTATGAAAATAAAAACCTCAAGAGGAATTTGTTATAGAAATATAAATCTCAAGGGACGAGATGTAATTTTTCAAATCTCATAAATGAATCTATATTTTTACCAAATCTCGAGGACTGTTTGTAATTTGCCCCTCTTTTTATTTCACATCTTTCCGGTAACAAGACAAGATCCCACGCCTCACGGACAAGTGTGCCCTGACTTGGGGTTGAGTTGTGTTGGTGAGACACAAAAGTGGGACACTCCATGTCTATTTTGAGGAAAACTTAAATATAATATTGATACTATTGTACTCATAGTAACATGTACCACCAACTAATATTAAACACCCTACTACAGTACAATCATGGTGACAATCACATAAATACAAATTATTAATACATATATGACAAATTATTTGAGTTACAAAAATTGTGACCCTCAAACATTTTTTCATATGATGTTTTATTATTGGACAAACAGAAAGATACCTACAGTATCACAATTTTTTATTTTATTTTTATTTCAGATCCAATTTGTTTTGTTTTGTTTTGTTTTGCTTTTTGTTTTTTGTTTTTTGTTTTTTTTTTCCTTCTCTTTTTTAACTACAAGTACACTTTTAAAATTATCTCAAATATGAATTATCCCTTGTAATTTTGAAAATTATAAATATGTTCTTGTTAGAATTTATCATTTAACAGAGTTAACCCCCCCCCCAAAAAAAATATCAATCTAAACTACTCTATTATACAATGATAAATTATCATAATTGTTAATTAAAATATATTTTTAATATCATTAAAAACTGTTAATTAACTTAATAATTAATTAATAAAATTTATCATTTGTAATGTGATTAAAGATTTAAAAATGTGAGATGTAATTTTTAAAATTATAAAAAAAGAATTTATTTATTATTTATTTTTATTTTGTATGAATTTAGTGTCGCACTGCCATAAGATCACGAGACAAGATCCCATGCCCACTGGACACGTGTGGCTTGACTTGGAGTTGAGTTGAGTTGGTAAGACACAATAGTGTCAATTTTCATAGTCCACGCGCTTTGGTGACTAATGCCTACTTCTCCATTTTGAAAACGTTTTATGAGGGCTGTGGTTGGTGTGAGTCCTGATTCCTGAAATTTTTCTCTCAAATATTTTCAAGAATAATGTTTGGGACCACTAAAATAGCAGTTCTAAAACTGCATTAATGAGGTGACATTGTTGTGGATTCCATCTTGATGTGATAGTTTGATTTTTGTTTTGTTTTATTTCTTTTTTTTTTCTTGCATTATCAACTCATTAGAACTGACATTGATACACCTAAATTAGTGATCCGTCAATTCTTGAGACTCCTTAACTCAACTCAACCCCAAATTTGGGCAAAGTGGGGGCAACACCTGTCTGCTTCCAATACAACATCTCCCTATTCTTGCCAAAGGAGATGCTAAGAAAACAGTTACAATACATAGGATGTTGGGGATTAGGTGAACACTTTGACACTCAGTCAAAATTTTAATTTCAATTTTGACTTCTTTCCTTCTTTTCCTTGTTGCTGCTAGCCATCTTCCTTGTGTTTTCACCTATGTTGAATCATTCTATATGTGACCAAAAGTGTCTTCTTCATGCTTGATATTTCTTTTAAATATTTTTCAGAATAGATTAGATTGTCCTCTGTTGGCTTGGTCAACTTTCCCATCCAGTCTAATTTACTGTGGATCTATTTCATGTTCATCCTTATGATTTGAATAGTTCATTTTGTAAGATTAGTCGAGTAAATTATACATACCAAAAATTAGATCAATTGGATGTCGATACTCACTTGGTTGGATCATATTAGTTTAAAATGTCTATTTTTTCAGATAAATATAATCTAATTAAGTGGTTAATGATGTCTAATTTATTAAATTTTTGACATAAATGATCTGTTTAAAAAAATCTTACAAAATAAATTATTCCAACCATTATAATGAGCTCAAAATAACTTGAAAGTGGGCCAAATTAAATGGGCCTATATTGGAGACAATCTTATTATTAGATTTTTTGTTTTTTTTTTGTTTTGTTTTGTTTTTTTTTTGTGAGATGCTTATGGTTTTAATATTCTCATTCTTAGCTTTTGGCTCTAAGTATCGTATTGCGTGCTCAAAAAATTGTTGGAAAAATTTGATTTTATAAAGCTTATTTTGGGCCAATTTTGAGCCCAAAATTGAGTGGGCCCCAAACGTCTTTTGGGGTGGGTCCGAAGAGGTGACGTGTTCCTTGCCGCATGGCAAGTCACACGGTGAAGATGGTTCATCAAAACCATTTATGAGTGAATGGGAAGTTGACGTCGTTTTGGGTTCATGAAATGAGAAATTTAAAGAAGTAAATGTGGGTTTCCTTGAAATGGGTTATCCCACATTGAAATTTTAAGAGAGCTTTTGTGGGTATATAATCTCTAGAGCACAATACTTGGGTTGGGCTCCAAGGGGTACTTCAAGTTTGTAGAAGGGAGGAGTTATGGACAAATGGAACCTTGACTCAAACTATTACACACGCCGCCACCGTCCGACCGAGCTAATCGCGGGTGTGGATTGTGGATTGGGTCGGTTCTTATATTAATTTTTTGAACAAAATTCATCTGAATTTTTTCCAAAAATTATTGTGGAAAATTAATTCAAAATTTGAATTTAATTTTTTATGTCCATAAATATGCCATTTTCAGTCCACAACAGATTCAAATTCAAACTGTCTACAGGTTTTAAACTGCCCGGACAGATCCAAACTGCTGGGCAGTTATCTGTCCAAAACTGCCACTAGATAGCAGTTATCTGTTTGAATTTTGAAACTGCACCTGTTCAAATCTATTTCATATATGTTCAGTTTTTTATTGCACCTATTCGGATAGAATTTTTTCCTATAAATACCAATATTTCCAACAGTGTTCAAGCATCGAAAACAATCTGAAAAAATACATTTTGTTGTCCAGATTTTGTTCCTTTGCATATATAATCTTCATTCTAGTTTTAGAGAAAATTAATGAGAGTATAGAACACAAGGTTCTAGTTCGCTAGACAAATTTGTTTGGAGTACTACTACAAATTTGTGAAGATCATTGTATCCTAGGAGATAGACGCCACATAACCATAAGCACTGTAACGGGGTGAATCTGTCTTAAGGACAGAGTGTCACACACTCGACTTGATCTTTTCATTATACTTCGATTCGGTAAAATAAATTCTATAAGTTATTTATTTTATTTTGTTTGATTTAGTTTCAATTTATTTTTTCCACAAAAGATTGTTTCAACAATCTTAAGACAGACTCGAATTATTCTGTTTACAGAATTTTTCGTTTATTTCCTTTCTTCTTTCTTTTTCTTACATAAATTATTTTCTGTGATTTTACAAAATAATATTTTGGTTGGAAAACAAATAGTAGTAATATACTGTTTGACAGATAGTAGTAATATGCTGTGTATTTTCTTCGACAACTAGTAGTAATATACTGGTGTCATTAACAATTTAGAATATTTATTTGTGAAGTTTGTTAGAAATTAATTTTGGTTTTCTTAAATAATTTCTATGTGGAATTAATTTGGTTAAAATAATTTCTGTGTGAAATTAATTAAAAATAGATTCATTTGTTTTAATTATTGAAGTGTTACAGAAATTTAATTTTTTGTATGGAATTAATTTGGTTAAATAAAATTTTATTTTATTTTCAAATTAATTGAAAAATAAAAGTTACATTCTTGTTTTTTTTATTTTACAGAATTTAATTCTGTGAATTTAGATTAATTTTCTGTGTAGTATAAATTCTAATTATAATTTTGTTTAATAATTTAGAATTCATGGCTACTGAAATTAATGTCCAAACAAGTACTAGTGTGGTGGCTGCAATTGCACCAACCCCCTCTCCTATTGTAACAGTACCGGTAAATCACGGTGAGAAGCCAGAGAAGTTCTCTGGAATTGATTTTAAAAGATGGCAGCAGAAAATGTTGTTCTATCTTACAACTCTGAACCTGGTTTGTTTTCTCCGTATGAATGCTCCTACTCTAAATGAGGATGAAACTGACCGGTAAGTGGTTGTTGCGGTCGATGCCTGGAAACATGCTGATTTCTTTTGCCGGAACTGCATCTTGAACGAACTAGACAACATATTATACAACGTCTACAGTTCTATCAAGATAGGAAAGGAACTTTGGGAGTCTTTGGAGAAAAAGTACAAAATGGAAGATGCCGGCTCAAAGAAATTTGTAGTTGGCAAATTCCTAGACTTTGTGATGGTTGATTCTGAGACTGTGATAAGCCAAGTTCAAGATCTCCAACTCATTCTGCGTGACATTCACGCAGAAGACATGTCTCTCAGTGAATCATTCCAAGTTGCAACCTTAATTGAGAAATTACCACAAGACTGGAAGGATTTCAAGAACTACCTCAAATACAAGCGCAAAAAAATGTCTTTAGAAGAATTAATTGTGCGCTTGAGGATTGAGAAGGACAACTGCAATTCAGAGAAGCGGGCTGGTAAGCATCCTATGGAATCTAAGGCAAATGTGGTGGAACATGCTCCAAAAGCAAAGAAACGGAAGTTTTCTGAAGAAAGTTCATCACAAGGCTCTAAAGGAGGGAAATTAAAAAGTACAAGTTTAATGGCAAGTGTTACATCTGTGACAAAGAGGGACATCGGGCCAAAGATTGCCGTAGCAAAGGCAAAAGCAAAAAAGAACAAGCAAGAAGCCTGCTCAAGCTCATATGACCGAAGTGGACAATATTTCCAATGGTGTAGATGACATCAATCTTTCTACAGTTGTTTTCGAGGAAAATCTTGTCAGAAATCCTAAATAATGGTAGGTGGACATTGGTGCTACTCGCCACATTTGTACCGACAAAAAGATGTTCACATCTTATTCTACAGTGGACAACGGTGAATAACTTTTTATGGGCAACTCCTCAACTTCCAAAGTTGAAGGATAAGGGAAGATTATTCTCAAGATGACATCTGGAAATGAACTCACTCTTAACAATGTGTTACATGTATTGGACATTCGCAATAATCTTGTTTTCGAATCTTTGTTGAGTAAGAATGAGTTTAGGCTAGTGTTTGAGAGTGATAAATTTGTACTTACTAAGAATGGGATGTATGTAGGGAAATGTTACATGTCTGATGGCCTTTTCAAGATGAATGTAATGACCATTGTACCCTCAGTTATTAATAAAAATACATTTTCTTCTTACTTGCTTGAGTCTTCAAATTTATGACATGGAAAACTTGGACATGTTAATTATGGATCTTTGCGTAGATTAATTAATATGGAGTGTTTACCTAAATTTGACATTGATTCAAATCATAAATATGAAATTTGCGTTGAGGCAAAATTGTCCAAAACTCCTTTTCATTCAATTGAAAGAAGTACGAAACCACTTGAATTAATTCATAGTGACATTTGTGATTGTAAATCAATTCAAACTAGAGGTGGGAAAAAATATTTTATCATTTTCATAGATGACTATATTAGGTATAGTTGTGTTTATTTAATTTGAACCAATGATGAAGCTTTGGAAACTTTCATTCAATATAAGAATGAAGTTGAAAATCAACTTGATAAGAAAATTAAGAAATTTAGAAGTGATAGAGGTGGTGAATATGAATCACCTTTTGGTGAGTTTTGTAAAGAATATGGAATAATTCATCAAACCACCGCTCCTTATTCACTTCAGCAAAATGGAATAGCTGAAAGGAAAAATAGGACTTTAAAAGAAATGATGAATGCCATGTTAATGAGTTTTGGATTACCTCAGAACTTGTGGGGGGAAGCAATACTTTCTACAAATTATATTTTAAATAAAGTGCCCTGAAAGAAAGTGAATCAAACACCTTATGAAATGTGGCATGGGAGAGTACCATCCTACAAATACTTAAAAGTGTGGAGGTGTTTGGCTAAAGTGGCTATTCCTAGTCCTAAAAAGACTAAGATAGGTCCTAAGACCATTAATTGCATTTTCATTGGTTATGCCAAGAATAGTAGTGCATATCGGTTTTTGATTTATAAATCAGAACATACCGAAATGCATGTGAATACTATTATTGAGTCTCAGAATGCATCATTCTTTGAACATGTATTTCCAAATAAGACCGGACAAGAGACTAGTACTAATAAAAGATCTTTTGATGCTATTACTAGTAATGATCAAGAATAAGATCAAGAGCAAGAGATAAATTAAAATGAGGAAAAGGAACCTAGGCGTAGTAGACGTTTTAGAATCTCAAAATCTTTTGGTCTAGATTTTCTAACATTTTTATTAGAAAATGAACCTTTAACTTTTAAAGAGGCTATATCTAGTCCTGAGGCTCCTTTATGAACAGAAGCTGTCAATAATGAAGTTGAATCCATCTTGCAAAATCACACTTGGAAATTGGTGGATATGCCACCAGGTTGTAAACCTTTTGGGTACAAGTGGATTTTCAAAAGAAAAATGAAAGCGGATGGATCAATTGATAAATACAAGGCAAGACTTGTGGTCAAAGGATTTAGACAAAAAGAAAGTCTTGATTACTTCGACACATACTCACCAGTTACTAAAATAACATCCATTAGAATGCTAATTGCTATTGCATCATTGTACAATCTAGAAATTCATCAAATGGATGTGAAAACCGCTTTCTTAAATGGTAAGTTAGATGAAGAAATTGACATGGAACAACCAAAAGGTTTTTCTGTTCCAGGAAAAGAAAAGAAAGTGTGTAAATTGGTTAAATCATTATATGGTTTAAAACAAGCGTCAAAGCAATGGCATGAGAAATTTGACAAGGCAATGATGTCAAATGGATTTAAAATTGTGTGACAAATATGTTTATATTAAAAACACAGACAAATGTTATGTCATTGTTTGTCTTTATGTAGACGATATGCTCATCATTGATAGTAATAATGACATGATTAAAACTACCAAGAAAATGTTGAATAAACATTTTGACATAAAGGACATAGGCATTGCTGATGTAATTCTTGGTATGAAAATTACTAAAACATCAGAAGGATATATTTTGCCACAATCTCATTACATTGAGAAAATACTTGACAAATTCAGCAAAGATGATGATCATCTTGCTAGAACACCTGTGGATATTAATTTGTTTCTTTCTAAGAATGTACAGGAAAGTATTTCTCAGTTAGAGTATGCCCAAATTATTGAAAGCTTAATGTACTTGATGAACTACACTCGCCCAAATATAGCTTATGCAGTGAGTAAATTAAGTAGATATATGAGTAATCCAGGAGTAGAAAACTAGAAAGCAATTATAAGGGTTCTAAGATATCTCCGATTTACTCGTAACATTGGGCTGAATTATACTAGATATCCAGCAGTACTTGAAGGTTACTATGATGCAAACTGAATATCGGATACTAGAGACTCAAAGTCCACCAGTGGGTATGTCTTTACTCTTGGTGGGGCGGCTATATCTTAGAAATCTTCCAAACAGACTTGCATTGCTAGGTCTACTATGGAATCAGAATTCATAGCTTTAGACAAAGCTGGGGAAGAGGCAGAATGGCTTCACCATTTCCTTGAAGATATTCCAATGTGGCCAAAATCGGTACCTACTATATGCATACATTGCGATAGTCAATCAGCAATAGGTAGAGCACAGAGTCATATGTATAACAGCAAGTCATGACACATTCGTCGTCGACATAATACCGTAAGACAACTATTTTAATGGAATATGTGAAGTCTAAAGACAACATAGCAGATCCACTAACCAAAGGGTTAGCGAGAAAGCTAGTTGAAAATTCATAGAGGGGAATGGGACTTAAGCCTAGAAAATAAGAGTTACCACAACGGCAATCCAACCTAGTTGACTGGAGATCCCAAGATCTAGGTTCAAAGGGACAATCGAGTTGTGTATGACTCAGAAGGATCACTGGAGAGTCAAACTCCTACCCATTTCTATGATGAAATAGTGATGTCTGCAGCGTTTTAGGTTAAGTAATACTTTTAATGATTCTTATATCTAGGTAAACCTAGTGGAGTATGGTAGGATACTCTTCATAAGAATCACCTATGTGAGTGTAAACTAGGCCGATTCTATGAGATTTGTGAAGGGCTACAATTCTCTAGAGCACTCATAAAAGACCAGGTTGTTTAGGGCCAAAATGAACATAATAATGATAACTAAACTGTGTTTGGTAATATACTGTGTGAGTTCTATTGTCTTGGTTTACATAAACGACGGAACAGTTCAAGACATCATGTTCACTAGTTAGCTAGTAAATCCGATAATGTCTCACAAGGGAAGGTTCAAAGCCAAAAGCTACCTATCCTTTGAAGAATATTTCTAATTTCTATATTCTCTATAATTAGATCATGTTGTTGCATTTTCTCTCCGTCAAATTCCATTCATGTATGGGATTGTTGGAAAAATTTAGTTTTATAAGGCTTATTTTGAGCCAACTTTGAGCGCAAAATTGAGTGGGGCCCAAACGTCTTTTGGGGTGGGTCCGAAGAGGTGACGTGTTTCTTGCCGCATGGCAAGTCACACGGTGAAGAAGGTTCGTCAAAACCATTTATGAGTGAATGGAAAGTTGACATCATTTTCGGATTCATGGAATGGGAAATTTAAAGAAGTAAATGTGGGTTTCCTTGAAATGGGTTGTCCCACATTGAAACTTTAAGAGAGCTTTTGTGCGTATATAATCTCTAGAGTACAATGCTTGGGTTGGGCCCCAAGGGGTACCTCAAGTTTGTAGAATAGAGGAGTTATGAACAAATGGAACCTTGGCTCAAACCATCACACATGCCGCCGCTATCCGTCCAACCGGCCGAGCTGGGCGCGGGTGTGGATTGTGGGTCGGGTCGGTTCTTATATTAATTTTTTGGACAAAATTCATTTGAATTTTTTCCAAAAATTATTGCGGGAAATTAATTCAGAATTTGAATTTAATTTTTTATGTCCATAAATATGCCATTTTCAGTCCATAACAGATTCAAATTCAAACTGTCTACAGGTTTTAAACTGCTCGAACAGATCCAAATTGCTGAGCAATTATTTATCCAAAACTGCCACCAGATCTGTTGCAGTTATAGCAGTTATCTGTTTGAATTTTGAAACTGCACCTGTTCAAAACTGTTTCATATCTGTTCAGTTTTTTATTGCACCTGTTCGAATAGAATTTTTTCCTATAAATACCAACATTTCCAGCAGTGTTCAAGCATCGAAAACAGTTTGAAAAAATACATTTTGCTGTCCAGATTTTGTTCCTTTGTATATATAATCTTCATTTTAGTTTTAGAGAAAATTAAAGAGAGTAGAACACAAGGTTCTAATTCACCGGACAAATTTGTTTGGAGTGCTACTACAAATTTGTGAAGATCATTGTATCTTGGGAGATAAACGCCACATAACTGTAAGCACCATAGCGGGGCGAATCTGTCTTAAGGACAGAGTGTCACACACTTGACTTGATCTTTTTATTATACTTCGGTTCGGTAAAATAAATTCTATAAGTTATTTATTTTATTTTGTTTAATTTAGTTTCAATTTATTTTTTATACAGAAGATTGTTCCAACAATATTTTTATAGGATAAATTACAAACACACTCTCTAAGATTTATTTAAATTACAAATTACCCTATGTGATTGTAGAAATTATATTATGCCCTCTAAGATTTCTAATTTCATAAAAAATAAGTCATTTTATTCATAAATCATCAAGTTAATTAATAGTTTTTAATAATGTTAAAATTTTATTTCAATTAATAATTCAAATAATTTTATTATTATATAAATGAACAGTTAGAAATTTCACTTTTTTAATTAATTCTGTTAAATAAAAAATTCTGACAGAGAGGTATCTGTAATTTTCCAAACCACAAGGGCAATTCGTATTTTAAACAAAACTCAAGGGTGTATTTGTAATTTACCTTTTTTTTTATTTTTTTTTTTTATAACTTTCACATTATTAGGAAGTAGCAGTTTAAGGTTTTTTTTTTGAACCTCATACTAAGGGTTGGTTTAGGATATGAGTTGACTTTTTAACTTTTTGGCTATTTTAACTTGGGATTAAAAAGTTTTGTTTGGGATGAGTTTTTTGATTTTTTTTTATTTTTGTGAGATAAAAAATGAAATGATTATGGTTTGGATATGATATTTTGTCTTATTGACTTTTTAATCTATTTTGTCTTTTTGTAACTATTTTAGCCCAAATATGGTATGCCAAAGGAACACTAAATTTTGTGTTTTTTATTTTTTATTTTATTTTTTTTTATAACTATTGAACCACCTCTATTATTAGGTTTGTTACCCTCTTCTTTTCAGGTACCGTTAAGCGAGAAATTTTATGGTATATGCACCTTGTTACATATTTTTGTGATGTACGTATTTTTGTAATAAATATTACATATATATATATTGTAGAGTTATAATAATTTGTACTTCATAAATGAAGTTATGCATTTTTGTAATAATGTTATGTATTTTTGAAGTAATATTACACATTTTGTGATTAGAAAATATATGGATAAAATAAATATGCAACTTTACTACAAAAATGCGCAAAGTTACCTTAAAAATGCATAACTTCATTTATGGATCATAAATTAGCGTAATTCTATAATAAAAATAAATAAATAAATAAATAAAACGTACATTTGTCACAAAAATGCGTAATATATATTACAAAAGTACATAACTGTTAGACAATCTTCACTGGATTCGAAGAAAGGATTAAAGAAAGGAAAGAGTTTGTTTGATTACAAAAATCAAAGCAGTATATATAATAAAAACAAATTTTTTATTTTGTTATAAAAATAAAAGTAGAATCTGAAAAGAAAAATTATTAAAACAAAATAGTAAACTAATCACTTACCTTATTATTTTCTCGAATAAAATTTGATCAAGTCTAGTGTTGAAAACTGTGTTTTTAAGACAGATTTGTTCTCTCTAGGGTGCTCACAGATATTGGACATCTGTCTCCCAGGATGAAATGTTCAACGACAACTAGTAGCAGCCCTACCAACTAATTGTCCAACAAACACGCTTTGTATTTATACACTTTCTCACAAAAAAAATAAATGTAGCAAAATGCAAAGAGCAATAGCAGAATTAAGATCGAAAATAATTGAGTGTAAAATCTAAATGAGGGATTGACTATTTATAGGAGAAACTTATGGCTTTTCAAAACAGGTTTCAATAGGTACCAAACCTGTTCGGACAGATATGAACAGGTGTAGTACTTGTTCAGGTTTTCAAGTTTAATTTAAATAGGTAGGAACTTGTTCAATGAAGAGGAATAGGTGCATTGGACCAAACAAATTAATTTTGAATTTCAAACCGAAATTCAAATTTCAAATGGTAAGAATTTAATTTTAGAAAAATAAAATTCAAATGTTTTTTGCCCAAAAAGATAAATATTGGGCTGGACAAGCCCGACTCAACCTCACACCATGCACCCGTGCCCAAGCCCAACCCAGCCTACCCAATCGACCAGACGGTAGCAGCGGTGCGTGCGCGCTTGTGTGCAGGGTTACCATTACGATGACTCTTATGTAATAGGCTTTAATCTCATTTCCTTCAATGAACTATACATTTGCTCTTTTGCCAAACCTTTCGTTAACGGATTCGCAATATTCTCTTTAGATTTTATATAATCTATTGAGATTATTCCACTTAAGAGCAATTGCCTTACAGTATTATGTCGACGACGAATATGTCGTGACTTACCATTATACATATGACTCTGTGCTTTACTTATTGCAGATTAACTATCATAATGAATGCAAATAGCTGGCATAGGTTTTGGCCACATTGAAATATCTTCTAAGAAATGGTAAAGCCATTATGCTTCTTCTCCTACTTTGTCTAAAGTAATGAACTCAGATTCCATTGTGGATCGTGGATTTCCAAGAAACAGTAGTGCCCTCTAGAGTAAAGACATATCCACTAGTGGATTTTGAATCTTTAGTATCCGATATCCAATTTGCATCACAATAGCCTTTGAGTATTGCTGGATATCGAGTAAAATTTAAGCCATGATCACAGGTAAATCTTAGATGTCTAATAACCTGAATGATCGCTTTCCAATGGTCTTTTCCGGGGTTACTAGTGTACCTACTCAATTTACTGACAACATAAGCTATATCAGGATAAGTGCAACTTATTAGGTACATTAGGCTTCCAATGATTTGGGAATATTTTAACCGAGACACCACATCACATTTATTTTTCGATAAATAAAAACTGATGTCTACGGATGTTCTTGCTACATTCACATCATCCTTGATATATTTACCAAGAATTTTCTTAATATAATGAGATTGTGATAATGTATATCAATTAGATGTTTTAGTAATTTTCATTCTTAATACAACATCTGCGACTCCTATATCTTTCACATCATATCTTTTGTTCAGCATTGGCTTGGTTGATTTGATCATGTTTTGACTGCTTCCAATGATAAGCATGCCATCCACATAAAGACAAACGATGACATAACCTTTGTCAGTGTTTTTAACATAGATGCACTTGTCACATTCATTTATCTTAAACCCATTAGTAAGCATAGCATGATCAATTTTTTCATGACATTGCTTAGGAACTTGTTTTAATCTATAAAGAGATTTTACTAGCCGACAAACTCTGTTTTCTTGCCCTGGCACTACAACCCCTTCGGGTTGCTCCATATAGATCTCTTCATTTAGATTACCGTTTAAGAAAATTGTCTTAACATCCATTTGATGTATCTCTAAATTATACAACGTTGCTATAGCAGTAAGCATGCGGATGTATGTTATTCTTATCATAGGGGAATATGTGTTAAAATAGTCCAGGCCTTCGTTTTGTCTGTAACATTTTACTACAAGTTTTGCTTTATACTTGTCTATTGAACCATCTGCTTTCATTTTTCTCTTGAATATCCATTTATACCCAAGAGGTTTAGAACCAGGCAGAAGGACCACCAATTCCGAAGTATAATTTTGCATAATGGATTCAATTTCATTATTAACAACCTCTTTCCACAAGGATGCTTCAGGACCTGACATTGCTTCCTTAAAGCTCTGAGGCTCATTTTCTAACAGGTATATCAGAAAATCTGGACCAAAGCATTTTGATATTCTTGCTCTCTTACTTCGTCTTGGTTTATTATCAGTTAAATCCTATTGGTCGAGACCATTACTAGTCTCTTGCATTTGATTTTCATTATTCTCTTGACTTTGTGTACAATCATAAGTTCTTTTCTGTGAACTTAATTATGTTCTTTCTTGTAAGGAAAAACATGTTCAAAAAACACAGCATTCCTTAATTCTATAATAGTGTTCATATGTATATCAGGTATTTTTGATTTATAAGTCATAAATCGATATGCACTACTATTATGCACATAACCAATAAACACATAATTCACTATTTTTGGTTCTATTTTAGTCTTTTTCGGAACAGGAACTTCTACCTTTGCCAGACACCTCCACACTTTTAAGTATTTATAGGAAGGTGGTCAACCTTTCCATAATTCATAAGGAATGCTATTCGTTTTCTTGTGAGGTATTCTGTTAAGAACATAATTAGCAAACAATATTGCTCCCCCCCCCCCCACAAGTTCTGCGGTAAGCCTAAACTTAGTAACATAGTATTCATCATTTCTTTAAGGGTTCTATTCTTCCTTTCAGCAATTCCATTTTGCTGTGGAGAATAGGGTACTGTAGTTTGGTGAATAATGCCATGTTGTGCACAAAATTTATTTAAAGGTGCATCATATTTACCACCCCTATCACTTCTAACCATTTTAATGGTTTTACCAAGTTGATTTTCAACTTTAGTTTTGTAGAGTTTAAACATTTCTAAGGCTTCATCTTTACTTCTAAGTAAATATATATAACAATTTCTTGTGCAATCATCGATAAATGTTATGAAATACTTTTTGCCTCTTCTAGTTTGAACAAATTTAATATCACACACATCAATATGAATTAATTCTAGAGGTTCAATTTTTCTTTCAATCTATTTAAATGGAGCCTTAGTTAGTTTTGCTTCTACACACATCTCACATTTGTGATTATGATCAATTTTAAACTTTGGTGTATAATCCAAACCAATTAGTTTATTTAAAGCATCAAAATTCACATGTCCTAATCTATCATACCATAAATTTGACTCAAGAATATAAGCAAAAGATGAGTCATTCTTATTAATAATAGATTTTGATACAACAGTTATTATATTTAATTTGAAGAGACCATCGCTCATGTATCCCTTACCCACATACATTCCACTCTTTATTAATGCAAACTTATCATACTCAAATACAAGCCTAAAACCATTTTTACTTAACAAAGAACTAGAAACTAAATTCTTCCGAATGTTTGGTATATTCAGCACGTTGTTGAGGGTAAGTTCCTTCCCCGATGTCATCTTCAAGATTACTTTCCCTTCTTCAGCCACAGCAGAAGTAGATAAATTTTCCATGAATAGTTACTCACCATTTGTAGCCTCATTATAAGTAGTGAACATCTTTTTGTCTGTGCAAATGTGTCGAGTTGCCCTAGTATTGACCCACCACTCATTGGGATTTCTAACCAAATTAGCCTCAGACACCACAGTAGAGAGATTAATGTCATTTACCCCATCAAAAATGTAATCAGCTTCTGTCACATTAGCTTGATTGGTGGTCTTTTTGCTTGTACTTCCGCGATCTTTCTTAAGGCGTCGACAATCAGAAGCACGATGTCCAGTCTTGCCACAGTTATAGCATTTTCCTTTGAACTTTTTATTGCCATTGTTGTCACCTTATTTAGGACCATCTCCAACAAATTTCTTCTTCTTGTTATGTGGTTTGGGCACTTGTTCTACTATATTAGCCTTGGACTCAATGGGATTTTTACCATTCTTCTTTGCAGCCTTACGATTATCTTCCTAAATTCTCAATCTTACAATCAGTTCATCCATGGTCATTTCTTTGCGTTTATGTTTTAAATAATTTTTGAAATCATTTTGAGCCGGTGGTAATTTTTTCACTAATGCAGCGACTTGGAAAGACTCACTAAGAGACATACCCTCAGCGTAAATATCGTGCAAAATTAATTGAAAACTTTGAACTTGAGAAATTACCGTTTGGGAGTCTACCATAACAAAATCCAGAAATTTACAAACAACAAATTTCTTTGTACTGGTATCCTCTGTCTTGTATTTTTTTCTCCAAAGAATCTCATAATTCTTTTGCTATTTTAGAGGATTGTTAATATTATACAGCATGTTGTCTAGGTGTAGACACCCCATTTTTGACTGCTCTTAAGACTTGGGCACTACTGATTGTTTACTTGGTGATGAAAGATGTGCAGTGCAAATGTTCGATTTCTTCGGCAAGGAGAGAGTCAAATCCCAACCTTACACCCCATTTTTGGACTAAAACTATTTTGACCAAAGATTTTAGACCTTAAAACCCTCTCTTTCAAAACATTTTTGAAAAAAAATTTCTACGATGTTCTGAGGCTCATATTTTGTTAAATGTTATGCTTTTCCGTAAACCGAGCAAGGACAAAGTGGAAATGAATGGAAGAGAGGTGAACTCTTTGAAAAAATCTTTAAAAAATCTTATTTAAAGGTTTGAAGTTGAAGAAAATGGGAGAGGAGAGAAAAAAACTAGTTGAGGAGAAGTTTAGCATGAATCCAGGTAGGATTGAAACTGAGCATTCTTCACTCAAATAGGCATAACTTTTTTCACAATTGAAATTTTGATGTGAGGCTGACACCATTAGAAATAAGACTTCAAGGGATTCAATTTAGGCTCAAGAATGACCTGCAAATGAGTCCAGATAAAGGAGTTATGTCCGGTTGAAGTCCTGGCCCAAAAAGCAGATTTTTCTGGCCAACCAGAGCTGGAGAATGCTAGCCATAAATGGGATTTTTTGGCCATGTGCCGACCATGAATGGCCTATGCCGACCCCCTGCCGTCCAAGAGTGTCCCATGCCGGCCAACAATGTACATGTACCGGCCATTGATGCAGAAAGGCAGTTTTTGGCAGATATTTATCTTCCAGTTGTTACAGTTGTCCCTTTTAGGATATTTTCGACCTGAAGCTGCATTTTGCTATATATAGAGAGGTTTCTCTATTGTTTTGGAGGTTAGAACAATTTAGCAAAGGTTTGGGAGCCTCTCTCTCTAAAACCTCTCTCTCTAGATTTCTCTCTTTCTTGAGCATTTGTGCTTAAAGGCTTGCATATAATCCATCTTCAACCTATCAACCCCTAACAAGAATGGTTCATCTTTGGGCTGAGGTTGCTTGAAGCCCTCTTGGAGCTTCCTTGGAGCTCTTGAAGGTCATTTGGCTTGGTTTTGTTGCTTAAGTGTTGTCTTCCCTTCAAGAGGTATAAGACTCACCCTTTAAGCTTATTTTCATACTTGTTTTTGCCATCTTTTTGTGCTGTTTTTGAGCTAGCTTTCAACTGCAAAAAAGCTTTGTTTTTCAGTCCTAAAAATGGTAGTTTGAGCCTATTTTGTGTTAGGGGGTTGTCTTTCCCTTTTGTTCTTTAGCTTGTGTAGCTTTTTGTGCCATCTTTCATCACCTTTCAAACTAACTTTTTTGGCCTTTTAACCACTGAATTCTAGGGGAATTTTAGTGGTGAAAACCATATTTTGAGGTCCAAAATAGGAGGGGTTGGCCTCCCCTCCTTGTGTCTTGTTTGCATGAGTAGATAGCCTAACATGTGAGCATGTTTTTCTACCATATTATGACTTGATCTCAGCATGTTTTTGCTGCTTTTTTGACCTGCTTTACCTCTGTTTGGGGCTGGTTAAGCCACTTGAGGCTTGCTTTGTATGCTTGTAGTTCAATGGTGCTTAATAGTCTAGTTTGAGCTATGTGTTAGCCTTTCATTCTAGCCTTTTGTAGCTTAATTCAAGCATGTTTTTGGCCTTATTTTAACATGTTTCAACTCTATTTTTGGCTGGTTGGAGCATCTCTTGCTTGCTTCTCACATTTGTAGTGTAATTTTGCTCATTAGCCTAGCATGCCTAATGAGTTAGCCTATCATTCTAGCTTGTGTTAGCTCAACTCCAGCACATTTTTGCTACTGATTTAGCATGTTTCAGCTCTGTTTTAGGTGGTCTTGGTCATATGTGCTTTGCTTTGTATAGCTATAATCTAAATGGCCTTGACTAGCTTTGAGTTTTAAGGCCTCTAGCATGCTTTGCTTGTGATGTTTGCATGATATAGCATCATTTTGCATGTGATTTTAGAGCATATATCATTGTCACACTCTCACATATTCCACTCTTTCATTGCTTTTGAGAGGTGTGCTTTGTGCCTTGTTTGTGAGCCAACATGTGTGCATGTTTTTCTTGCCATCTATGCTTCCATTTCAGCATGTTTGAGCCACTGATTTGGCATGATTAAGCTCTGTTTTGAGCTGGTTTGATCACATGAGCTTTGCTTTGTATGCTTGTAGTGCAATTGTACTAAATTGCCTAGCATGTGTTATTGTTTTGGCCTCTTAATATAGCTATTCTTAGCTTATTTCAAGCATGTTTTAGAACTCCATTTAGGGTGTTTTAGGACTGTTTTGGACTGTTTATCCCTTTTGAGCATTGTGTTGCATGGCTCTAGTGTTATGTCCTTCACTAGCCTTAATGTTTTTGGCTCTTAACATGTTGTACATGAGTTGTTTGCATGTTATAATCTTATTTCTCATGCCATATCAGCATTGAATTTCTGCAATCTTCCTCCATGCTTCACTCTTTCATTTGCTTTGAAAGTAGTCTTAAGCCCCTTGTTAGCTTGAGCATGGAATTGAGGCTCTTATGCCTAGTGGTTTTAGCCTTCTCTTGAGGGTTTCTACTAACCAAAGGCATGAGGTTTCTTTCATGCTCAAGGTGCTTGTGGCTGAGGCCATCTTTCGCATTAGAGGACTTTCACATTGAACTAAACTGGTTAATGAATGGCTTGGTAAATGCTAAAATGTGTAAACAAAATTGGATAAGTAAAACATGACAAAGATAAACATGTTTTGTGTGCATTGCATTGTGTTCAATCGGACGTTATATTGAACACAAGATAGATTGGTACATTTCATACTTGAAGTGATGAAAATGAGACAATCTCCTTTGTCTCCATCGCCTTTGATTACTCATGATAAGGTAATGGTCTTAGAGTCTTGTCTTTGTGCATTCATTGAATATGTACAAGTTGGCTCTTTGGCCATCATGCATTGAGATGCTTGATTGGTGGTTTTGGATCCAAGAAGTGCCACTCCTTTGATGTTTTGAGATGATAAGGAGGGGCACAGTACAAACATACCCTTGGGAGACCCTCAATTTTCCTCTGTTTGTGCTCTGTTGCAGAATGGTGGTCCAGCACACCAGTGGCCGGCAGTGCCACACTGATGGCCGACATTGCTTCATCCTTGGCCGGCAGAACACATCCTTGGCCGGCAGGTGGCCGACAGCCACCATTCATGGCCGGCAGGCCACTGGTGAATTCCCCAGCATTGGTTTGGTAAGGTTCAGCAAAGAGTTCTTGGAGTGACCTTGCAAGCAGAGTCTCTCAAGAGCAAACCGGTGGGCTTTTAGGGGCGAAAACCGAGCATGCATCTTCTACTTCTTCGAACAGAGCTGAGGCAGCATAGTTTAAAGCTTTACTTGTTAGTTAGCTTGAATTTGTAATTTAATTAATTAATTTGTTAATTAGTTGAAGTGTTGTAATAATTAGTAAGTAGTTATTCAATTGGTTTGTAATAATTAGTCTAATTAGTTTAATTAGATTAGTTAGCTTAGCTTAGCTTAGCTTAATGTAGCTTAGCTTATTTATTCGGACCCTCCTGCAAGAGGGCGTATTGTTGTAATAAGGGTGCATGTGTGTGTGCATGTCTTCCAACCCCACTTCTTTCTCCTTTTTACTTAACCGCTTTCAATGGTTAGTTTTAGGGCATTTTTCAATTAGCATACTTTATGCTTTGCATGTTTGCATCATTCATTTGTCTTGCATGCACCGGGCTCGACGCATCATACAAACTGTATTGTATTTCAATACCTCTTTAAATGCATGTATCAAATCGTTGCATTCATATGCCATCTTAGATAGCCGAGCCTATTAGTTGCATATTGAATGTGTTACATTAGGCATCTTGACATAGTTAGGATTATGCATTGTTTTCTAACTAGCTTTTGTTTTGGCTCGGAGTACACTGTGAGTGTTTACGCTTTAACATACTTGCATGAGTGTGAGTGTTGCCATGATAACATGTTTGCTATGAGGCTATTTGCTTATATACTTAACTGCTTGAATGCCTGTATGTGAAGGCTTGATTGCCTGAATTGGAACAACTCGATAAATGTGAGTTTTAAGCCCACTTTGCGAAGTGACAAATCATGTTTTAAAGCCCACTTGAGGGTGGCAAATCCGCGCTTTAGCCTACTTGCGAGTAGCACTTTTAAACCATTTTCGAAAACAAACATGAGTTGTTTTGTTTCAATTCTTATGATTGAGTCTATACTTGTATGCTGTGCGCATCATATAGTATGTTAGCTAAATAACTGGAATAAGAACACATGTGTTTATAAAACAACATATCATGCTTAGTAGAGGCCGATCCTTTGATCGGGCGAGTGGGGGTGCTCATTACATGACCTTCTCCTCTCGTACCCAAGTTCCCGAGGCGAGGCAACTTTGGTGATGACGGACACGTGGCCTTTGGCATGAGTTAGGGTTTCCTAAATTTTCCAAAACAAAATATTTAGGTGGCGACTCTGTAATCTGATAAAGCAGTCCAATTTTGGCATTATTTGATTCAAAATCCGATTTTCTAAAATGATTTGCCGGATTGGACTCTTTGGTGTTTATCAGTCTCACATTGCACTTTGTGAGATTAGATTCAGAACTGTGACAGGAGTCCGAACTGTAGTAAGACAAATTCGCGCCCTATCCGAAAGAGGGGCGCACGAAGAAAGTCGAGTCTACACTAGGCCATTGAGGATGTAATTTCTACAAAGAAAATTAGAATGCTTCCACGCATCCACCGTGGCAACAACTTGCCGATCACTTTCATCCTTTTTAAGCACTGGAGCATCTTCTTGGAGAAACCGAGACAAGATTAAGAGTTGTAAGATAAAACAACATTTTCTGTTTCCATGTCTTAAACTTGATGCCATTAAATTTTTTCGGTTTTTCTCCATGACTTATTGGAACTTGAGCATGGTTTTGGGCAAGGACCAAAGTTGTTGTAACAATCGGATTTGGAGTACTAATTTCAGTTGTAGAAGCCATAATATCTGATTACAAAAATCAGAAAAAATCAAAACCAAAACACAAATTAATTTTCTAGTTACTAAAACTAGAAAATAAGTTATAACACAAAATAATTTTACTTTTCTAATTACTAAAACCAGAAAAATAAAATACAACACAATAATTTTCTTGTTACAAAAACAAAAAAAAAAATTAAATTCTTGGATTCAAATAAAACAATATTATAAAACGAAATTATGAATACAACGAAGACTTATTAAAGAAAACAACTTTATCTTAAGATTGTTAGACAATCTTCACTGTATTCGAAGAAAGAATTAAAGAAATAAGAGAGTCTGTTTGATTATAAAAATCAAAACAATATATATATATATAAAATAAAAAATAAATAAAAACCAGATTCTTATTTTGTTATAAAAAGAAAAGCAGAATCTGAAAAGAAAAATTATTAAAACAAAAAGTAAACAAATCACTTACCGTATTATTTTCTCGAATAAAATTTGATTAAGTCCAGTGTTGAATATTGTGTCCTTAAGACAGATTTGTCCTCTCTAGGGTGCTCACAGATATTAGACGTGATGAAATGATCAATGACAACTAGTAACAACACTACCAACTAATTGTCCAATGAATACACTGTGTGTTTATACACTTTCTCACAGAAAAAATAAATGCCCCAAAATGCAAAGAGCAATAGCGGAAGCAAGAACAAAAATAATTGAGTGTAAAATCCAAATGAGGGACTGGCTATTTA
Organism: Camellia granthamiana; assembly: GCA_036172215.1. Classification (NCBI taxonomy): domain Eukaryota; kingdom Viridiplantae; phylum Streptophyta; class Magnoliopsida; order Ericales; family Theaceae; genus Camellia; species Camellia granthamiana. The sequence continues at coordinate 36,754,984 of CM069906.1, read as the reverse complement.
TAAGAGAATTTGTGGCTTTTCAGAACATGTTTTAACAAGTACTAAACCTATTCGGACAGATATGAACAGGTACAGTACTTGTTTGGGTTTAAATTTGAATAGATAAAATCTATTCGGGTTTAATTTAAACAGGTAGGAACCTGTTCAGTAAAGAAGAATAGGTGCATTGGACCAAACGAATTAATTTTGAATTTCAAACCGAAATTCAAATTACAAATGGTAAGAATTTAATTTTAGAAAAACAAAATTCAAATGTTTTTTGCCCAAAAAAATAAGTATTGGGCCGGACAAGCTCAATCCATCCTCACACCATGCACTCATGCCCAAGCCCAGCCTAGCCATGCCCGCCTGACCGATGGGTCTAGCCCACTTTACCCATAACCTCACCCTCCCACAAAACTTGGGTACCTCTTGGAGCCCTCCCCAAGTTGTAAACCCAAGGCTTATAAACCCACACAAAGTTTGCCTACCAAAACAATGTGGGGCAAACCTTTAACTCTAACCTTTTATGGAAACTTCACCAAAACACCATTTTCATGGAGCTCAATTTGGCATCGATTTCCCATTCACCTGATAATGGTTTTGAGCAACCAAATATATGACGTGAATCGTTACGCGGCAAAGAATGCGTTGCCACATGGACCCGCCAACTTTGGCGCATGGGTCCCACCTAAAAATTAGACCAAAGTTTAAGAAAAAACTATTTTGCCAAACAATTTTTCCAAACTATTTCTTATAATGACAAGGATGCATATGGTATATACCTTAACATGACCCATTGTTAGGCTCTTGTATTTTCTTGTTCTTCGAAATGAAATATGATGTTTTTTTTTTTTTTTATCCCAAAATAATGGGTAATGCAAATTATGACATTTGTAGAATTAATCACCACAGATGTCATAACTCAATCATATGAGAATCATAAATAAAAAATTAAAAAACAAATTGAGTTGTAACCAAACACCATATAAGGTAAAACTTGAGAGCTTTTGGATCATAACTAAAATAATGTAATAACCAACATCATAATGAGTTATAACTAATATCACAATGTGTATAACCAAATCATAATTAACTCGTAACAAACACCTCAATAAGTTATAACTAATGATCTCAAAGGTTGTAAGTAGGGGGGACATATGATACCATAAAACTTTCCCAAAATCCATATATATACACAACTTTGTGAGCAGTTAGTGGTCTCTATAGATCCGCCTAAGCCAGGTAGTGATAAGAAATGAAGAGAAAACTAATGAAAAATTGAAATACTTTATTCACTACAATCAGCTACTTAAATAGTAGAGTATATGAACTAACAAAGCAAAAAATAAGGAACTAACTGATTGTGGAAACACAAAATCAGGAACTGACTAACCATAGTTGTAACAGACTCCTATGGACTTAGTAAACTTGATTCCTAAAGACTTAGACTAACAAAGACTTAATCAAATTAAACTCTTAACACTCTCTCTTGAACTGAGTGCTCTTCAGATATTCAGTTTATTTAGAGAACTACACTAGCTTTTTTAGAGAACTTCACCAGCCCATCTATAGTTTCCTCCCTCAAATCGAATTCTCCATTGAACAAACACCAAGCAATCTTTGGAGCTTCACAAAAATGGCCAATTTGATGGGTTTGGTTAGAATACAACAACTTGATCTTCACTTCTGCAGTAGATCAGATCAATTGTTCTATCCTTTGTGAAATCTCATAAGAAATGATATTGCATATCAGTATATTTGCTTCTCCTATGTAGGACAAGATTTTTCAACAGTTTGATTGCTAAACTACTATGACAGTACACTAGAGTAGGTCCTTGTTGATGATAATGTACTTCTTCAAGTAGTCTCCTCAACCAAATTGTTTGACATGCACATGATGCAGCAACAATGAACTCTACTTCGATAGTTGTAGACACCCCATTTTTGACCGTCCTCAAGACTTGGACGTCACCATTCGAACACTTGGTGATCATCCATGTTCGTGTTCGTCTTGAGTTCTCGGAGGTTTCGACTACGCGCCTTGCCTCAGGATCTCTCGACTTGCTTGTTCTGTGCTTGGATTTACACCAAGGACTTGTTTGTTTTTGTACCTGAGGGTAGAGAGTAGCTGGCTAGCTACCCCTGATACCCATCGGCCATGGCTTGAGGCCACCGGCCGTGTTTTGAGGCTACCGGCCATTGGTGAAATAGTCCATTGGCTGGTCGGCATTTGGTGTGGTTGGCCGACCATCTTTTTGGCCGATGGCCTCCTTTTCTGGCCGATACCACCTTTTTGCCTTTTTTTAGGCATGGTGCATGCCAGCTGTGCATGCCAGCTGGAATGCACAAACCCTGCCCCCGTGCACATCTGTGGCTGTTTTGACCTTTTTGCACCCTTTTGGTCTAGCTTCTTGAGGAAGCTTGGACCTTGGTTTTAGCTTCCTCAAGAAGCTTGAACCCTGCCGCAGCTTCCTTAGGAAGCCTTGGCCCCTTTGCCTTGGCTTCTTAAAGAAGCCTTGATCCTTTTAATTAGCTTCTCTTAGAAGCTTGGCACCTTGCCTTGGCCTATATAAGGAGAGCCTCTCCTTCCATTTCAAGGGTTGAAAAATCTGATATATAAGATATATTTATATCACTCTCTCTCTATATCTCCCTCTTTCTCTACATTTGGGTGTGTTAGAGGGTTCAAAAGGGTCTTGTTCTTGGCCTATTGCACACCACTTCATAGCCACACACTTCCATCATCACTTGGAGGTTCTTGGAGCTTGTTCTTAGAGGTTGAGGGTTGCATTTTTGGGTCTAAAAGCTGCTGGTTCTTGCTGGTCTTCACAGGTAACCCTTTTTCCCTCTTTATTCTCCATTTTTGTACACACTTTTAGCCTTACTTGAAAGCATATTTGGGATTTGTCATAAACTGAAAAAAGTCTTATTTTGAGCTCCTTTTGAAGTTTGTTTAAGATCACTTTTGTGTTTGGGGTCGTTTACCCCCTCTTAGGCCTTGTTTGGCCCCATTTTGTGCTATTTTTGGTGAGCTCCGGGACCATCTTATTTGGGCCTCCTCACCACTGAAATCTTGAGGGATTTCAGTGGTGAGAATGGTGTCTTAAGGTCCTAAGAAGGAGAGGGCCATCCCCTCTCCTTGTTGCCTTCAAAAGGTGTCATTTTAGCCTCATGTGTGAGCACCATTTTTAAGTTCATGTTGGCCATGTATTAAGTGTTATTTGTGCTTATTTTGCCATGATATAGCACTGTTTTTACTTGATTTAGACACACCATGCTTGCTTTGCATACTTGTCTTGTAATGCCATGAAATTGCCTTAACATGTATCTAGCATTTAGACCACTATGCTTACTTGTTTTGGCTTAGCTTTGTGAAGCTTTTATGCATGTTTTAGTGTGCTTGAGGACTATTTTTGGTTGTTTGGGTCATCCATGATTTGCTTTGTATAGCTACCATGTAATCTCCCTTGTAGGCCTTGAGTGTTAGACCCTCTAGCAGGCTCTATTTGCATTATTTCAGTGGTTTGGAACCACTTGCCATGTCATTTCCATCCTTATGGCATGCTTGTATGCTTGCATTTGATGCTCCTTTAATGCTTTAAGAGGTTGGTGTCTTATGCTCCATGTTTGGCCCCTTTTGCATGCCTTTAGAATTAGGTCATTTAGATGTCATCTAAGTGGTTCTTGGGGCTTACTTTTGCATGATTTAGGACTGTTTTAGTTCACTTTGGTCATTTGCTTCATGTGTCACATGACCATAGTTTAAGTCCTTGGGTTTGGTTGCATGGCTTGCTTGCATTGGTAGGTGGATTTGGTATCATCTTAACATGATTTTCAAAGTTTGATGTGCATGCCATTTGTCCATGATTATCCTCTTTTAAGTGTGCTTAAAAGATGCTCTTTAATGCTTAAATGTTGGGCCATGTTTGCATGCATTGTTTGTGTGTGTATTTGCCTCTATTCCATAGCATTTTGGCTTCCTATTTAGACATGGCCGAGGCTGGTCCATATTGGTCTAAGTCCACCTTTCGCATGTTGTTCAAATGTGGTCACATTGCTACATGCTTGCATGTTTCGGCTGCATAATGTTTTGCATGCTCATTACTTGCATTGTTGACACATGCTTAGCCGTATTGCATTTTGTTGCATGCTTCCCCCATGTTCATGTTTGCATGCTTAGTTCACATGCCTAGGTTGCATTGCATTGAGCATGCATGCCTTGTCTCTTGATCAAGTGATAGAGGTTGGGCCTTATGCGTTTGTTTGTTTGCATTTCATTTGAAATCAAAATGCACAACTTGGTTTCTTTGGGCCATCACGCATTGAAATGCGCGATTGGTGGCCCGAGGACCGAGGACCATCCTCCTTTGAGTTATAAACATGATAAGGAGTGTGGTTGATGCAAACATTGCTTGAAATGCATTGTCATGCCATGTTTTGCCCTCTGCTGCTGTCAAAACAGGTTTCTGCAGGAAGAATTGGTCGGCCGGCCATCTCTATTGCCGACCGACCAAACATATTTGGCCGAGAGCTCAATTAATGGTCGATGACCATCCTACCATGGCCGGTGATGTTTCCCTATGGCCGGTGGTGTTCCCCAGTGCCCATAGAGTATTTCTTGGGATTTGTGCAAATCTCAGAGGAGCAGAGCAGGGTAAACAGAGGCAGCTTGTGCATGGCGACGGATTTCTGAGCAAACCCGAGCACGCGTGCATTGGACCCTCTTCCGAGGCCTTTTACTGCTTTCTTAGCTTAGTTAATTTGCTTAACTAGTTAAGTGGTCTGTAATATTTAATTAGCTTGTAGGTTAATTGATTTGTATTATTCTTTTGGTCCCTCCGAGCGAGGGCGAATTTGTAATAAGTGTGGGTGCGTGTGTGCATGTCTTCCAAACCCCACTTCTTTCTCCCTCTTACTTACCTGCTTTTGATGGTTAGTATTAGGGCATATTTAAATTAGCATACCTTATGCTATGCATGCGTGCATCCATACATTTGTCTTGCATGCACCGGGCTCGGCGCATCATACTAACTGCATTGTATTTCAATTCCAAGTTGAATACATATTAGTTGTTGCATTTCACATGCCATCCATAGATTAGCCGAGCCTATTCTAGCTGCATCCTGCATGTGTTGCATTAGCCATCTTAACATGAACTAGGATCATGCATATGATTACTAACTAGTTTCTGTTTTGGCTTGGAGTACTAGGTAAGCTTTTATGCTTTAAGCATACCACATGCGTGTGAGTGTTGTCATAATAGCATGATTACCATGAGGCTAGCTGCTTATGTGATATAACTGCCTGAATGCCTGTGGGTGAAGGTTGAGTTATTTAAATTGGAACAATACATTGAATGCGAGTTTTAAGCCCATTTGAGAGTGGCAAAACCATATTTTCTAAAGCCCACTTGAGGGTGGCAAAATTCATGTCTTAGCCTACTTGCGGGTAGCACCATCAAACCATTTTCAAACAAACAAACATGAAATCTTTTGTTCCAATTTAGGCGACTTAGTCTATACTTGTTTGCTGTGCACATCACGTAGTAAATCTAGGCTAATAACCAGAATAAGAGCACTTAATATTTGTAAAACAAGATATCATGATTAGTAGAGGCCGATCTTTGATCGGGCGAGCGGGGGTGCTTATAGCTGACCTTCCCCAATCGTACCCAAGTTCCCGAGCCGAGGCAACTTTGGTGATGACGGACATGTGGCCTTAGGCAAATGAGTCAGGGTTTCCTAAATTCCCTAAAATAAAATATTTAGGTGGCGACTCTGTATCTGGCAAAGCAATCCATGTTTGGCATTTCTTTCTAAAAATCTATTTTCCAAAACGATTTGTCAGAATTGGACTCTTTGGTTCAGACTTAGAACTGTGACAATTTGAGTCCTGAAATGTGGTAGACCCATAGACGAACAAAACGGGATCTCCTCCCGGGACGTTCGGGGACGTCTACAGTAGTGGACAAAGTAATATAACCTGAAGTACTTCTTCTATCATCTGGATCACCTGTATAGTCACGATTAGTGAAGTCAAGTAACCCAAAACTTTCTTCTTTTTTGTAAAGAATACCAAAATTAATGGTCCCAACCAAGTATCTGAAAAAAAAAAATTGGCTGTAAGGAGATGTAACAGCGTAGGATTTTCCATGTATATGCTGATAAGACTAATTGCGTGCATAATCTCTAGTCTGGTCATAGTCAAACATAAGACTTCCGACGATTTTCTTGTAAAGAGTGTTGTCAACTTTCTTTCCTCTATGGTCATTGATTAGGTTAAGACCAAGTTTAACTGGTGTAGCACCTAAATCACAATTTGCCATTTGAAACTTGTCTAAAATTTCCCTAACATATTTCTTCTATGAAATAAAGATTCTAGCAGAAGATTGTGCTATTTCAATGCCAAGAAAGTAGTGCATCAGTCCATGATCAGACATTTCAAACTTAATCATCATTGATTGCTTGAAATCATTAAACATAGCACTATTTTTTTTTCAGTGTAGATTATATCGTCCACATATAAACACACAATTAACATCTCACCAGTAGATCCAAATTTGGTAAACAAAGTATGCTCATATGGACATTGTTAAAAGCCTGACCTAGAAAACTATATAGCTATGCGACTATACCAAGCTCGAGGAGCTTGTTTAAACCCACACAGGGCCTTTTTTAGCTTGTATACCTTCTTCACATTCTCTTGTTGCACATACCCCGGAGGCTGATCAACATATAGTTGTTTTTGGAAATCACCATGTAGGAGTGCAAATTTTACATCCATCTAAAAGATTGGCCAAGAGTTTTGTGCTTCCAATGCAAGTATCAACCGAATGGCAGCAAAAACCTCTTGTAGTCGATGCCAAATTCTTGCTTATAACCTTTTAACACTAAGCAAGCTTTCTACTTGTCAACTTCTCCTTCCCAATTTAGCTTTGTTTTGTAGACCCACTTCATACTAATCGACTTTTGTCATTTAGGAAGATCTATCAATTCCGAAGTGTTGTTTTTCTCAATAGTTGCAATTTCTTCATCCATGGCTTTCTACCATTTCTTTTAAAATAAAAATAAAATAAAAATCTTTGATAGCCTATTGAAATGTAACATGATCACAATTTGCAAATAGGGCAAAATGTGTAAGTGGATCATCTAGTTGATCAATTCCACTTACCTATAATCTTGCATCCATGCTCGTCTCTTTTTGTTACGTTCAAATCAAAATGTGGTTGAATTTCTAAGTAATCTTCTTCAAGTGTTAATGTTGGTTGACTTGAAGAGTTGTTATTCACTAAAAGTAAGATGTGGATGTCTTTCTTCTTCTTTATCATGAAAGCTCACAATAATGTTTTTGCTTGAACTACTGACATTATTTGTTCATGTTTGCTCTTCATCAAAGATTACATCTCGACTAACGATGATTTTCCTGGTGATGGGATTATACAACTTATGAGCCTTTGAATGTTCATGGACCCTAAGAAAAATACATTTTTCTCCTTTATCATCGAGTTTCTTCCTCTCTCATTTGGAACATGTGCATATGCAATACATCCAAAAATCGACAAGTAGTTGACACCTGGTCTTCTGCCATTCCATGCTTCCTTAAGAGTCCTATTTCGAACTGCAATAGTAGGACTTCTGTTCAAGAGATGAATACTCCACAAGACTACCTCGGGCTAAAAACTCTTAGAGATGTGAGTTCTGTTCAACATGTTTTGCACCATGTTTAAGATCGAGTCACATTGACATCAACTAAGCCATAATTGACACATTAATCAATATGTAACTCTGAAACCCTTTAAACAACATTCAAGAACCTCCAAACAACAAAAGTTCCATAATTTGACCATAACATTTTACAAAAAGAGAGGATGGTGCGTAGTAGTAAAGCTCTTGAGGATAGAATACGAAGGATGAAACTGATTTTGTTTCCAAAAAAAGCTTCCTAAACCTAATCAAAACCATTAAATAAGTGAAATCATTCACGATGTTCCCCAAACCCTATTATTCAAATTGGCTTTGAGAATTAACAAAACTGTGTAATCATTTGTCAATTGTAACAATTTATGTTATTATAAAAATCTTATAAAATACATAGAAATGATCTTGCGAGTGGTACTTGGTACTTGCGAGTGAGAATTTAATTACTATATTCTCGTCTATCTAAGTATATACTAAATATATTAGGTACTGATGCAACAATAAGTACTCCGAGTTCACCAAAGAAATGATCTTGCGAGTGGTACTTGGTATTGATCCTTGAGGTGAGTATATAACAAGACTGTCTCAGGCCAAAAACTCTAAGAGATATGAGTTCTGTTTAGCATGTTTCGCATCGTATTTAAGATCGCGTTGTTCTTTCTCTCCGCAACACTGTTTTGTTGTGGTGTGTTATATGTTGTAAGCTGTCTTTGATTCCATACATCTCACAAAAATTTACAAATTCTCATGAGTTGTATTCTCCACCACAATCTGTTCAGAGAGTTTTGATAGCTTTTCCAATTTCTTTCCCAATAAGGGCCTTGTAATTTTTGAACGTCAAGAAAGCTTCGGACTTTTCCTATAGGAAATAGACCCATGTTTTTCGACTATAATCATCGATAAAGGTAATAAAATACCTTTTATTACCATTGGATGGAGTAGACACCTCACTTTTGACCAACCTTAAGACTTGGACGCTCTACCCAAAGCTCCCGATGAAGATACGACAGGTTGCTCCAAGTAACGAGTAAGGGATGGAAAGGAAGCCAAACCTTCCCTACACCCATTTTGGAAAAATGTTTTTTGGATCCTAAAACCTATTTTTCAAAATGTTTTAAAGGCAATTAGCACATTTTCATTAATTTTGGCAAATCAAAGCAATATGTTTTCCAAAAAATGTTTTATCCACTTTTCAAATAAGTTAGCTTAGAAAACCAAAATGAATGGAAAAACAAGGGAAATCTTCCTAGAAAACCAGCTAGATAACTCTTGCTCAGCCAAACATCTTTTTTTCAAAACGCTAAACCATTTTGGCCTGTGGATGCTTGTCTGGATCTTTTTCTACTCTACCGAACATTTTCCAGGCAATGCGCGGAACAATTTGATTCGTGGACACGTCTCTGGGTTTTCTCCAGCTCCGCTGGGCAAATTTATGAGGAAATCCGCTAGATTACTCTCCACCGAGTAGACAAGTATTATCCAGCGCATCCAATTTTGGCTTTAACCAAACAACTTTCTTGTAAGGTGTCCAAAGGAGTTTGGAAGAGGCCATCCGGATCGATAGGATCTAGAGGCATATTCCAAGCCCTAAATGCCTATAAAATTGCAACCTCTTATGAGGGAAAAGGGGTTCCAATTTTCTGACCTCCTAAGAACTAATTCCTTATTCCCTAATACTCTCTCTAACATTTTAAATCAAATATATAAGGAGAGAGAGAGAGTTTTGGTGAGAATTTTGGATTACTATTTACCTACCTTTGCTTGATGATTTGGAGTTAGAAGACCTTTATTGATCAGAGGGAGCTTGGGATAGAGTTTGTGACTAGCTTAGGCCTTATCTCTACTATTCTAGAGCTAATCCCTGCTTCCATTTCAATTTTAAAGTCTATCTTTATTCTTTTTCTTTCATTTTGGGATATTTGTTGGTTGGAATTGCTGCTAGCTTAGTTTGATCTCTCTCTCTCTCTCTCTCTCTCTCTCTTTCTCTCTCTCTCTCTCCTTACTTTCTATAGTTAGTAGATGCTTGTATAGCGGCTTTGGCCAAGCCCAAATTACTTTCTCTTTGATTTTATAGGTTAGAAACCTAGGCTCAATTTCCTCTATGAGAAGAGGAAATTTCTCTTTTCCTGAACCTATTTTATATGGATTTGAGCGATTTACGCACTTTTTCATGAGTAGGAGAATGAGAATCGCCATCATCTCATTAGAGTTTTTCCCTTTCTATCTTTCTTGCTACCTTTAGTGATATAAAAGCCCGAACATGGCTTTCTTCGCGAGGATAGGTCAGATTTCCCCTCTTGTCACTGTTTCTCATGGATTTAGGTAGTTTATATTCATTTTCATGCGTAAGAGGAAGAGAACCTCCCTATCCTCGTTGAGCTTTCTTTATTTTTGTCTCACCATTTTCTTACCTTCCATTCCTTATAATTGTTGCGTGCATTGGAGCGAGTCTCTCTTATTCTTATCCTTATTCTTCATTCTTTTACTTTTTGATCACTTAAACCTAACTTGACCATCATCAGGATCCCATGATCAGTGTAGGAGCATGCATTTGGGCTTGGACCATCGTTTTATATTAAATTATGTGTTACATGTTTTGTTGAGAGTGTCCAAAGCCCCTTAGGATTCATCGTGTGCGAATTTTGCATTAGATATCGCATCTAGGATCATGCATTTCTTATTTTGGCCTATTTTTTATTTTCACTTGGCTGGAGTACTCGATAAGCATTTATATCCTCTTTCTTTGCATATCATTTAGTTTGGTATCTAGGATCATGCATTGTTTTCTAACCCTTTATGCTTTTGGCATGATGCGGAGGAGTACTAGGTGAGCCTCTTTCATCTTTGCATCATGCTTGTGATTGCTTCTTATTATGTCTAGTGTGCTACCATGAGGTTATGTGCTTATTTGCTATATCTCTCTGATTGCTCATTGTATGGAGGTCTCATTGCCTAAGTTGGAATGGTTTCGATCTCTTAGCAAGGCGGAAGTCTCAGTTTTTCATAAGATTCTTACTTTTCTAGCCCTATTTTCTAAAAAATAGTGAGAGATTAGAACATTCCAAAATAGTTGATTTGGCCTATATTTTTTGGCTCCACATAGTAAAGACAGCAATAATAATTAGGTTATATGATCATGTCGTGTTAATAATTCCCATATCATGAAATAGTAGAGGCTGATTTTTGATTGAGTGAGCGGCGGTGCTTAATTCATGGTCTTTCCCCTGATACCTAAGTTCCTGAGTCGACACTTTGGTTACGATAGATCATGGCCTTTGGGTATGAGTCATAGGTTTTCCAATTTTTCCCAAAAGATTAGATGGCGACTCTGAATCTGGTGATGTAGTTCATTTTTGGCATTTCTTGTGATTAATGAATTTTTCTATAGATTTTTCAAATTTGGACTCTCATTCTGTTTCATATTGCACTCATGGAACTAGACTGATGGCTCAAATTGTCAGGCACACTCAGACCCCCCATTAGAGAGATTTCACATATAGTGGATCAATGGGCCTGCAAATGTTGGAATGAACCAGCTCCAACTCCATCTTGGCTCTCCATGCTTGTCCTTTGGGGAAATGATCACGGTGTTGTTTTCCAACAACACACTCTTCACAAACTTGTTGAGAATGATCAATCCGTGGAAGACCAATCACCATATTCTTTTGATGGAGTAACTTTAAACTGGCGAAGTTCGGATGTCCATAACAAAAATGCCATAGCCAAGCTAAATCTTTCAACACAGTAGAAAAGTAAGGAAGGATATCATTCTAAATGAATAGAGGAAACATTTGATTTTCTGTCATATTAACTTGAGTGATCAGACTCTTTTTTGGATCTTGAATTCTTTAGGTTCCTTCTTTAATGATGATCTCATATCCATTTTCTTGAAGTTGACCTACAGTCAACAGATTAGTTTTCAAACCTAGTACATAACACACATTGGAAATAGTCTGTTAAGAACTTTTGGAAGTTTGAATTTGAATGGTGCCCTTTCCCATAACAGAGATAGTAGAATAATCTCCAAAATTGACAGTAAAACAGAATGACTCATCTAATTTAGAGAATATTGACTTGCTTCTACACATATGATTAGTTGATCCCGTGTCCAAGTACCACATTCTTCGATGGGTCTTTTTGGTTATGCTGCAAGCCATAAGAAGAGAAACTTTTTTTTCCTTCTCCCCAAAATTTGATTTTGCTCTATTTTCTTTATACAATTTAGTCCTACATTCAAAACGATAATGACCATACCTTTGACATCTATAGCATTTGACTTTGGATTTGTCAAATGGTTTTGATTCCTAGTTTCCACCTTGATGACTATCTCGTTCTTTACCTTTGCCTTTGTGGTCAAGAACTTGATTGCCATGTGTGGAGTGATAATCGTTACTACTGCTGCTTCTTCTCATTCCTTGACTGTATTCCTTGTTTTGGAAAGATTAGTTGTTGGATGAGTGTTGTAGTTGCAATGCTTGCTCTGTGAATTAATCTGTTATTCTTGGACTCTCAATTCTTGGACTCTCAATGAACTCATCAATTCTTGAATGGAAAGGGCATCAAGATCCTTTGATTCCTCAATCGAGTAGACCACATGTTCAAACTTCAAGGTCATCGATCAAAGAATCTTCTTGATTATGGTAATGTCTTTTATTTTTTCTCCTCTGGCTCTCATCTTTTTTGCAATGGACATGACTCTGGAGAAATATCCCTCAATTAACTCTGTCGATTGCATGCGAATAGTTTCAAATTTCGTACAAAGTGCTTGAAGATGTTCTTGTTTCACCTTTGTAGTACCTTGATACTTTTACTTCATTGCGTCCCATAATTGTTTTGAAGTATCTTTGGTGAGAATCATCTCCAAGATTGTTCAATCAATTGCTTCAAACAAGTAATTCTTTACCTTCAGGTCCTTCAATCATTGTTCCCCCAGCTTCGTTTTCTGAGTGTCTGTCAAGGTGCTAGACTTTGTTTCTGGCATACCAGCTTTAATAAATGCCAATATTCTTTGGATCTCAAGAAAGTTTCCATTAGCATGCTTTAATTGCCATAGTAACCGTCAAATCTAAGAATAGCAGGTTGCACAAAAGTCTCCTATGCCATTAAGAGACAGTGACTACTATTGCCCAAAAAAAGCACCAAGGAGTAGACAAGAGCTTCAGCTTTGTAAACATTATATACTTTCCTGTTCAGAGAACCTAGCTTTGATACCACTTGATAAGAAATTGAGAGAAAATTAATGGAAAATTGAAGTATTTTATTCCCTTTAATTAGGGTTGTGCGTGTGAATCGAATACCCACCCAACTAGTCCAACTAGGGCCGACCCAGACCATCATGGATGGTTTCGAAGAACAGATTGGTTGGTTGTGGTTTGTCTGTATTAAATTTCACGGATTCGCAGTCGGTAACAGATTATCCACATGCATACCCGGCTAACCCGATCTAATAAATAAATATTAATTATATAATATTCGTATATTTTTCTTGGGAGTATGCATATAGTCTGACTATCAAACTGTCCCTCTCACTTTCAAAGACATTTTCTCTCTCTCACTCTCTCTTTCTCTCTCTTTCTCATAAATGCTAGAAGACCAAAAATTGAAATGTTTCTCTCTTCTCTCACGTTACAAATCTTTCTCTCTCTTTCTCTCTCTCTCTCTCTCTCTCTCTCTCTCTCTCAGATTATTTCCCTAAGACTTTTCATCTCCTATGTACTCTTATCAATCAATGACTCCTCTTTTTCCTCTATTTTATTATTATTTACATTACATCTATCTTTCTCTCTCTCTGTAATTATTCTCCTCGAACTTTTTCTCTCCCTTTACTCTTACAAATAACTTTGTTTCTCTCAATATTTCAAATAAACTTCTCTCTGTCTCTGTCTGTCTATCTGTCTCTCTCTCTCTCTCTCTCTCTCTCTCTCTCTTATATTATCTATTTCTTGTATATATTCTGTCCCCAAAAAAAATGGTGATAACGGTGGCGGGTTGAGCTCGTGGCAAAGAAATTGCAGCAGTGGAGACCGTGGTACCTTTTTTGTGTCACTTCTTTCTCTATCTCCCCCTCAACCCCTTATCTTTTTCTTCTTTCTCTGATCACTCTCCTTCTAAACCCTCTCCTCTCTCGATCTTTGATAATCTTCCATTGAAACCTTATCCCCTTGTTTCTCCCTTCTTTGATTTTCTTTTCAACTTCAACCCCTCCAATGATTCTGTGAATTGATAAAATGCTAGAGTTGCACTATCGACCGAAGCCTGATCATTTTTTCTACAAGCCGAAGACATCGGTTTCAAAGTAATAGTAGGACGAGTTCGGTTGATATTCTCTTCAAACCGACGCTGTCGGTTCAGTTGTTAATGGCTGGGAAAACCGAGCCGATCTGACCCGTGCATAGCCCTACCTTCAATAGGCTACTTAAATAGAGAGTCCATGAACTAACAAAGCAAAAAAAATATGGAACTAATTGATTATGGAAACACAAAATTAGAAATTGACTAACCATAGTTGTAACAAACTTCTATGGACTTGGTAAACTAATAGACTCCTAAAGACTTGGACTAACGAAGACTTAATCAAATCAAACTCTTAATAGTTAGAATTATACTTGTTTCAATAGTAATACTACACTCAAGGTTTTTATCTTGAATGTTATTTAGAAACATTAACATTAATATGTAGTTTAAATTTACTTTATATGGACTTCATAAAATACTCATTATATATTAATCACACAATAATTTTTGACAAATTTTTTTATAAAACTTTTATGACCATAACTTTTGTCACACGCCCAAATTTATCCATCAATTAATAGTTTTAAAACCATAAATATTCTCATTTTGGTACAGTGAACGTCATTAATGAATACCATTTGTCAATTAAAAATTGAACTATCCCAAAAGAATTACATCATGTCACCTTACACACATTTAAAATAATCATAGTTCAAGAAGAGAGATGGAGAGAGAGAGAGAGGACAACAGAGATATAGTGCCCTTGTCGCGTACAACTTTTCAAGGATTGTCCTTGAATACACAAAAATGGACTTGAGTCCCAAAACACAAGCATAGCTCCAGAGCTTCACAGTTAGCATTCATAGAGCCTTCGTGCTCTCTTCAAAAGAAATACGTCGAATGCCAAGTTACTTTGATAGAATTACACCATCATTTCTTGAAATGTTGTTGGTTTTGGAGTGAGCTATTGCCCAGTGGGAAATACCATTAACAAGATATATAATTAATCGAGATACACATGATCATGCCATGCAAGTGATAAGAAAATCCATGTCGTTTCTTTCTAAAACCACGATGTTAAATGAATGATGTCAATACCAAGTCTTATCCAAAATCATGGGGTGTAAATAAGTTATGACGTCCCAAGCAAGAGCCGCAAAACCAAACATACATATAGATAGATTTATATATAGAAAATTAGTCCCACATTTGTCAACTCCTAAAATAGTGGGCACATGGACCTCCAAAATCATGTTTTTCCACATTTGTTGACTCTAAAAATGGCGGGCTCATGGACAGCCAAAAACCTTTTCCCACATTCGTTCGGCGATATACTCAAGACAGGGCAATTGGGCACCTCGACTCCCCGCGCGGGTACCAAATACAACACACAACCCATTACCAAAAGCCTGACCCAAATATTCAGACTCATACACTATTTATCCTCTTTTTGACATTTTCCAAATATCCTCAAGTTTATTAGATCGCAAGATAAAATTATAATGCATGTAAGGCATGAGTTTTCCAAATTCAATTCTTTTAAGGTTTGTTCCATTCACAACAACAATTTAATAATATTAACAATAAAAAGGTTTCTCTAATCTCATTAGTTTGCACAATCTCAACATTCATCTATTTCAATACATATATCCAAGAAAGTTCAATAACCTCATATCTCAATACCATTTCCATATTCATTCACCCAATTTCAAGATTTAAGTATCAATTGAGCCAAGCACCATTATTAAATAATTTTTTTTTTTTAAAAATTAGGGTTTTAAAGAAAATTAGGGTTTTTCTCTCCTTTACTTTCCAAGAGCCAATTCTCACCATTTCTAACAATAATCAACAAGAATATTCATAAACTTTTCCAAAATCATGAGGTATAACCCTTTTTATTTATCACACTTTATATCACAAAAACATCTCATACATCTATATAACTAGAAAAATTCCACACATGTATCTCAAATCAAAGATATATCAAGTTAAAAGTATCCCTACCTCAAGAGTGAAGACGAAAAGTGAAAACTCAACTCGAAACTTCGACAAAATTGTGAAACAATCGGTAAAGCTTTTGAACTAGGCTTGCTTTTCAACTTTCTTAAAGGATCTATGGTGGATCTTAGGTAGAAACAAGAGAAACCAAGCTTTTTTAGACTAGGGTTTTGGGAAAAGGGTGTTTTAGAGAGAGAGAGAGAGAGAGAGAGAGAGAGAGAGAGAGAGAGGAGATATGAAAAAGTGAGGAAAATAAATGCGTAAGGGTCGACTTTTAAGTCAGTTGTCCTGAACAGGCTGCTCGAGCAGTGAACGTGAAATCCCAGCAATTTTACAGGTCTGAAGTGAAAAGTACTGGAAACCACGCATATTCGCTCGAGTGAACAATTGACCGCTCGAGCGGACTCGCCCTACACTTAATTTACAAAAGAAATACTGAGAATATCAAATCACCGCTCGATAAATACTGAGAATATCAAATCACCGCTCGAGCGGTAACTCCACCGCTCGAGCAATCCTACAAAATAGGATGTTATAACTTTAGTGTTGTTTCATACTTGACTGGAGTTGTGTATAACATGGAGCTGTGTATAACATAGCTTTAGCCCTCTTTGTGTTTTTTCTTTTGTTTCCTTTCTAAAGTTTTCCTTTATCACACCCCCTTCCCCCCCTCCCCCACACACACATTTCGATTTTTAAATTATTGTCAAGTTGTCTACTTAATTTCTGAATTATCGATTGAGTTTATTATGTCCTAAAGTATATAAATCAAAATCTACTTAGTTCCTCAACTATCAATTGAATTTGTTAAATTTCTAAAATATTTAATTCAAACATATTTAATCCCTAAAAATACAAAACAAAACATAAGTATTATAAATTAATAAAAGATCGTATCTAATTAATATTTTATTTTAGAAAAATCTTAAATTCCTACTTTATCTTTAAAAAGTGTTTTGTTTCTTTGTGTATTTAAATTGGTGTTAGAGTCTAAATTCTCAGTCTTGCCAATAAAATTATATGAGTATGAGATATACTGAAGGAGTATAATAAGATAATTTAAATAATAGGACTTCACTACAAATAATAATAGAACAAAATATTACATTAATTAAGTTATTAAAAGAACTTAACAAAAAATTTAAAAACAATAAATTAGAAATTATATACGAAATATGGCATTATATAATACTAACGGGAAAATTATGCCAGTAGTGCTTGTACTTTGTTTCTTGTGTTATTTTGGTCTCTATAATTCTAATTGGCTCAATTTTGATCCTAAATTTATGATTTTGTCTCAATTTAGTCTATTTACTTATAAAAAATATGCAAATAAGCAACATGTGTCATAGTTTTAGGGTCAAAGTTATAAATTTGCTCAATTCAGTGAATTAATCTCAACCAACTCAATGATAGTTTTTCGGCACAAACCCTAATGATTTTATCAATTGGGCCAAATTGATACAAAATCTAAAATTAAAGGTCGAAATTGAATCAATTGAAAGTAGAAGGACCAAAATGACACAAGAGACAAAATGTAGAGACTATCGGTGCAATTTTCCCAATCCTAAATGAAAGCAAGTAAGTAGCTATTATAGAAGATAAACAATAAAATAGCATAGATAATTACCCTAATCCTTATAACGGAAATTCACCAAAAGATCTGGTGCCCACTTTTTAAGGATAGAATAGAAATTTAAAATTTTTCTAGAATAAAATCTTAATTAGGTAGAGTTCTTTACTAATTTATAATATTTATAGGCTTATATTTTATTTTTGTAATATTTTCAAGGACTAAATATGTTTGAATTAAATAGTTTTGGGATTTAGTAGATTTAATTGATAGTTTAGGTACTAAGTACATTTTATTTTTTTAATTTAGAGATTTAATAAACTCAATCGATAATTTAAGGATTAAATAAATCATTTAATAATAATTCAGGCTTAGAAAGTGAAATAATAAATAAATAAATAAATAACGTGAATTGTCTTCTTGATTATTAAAAAGAAAAAACTATTTGTATACACGCCCCAAAAATTATATGCAGCTTATGACATTTGTAATATAATAACTAAATCACTTTCAAATCATACTTAAAAAAATTACAATGGGTCATAACTAAATACTACTTAAGGTATAATAAAAAATAAAAAATAAAAACTGATCATAAACTAAAATAATAACTGTAATAGGTTATAACTAATACCACAATAAGTCATAACTAAACACTGCTTAAGGTATAACAAAAAATAAAAATTGGTCATAAACTAAAATAATAACTATAATAGGTTATAACTAATACCACAATAAGTCATAACTAAATTATAACTAACAATAGAATGAGTCATAACTAATATTACAAACGTTAAATAAAAAATAAAAATTGGTCATAAACTAAAATAATAACTATAATAGTTCATAACTAATACCACAATAAGTCATAACTATATCATAACTAGCAATACAATAAGTCATAACTAATATTACAAACGTTATAATTGAACATATGATACACATCCTAAAAGGGGGTGTTGTGTGTATTATAGAATTTCCTTTATATGGGACCATGTGAATTTTGTGAACTTTTATTTCAAATCAAAACTCTCAATATATATCTATATATTTTTAAGAATAAATTATAAATACATCTTTTGAGATTTACTTGAAATACAATTTGCATCTTGTGATTTTAAAAATTATATCTTGCCCTTTGAAATTTCTAATTTCATAATAAATTGCCCTCTTTTATTAAAAAATATCAAGTCAATTAACAGTTTTTAATAATATTATAAATTTATTTTAATTAATAATGAAAGTAATTTTATTATTATATAAGGGAGCAGTTAATTTTTTTTTTATTTTTTCAGTTAATTTTGTTAAATTAAAATTTTTGACAATGAGACATTTATAATTTTTTAAAACATATGGGGCAATTTGCATTTTAAGTAAACATTAGAAGGTGTATTTATAATTTATTATATTTTTAAAAATATCTTTGATTTATCATTTCAAATGAAATTTTTGTAGAAAACTTTTATTATTATTTATCATTAATGTGAAGTGAGAGGGTAATTTATGCTAAATTGGGCCGAGCTGGGAGTTGGGCCGGGATAGGCCCAAATGCGAAGGATATCAGGTACACCGGTCAAAGGCGACTTCGGTTAGTCCGGTTAAAGGTTGGGCTGCGGACGAGTGGTAGTCCGGTCCGAAGAAGATGCCTTGATGTTAGTCCGGTTGTAGCCATGGTGGTCGGTCCGGCCGAAGTAAGGTCTTGTTGTTATACTCCGGTTGAGAATAGACCATGAGTAGTTCGGTCTTCAGTGGTTACTTCGGTCGGAGCATGTGGAAAACCGAGGTAAGCCATGGTTCTGTAAGTAGTTCGCCTTAACTCCCTTATGGATAGCTCGGTCTTAGCATGGAAAAGCCGAGGTAAGGGAGAGTATAGAAAGGGCCGAACTAACAGTTATTCCGGTCATTTGGAGTTCGACCATAGAAGGACCATCTCGCTTGGTTTAAGCAGTGAGGGGGGTGTTGAAGGATAAGCATTATCCTTCAGGAATATGAATCCTAGGAGGACTCTACATTGAGGAGTTAGAGTCCTACTAGGATTGTGCCACTCGAAACCTATATAAGCTCACCAATAACACCTATGAAGAGGTAATGCAATTTTTGCTCCCTGACTACATTGAGCTTTTGCCTATTTGTCTTGCTTACTGACTTAGGCATCGGAGGGGTTTTCCGGCACACACCCGCCGGCCAGCTCAAGTTTGTGTTTTCAGGTGATAGAGCGACGACGTGCAGAAGAACACAGGCTTGATCAACAGGATTATACGTGAAGGTGAATCTCTTTCCCGTACAATTGGCGCCGTCTGTGGGAAGAACAGACAAGAACAACCTTTTGATCAAGTGTTTTTCTCTCAAAATTCGATGGCCAACAATGAAGAACTGCCTCAGTCCGCCATTGACGGACAAACCCCAGACGGAGGTGCAAGGCGCGAAGGCCTACCTTTGGTCCCTCCCATGGCGAACCTGGAACCACAAAGGCAAAATTCCAGGAGGGATGCAAGGGGACGAAGGAGGAATAGCAGCCCTCATCCTTCTCGTTCGCAAAGCCCAGAAAGACAAAGGCGTAGGGTTAATCCTCAGGCTTTGGAGGATCGCGTCAAAGCACAAGACGAGTTGATACGGCGGATGGCAGCAGACATGGAAGCTCTCAAACGCCGGGTGAAAGGAAAATAAGTGGCGACAGGAGAGGGGGCGCACGAACAAGACGCCCCCTCGCCACTCAGAGGGTCGTAGTAGGAATTCTACACCCTCCCAGGCAGAAGAGAGAAGTCTCAAGATAGGCGATACGCAATCAAGATCTTCCAGAACTCGTCACTCCAGGTTTGAGAGGGCGAGATCTGAAAGGTCTTACACGGAAGGAAGCACATACCGGCCTTCGCATACGCACCAAACAAGGTCCAGACAAACGGAGTTACCCAGGTCATCCGACCTACGAACCGTGCTAGAAGAAAAGGCACGACGCAGGGAGGATGCCAGGGCGGGTGATCCACATAGAGTTTCGGCCTTACAGCGGTTGGCTCCTCGGACGCATGGAAGCGTCGAGGTTGGAATGCCACAACCGCGCCCGGCCTACGAACCAACGGACAAAGTATTGGCAAGGCTGCAAACCTCACCGTTTGTCCCAGCGATTGAGAACGCGCCTTTACCGTCAGGCTTTCTACAGCCGAAGTTCACTACATACGAGGGGAAGACGGACCCCTACTTGCACTTAAGCCACTTCCGCCAGGTCATGGCCGTATACCGGCGGAACGAGGCCTTAATGTGCATCTTGTTCCCCTCAAGCCTTGGTGACCTAGGCTTGACTTGGTTTGAGAAACTCCCAGAGGGCAGCATAGCCTCCTGGGCGCAATTGGCAGAAGCATTTGTCACAAGATTCAGAACAAACACTAAGACTCCGGTGGAGATCGACCAGCTACTCTCCATCGACATGGGCGAAAAAGAGACCCTGAGGTCATATAACAGCCGTTATTGGGAGACATTCAACCAGATTGGGGACTGCCCAACCAATCTAGCCATTGCGCAATACAAGAGAGGACTCCCAGTTGGGAACAGACTGAGGGATTCTATCACCATGACGCCACCTCTTACCATGGAAGCCCTGATGGAAAGAGTGCATCAGCACATCAGGGTGGAAGAGGATGGCGCCCGTGCCAAAGCAAAGTCTGGCACGACCGCAGCGCCAGAAAAGAAGGCCTCAGCAAAGGTCAATGCGGTAAATCGGCCGAACAAAAATGGGCGTGGAAGACGCGACAACGAAGAAGACCGAGACGAGAGATGGTTGAGAGTCCGCACTGCCATCACCACGGTCTTCAAGAAGCCGATCTACCGAATACTTAGCGAAATTCGAGACGAACCTTTCGTCAAGTGGCCAGCCAAGCTAGGCGAGGCACAGAAGGACTATGACGATAGATCACGGTGCACCTTCCACAAAGAAAAGGGGCACCGAACTGAGAACTGCACCCCGTTGAGGCAGCATTTAGAGGAGTTGGTGGCGGCAGGCCACTTAGACAAATACATTGAAGGAGGGGCACAGCCAGCCCCCCAGGACCGTAATAACCCCAACGGAATGCCAATCGACGCTCCACCTCAAGGCATTATCAATGTGATACATGGAGTTTTCGAACCTGAGCGTGTATGTGAGCTCAGAGGTTCGATCAAGAAGGCTGAGCACTTAAGGGAAGTACTAAGTGCCCAACCAGTCGCCAAGAAGGGGAGGACAGAGGCCACAAATGTTATGTCTTTTTCGGATAAAGACTTGGACAGAATATATTGCCCCCACAATGATGCCCTGGTCGTCACTCTCCGAGTCAAGGATTTTGACGTCAAGCGGATTCTGATTGACCAGGGAAGTTCGTGCGAAATTATGTACTATGAGACGTTCAAACAATTGAAACTGCAAGATAAAGACTTAGCGCCTGCAGTGTCACCCTTGATTGGATTTAACTCGATGCCAGAATGGCCAGTTGGCAAGATCATCCTTCCAGTCAGAGCAGGGAGTGTGACGAAGCAAGTAGAGTTCTGGGTGTTAAAGGTCCCATCCACCTATAACATCATCTTGGGCAGAACATGGCTGCATGCCATGCGCTCGGTGGCGTCATCCTACCACCAAGTGATGCGGTTCCCAAACGACACCGGAGTAATAGAAGAAGTCTATGGAGACCAAATCATGTCCAAGCAATGTTTTGTCACGGTGAATGGAAGCCGCGCTGCAAAGGGGTATGTTCATTCGGTGGAAGAACCGGAGAGTAATGAACTATTCGCAGACGTCGGCAAAGCGGCAAGCCAGAAAGCAGTGGAAGACTTGGTGGAAGTCAGAATAGATGAAAAGAACCCGGATAAGTTCTTTCTTCTTGGTTCATCGTTGTCCGGCGCTGAGAGGTTAGAGGTCTTGGAATTTTTGACCTCTAACATCGAAGTGTTTGCCTGGACTCCATACGACATGCCAGGCATTGATCCCAACTTCATCTGCCACCAACTCAATGTCCACCCATCAGCCAGGCCAATCATTCAGCGCACCCGCAGATCGGCACTCCACCACGCCGAGATAGTGGCGGAAGAAGTGGGAAACTTGTTGGAAGCAGGGGCAATCAGAGAGGTGCACTACCCCAGATGGATCTCCAACACAGTCGTCGTGCCAAAGAAGAATGGCAAGTGGCGCGTCTGCGTCGACTATAAAACTGTCAACAAAGCATGCCCTAAAGATAGCTTTCCTCTACCACGGATTGATCAACTGGTAGACCTGACGGCGGGGCACAACCGACTAAGCTTCCTGGATGCATACAGAGGCTACCACCAGATTGCAATGCATGAACCGGACCAGGAGGTCACATCTTTCACCACACCAAGAGGACTCTACTGCTACAAGGTCATGCCCTTTGGCCTAAAGAACGCCGGGGCGACATTCCAAAGAATGGTTACCAAAATGTTTGAGCCATTGTTAGGCAAAACAATGGAGGCTTACATCGACGATATGGTGGTCAAGAGCAAGGATCAGAATGACCACCTCAAGGACCTAAGTGAGATGTTTGAGATCCTGAAGAAGCATAAGTTACGCCTCAATGCGTCGAAGTGTGCTTTCGGAGTAGGATCAGGCAAATTCTTAAGCTTTCTGGTGACCAACCGAGGTATAGAAGCAGACCCATCTCAGATCAAGGCAATACAAGATCTGGAGAGACCAAACTCAGTGAAAGAAGTGCAGCATCTCACCGGAATGGCAGCCGCGCTCAATCGGTTCATTAGCCGATCGTCAGACAGGCTACGACCATTTTTTCATGCCCTCAAGGCCAAGTTTGAGTGGGACGAAGAATGTGACCGAGCTCTGGAAAGCTTGAAGGAATACATGTCTTCTCCACCACTACTTGTAACACCAATTCCTGGAGAAGAACTCTTCCTGTACCTGGCAGTCTCACAGCACGCGATCAGCGCGGTGTTGGTCCGCGCAGAAGGAGTCCAACATCTGCCCATCTACTATGTTAGCAAGACACTGCTGGGCGCCGAAACAAGGTATTTGCCACTGGAGAAACTGGCATTGGCCTTAATGATGGCCGCAAGGAAGCTATCGCACTACTTTCACGCTCACACTATAGTGGTCCTTACAGCCTTCCCACTAAAGGCTTTGTTTGAAAGGGCGAACTTTTCTGGGCGAATTCTGAAGTGGGCAGTAGAGTTGGGACAATACGACATCAAGTTCCAACCTAGAACCGCAATAAAAGCTCAAGCATTGGCGGATTTTGTCGCAGAGTTCACTCTTGGAAGTCATCATATCTGCCCAGTCGACCTGACTGAGTCAACCGAACTAGGGACGGAAGTTGACGTCGGAATAACGCAACCCCTGGTATTGGTTACTCAGCCAAGTCCTAAGGCAGACCGGAGTAATGCAAACAAAGAAGAAGTAAACCATGCTATACCAAGTCCAGACTCGCCAACACAGAAAAACTTGATGCGACAAGATGACAAGGGGCAAGCAGCAGGCCTGGACTTAGAAGAAGAAATCAGCAACATGGAAGATCCCAAGGCATCATCCGATCCCTCCATTTGTTGGAAGTTGTTCGTTGGGGAGATGTGGAAGCTCTTTGTGGATGGAGCATCCAATCGACATGGAGCAGGACTTGGCATAGTCCTCATCTCTCCAGACGGCCTGGTAGTGGAGCAGGCAATCAACCTTGGCTTCCCAGCATCAAACAACGAAGCGTAGTACGAAGCGCTTCTTGCAGGTCTCAAATCGGCATTCTACATGAAGGCCACCGAGCTAATGGTTTACAGCGACTCACAGTTGGTGGTAAATCAAATTTCTGGCGATTACGAAGCAAAGGATGACAGAATGGCTAAGTACCAAGAGCTAGTCAGAACCGAGATCAAGAAGTTTGAAGTGGTGAGGATAGAACAGATCGGCAGGGAGGAGAACAGTAGAGCAGACGAACTAGCAGGCTTCGCCTCAATGGCGGATACCTCCATCCCACATCCTCTTTTGATCGACTATCTGCCTAGACCGAGTATTGAAGACCCAGAAGCAGAAGAAGTATGCTGCGCCGATCTAGGTCCTTCTTGGATGGATCCTATCATCTTGTTCCTGAAAGACGGCACCTTACCAGAAGATAAGAAAGAAGCCAATAGAATAAGATCAAAGTCGCAGCGATTCTGGCTCTCCCCATCCCTGGCGTTGTACAAAAAGTCATTCTCAGGACCTTACTGAAAGTGTGTGCACCCCAGCAAAGTGGAAGCATTCCTGTTCGAAATACATGAGGGTGTATGCGGCAGCCATCAAGGAGGAAGATCATTGGCATACCGAGCTATTTCACAAGGATACTGGTGGCCGTACATGCAAGCGGATTCAGAGAAGTACGTCAAGAAATGTGAAAAGTGTCAGAAGTTTGCGCATCAAATACACCAACCTGCCAGAGAACTTCTACCTCTCACTAGTCCATGGCCTTTCGCAATGTGGGGCTTAGACATAGTGGGACCACTCCCAACAGCACCAGGCAACAGGAAGTTCTTTCTTGCGGCAACAGACTACTTCACAAAGTGGGTGGAAGCAGAAGCCTTGGCGTCAATCAAGGAAAAAGATGTGAAGAAGTTTGTTTGGCAGAACATCATCACTCGCTTCGGCATACCAAAAGCACTGATCTCAGACAACGGCACGCAGTTCGACGGAAAAATTTTCAGAGGCTTTTGTGAGGAATACAAGATAGAATTCTATAATTCTACACCGGCGTATCCCCAAGCGAATGGGCAAGCAGAAGCTTCAAACAAGGTGGTCTTGGATGGACTGAAGAAGAGACTAGAGAAAGCTAAAGGCAAGTGGGCAGAAGAACTCCCTTATGTTTTATGGGCTTACCGCACCACACCTCGGCGATCAACAGGAGAAACACCATTCTCCTTAGCTTACGGCATGGAAGCAGTCATCCCATTAGAAGTTGGTCTCCCCACAATTCGAAGTGAAAACTTTGATCCAAACTTAAACGCCGAAGCAATAGCATTAGAACTTGATCTCGCGGAAGAAAGAAGAGACAGGGCTTTGGTTCACATCGCCTCCTACCAACAAGAGTTGTCTAGAAAGTACAACAAAACAGTGCATCCAAGACAGTTCAAGATCGGCGATTGGGTACTTCGCAAAGTGATGGGAAACACCCTGGTTTCAGGAGATGGCAAGGTGGGACCGAATTGGGAAGGACCTTACAAAGTGGTCGGCTTAGCAGGCAAAGGGGCATACCACTTGGAAGACAAGGACGGCAAAGCAATCCCAAGGCCATGGAACACTGCCAATCTTAAATTATTTTATTTTTAGCTTTTTTTTCAAGCGTGTGTAATTTTTTCCTTTCTCAATAAAACAAGTTGATTCTTTTCAGCATGGTTGTTTTTCCTGTAAAAAATAGTTTTGATGAAGTATAGACTATATTCTAAGTTGGCTGGAAAAACCAACTTAGAGGTTGGCTGGATTAAACCAACACTCTGTACTCTTCAGCCGAAGTATGGGTACGGCTGAAGAGTGGTTGGCTGGATTAAACCAACACCCTTCCTAAGCCCAGGATAAGGATCCAGGCTGCAGGACGTTTGGCCGGAATAACCAAACATTTTATTCTAAGTTGGCTGGAAAAACCAACTTAGAGGTTGGCTGGATTAAACCAACACTCTGTACTCTTCAGCCGAAGTATGGGTACGGCTGAAGAGTGGTTGGCTGGATTAAACCAACACCCTTCCTAAGCCCAGGATAAGGATCCAGGCTGCAGGACGTTTGGCCGGAATAACCAAACATTTTATTCTAAGTTGGCTGGAAAAACCAACTTAGAGGTTGGCTGGATTAAACCAACACTCTGTACTCTTCAGCCGAAGTATGGGTACGGCTGAAGAGTGGTTGGCTGGATTAAACCAACACTCTGTACTCTTCAGCCGAAGTATGGGTATGGCTGAAGAGTGGTTGGCTGGATTAAACCAACACTCTGTACTCTTCAGCCGAAGTATGGGTATGGCTGAAGAGTGGTTGGCTGGATTAAACCAACACTCTGTACTCTTCAGCCGAAGTATGGGTATGGCTGAAGAGTGGTTGGCTGGATTAAACCAACGCTTTGTACTCTTCAACCGAAGTAAGTTATATCGACTGAAGAGTGGTTGGCTGGATTAAACCAACACTTAGTACTCTTCAACCGAAGTAAGTTATATCGGCTGAAGAGTGGTTGGCTGGATTAAACCAACACTCTGTACTCTTCAGCCGAAGTAATTATATCGGCTGAAGAGTGGTTGGCTAGTAAGGTAGATAGCTAAAACCGAGATCACAGTTGAGCAAATGAGTTCATGAAAAATTCACTACAAGTGCAAGCATACAACCGGAATAAGAGCAAAGATTTTTTCATTGAAATGCAAACCAAGTACAATTGACGGGCCGCAGCCCGGTTACAAAAGTTTAGAAAAAAGAAAGAAGAAAGAACAAAATCAACGGAAGAGTTCATCAAGTTCGGCATCAAAGGCTGCGTCAACATCTGTCGGGAGTCCGGTGTCGGTCGGAAGCACAGTTTGATCTGGGAGCTCGGTCTCAGCCTGAACCTCGGTCTCAGCCTGAACCTCGGTCTGAGCTTGAACCTCGGTCTCTGTTGGTTGCAGCTCATCCGTTAGGTCAGTGATTGGCTCCGACCGAACTGTTTGATTATTTTGCTCATTGACGACCGGGGTGAGAGTTGGCCCATCTTCATCAGAATCATCGTCGTCATCATCTTCATCATCACCGGACCCCTCAAGAAATTGCCTTTGGAGATCGGCAGCATACTGGGCCAGTGAAGCCGGAACAGCGTATTGAGGAGCATTGAAGACTTCGGTTTCAGGCCCGCAGCCGAGCTTCTCCACCGCACTCCTCCAGCCGCACTTGAAGAACAAGTCCTTCGCAGCGTCGCACTGAAGGGTGTATGCATCCTCTGCTTCTTTAAAGCCTTGTTTTTTGGTGGCCTTGACGTCCTTCTTCAACTGCGTTATTTCGGCGTCCTTCTTCTTCTCAATCTTGGCCAAAAGGCGCAGGTACTTGTCTTTTGCTTCGGCAGCAACCTTCTTCTTTTCGGCTTCAACCGAATTAGCCACTTCGGTCAGCCGATCAATTTCGGCCTGGAGTTCGGCCATTCGCTTGTTGGCCTCTTCCAGCTCGGCCCTTATTGATTCGGCCTCATCCATGGCCTCTCTTGTACTCCTCCTAAGCTCCATAACCCTCCTGTGAGTGACTTGGTTTTTCTGGATGGCCTGCGAGAGAAGAGTAATGTTAGCCGAACTCCAAGTTGGTAAAAATCGTACATAGAAAGGGGAAAGCTGCTTACCAGGATCATGGACTTAGTGGAGGACCGGATTGACTTTAGTTCGGTATTGAGCTGTTTGTAATGGTGCTCCATATCCTTGGGGAGGCACACACTTTTGGCCAGGTTGAAGGCCATCAAGTGGTCCTTCTCAGCGACCACCGAATCTGAGGCAGTGATATCCTGGTTGTCGTAGGAGAGGACAGGAGCCCATTTGGAGGCAGTGGCAGTCCGGTCTGATTGCTCCGGTTGAAGGCTTTGTTGAGGGCTTGGAGGAGGGCTGGGTGGCAAAACGGTCTGGTCCTCGTCGACGAGTCGCGGCTCGGTTTGACTAGTCCGGGCACGCTTTCGCTGGCGAGATGAGGATGGCTGTTGCAATGGAAGAGCCACCACGGTCTGAGTTGGTAGACCGGTTTGTGGCACCTCGGTTTGGGTCGTTGCGACCAGCATTGCCTTCAGCTTGTTCTTCTTGGCCATCTCTTGTTCGGCAGTAAGTGGCACCAAATTGACTTGAGGCAAGTTTGGGTCCGGTTCTGGTGCTTCTTCGAGCAGGAAGTCGGTCACCTTTGCTTTTCGGCGACCGGAGTATCGGTAAGTCGGTTCAAAGTTGAGAAGTTTAGCCCAACTCCTTTCCCGAACTCGTAGTGCGGCGCGCAGAAGACCGAGGTTGGGGTAGTTGTAGTTTGAGAGGAGATGGGCTTTATCTGCAAAAAGTGAACAAGTGTTAGTTCGGTTAAGAGTAGAAAGCCGAAGTAAAGAAGAGAGAAAATATGAAATAGAACCGAAATATATATACCGGGCTCTCCGAATTTCCAGTTTATTCTCCGGCCAGGAATCTGGGCTTGAAGGTCCTCAAAGTTCCCAGAGACCCAGAAGAAATCGTCATCGTTTAGGTCTTTGTCCGGTGTGTGTTTGATTATTTTCTCTCGGCCCCGGCGTATTCTCAAGTAATAGCACCAGCCTTCATTCTTGGATCCTAATGAGTATTGGTGGAATATTTCGGCTAAGCCTAGGTTTAGGCCGGTTTGACGGTTTAGGGCGTCTATGCCCATTATTATACGGTATGTGTTGGTGGACAGTGGGGTTGGGCAAAGTCTGGTTTGCCTCAGAAATTCGCAGATTAAGGGCTGGACTGGGAATCGTAGTCCGGTCTCTTTTATTGACTGAATGGTAAAAGGGACGAAACCCTCGTTATTCCATGGGTCGACACCTCGGTCGGCTAGGGTAAGGTGTACATCGTCTGGTATATGGTGGTCCTGGCGGAATTCGGCCAGTCCCCCTGGGGTTTCAACAAGGAATCTGTACTTCCCCATTTACTCGTATAAGTTATGTATAAATTATTTCGGTTGAGAAAGTGTGCTCAGTAGCTCGGTTGAGCGCAATGAAGGGCCTGGCAACCTAAGTCTGCAAAGTGGAGAAACAAGGTGTTAAGCACAGATCAGGGACCGTGCTACAAAAACAAAGCAAGAAAGGGAAGTCTTACTTCGGCTGCGCAGGGTGCTACAGAATCTATCTCGGTTAAAGCAAGGTACGTGTTGTCTCGGTTCGGTTGGGCGTTTGCTTAGCTCGGTTCTACTTGGGGTTTGGTTACTCCGGTTAAGCGTCAAGGGGCAGCTCTCTAAGTTCGGTTTAGGAACTAAGAAAGCTGGCTAAGCCCCCAAGGCTTAGCTCGGTCGAGTGCTGGTGTCTCTACCTCGGTGTGTTTCATTCCGGCTAGTGTGAATCATTTGGTGGCCTGTTGGAATTGCTCAAGTTCTGGTTCGGTTTCAGTCTGCCTAGGTTTTTTATACGGCAAGAACAGTATTCTAGTTCGGTTGAAGCATGTGCAAAGATCAAAAAGGTGTTCTACTTGCTAAATCATTATGTTCAACGTGTTCTTGTGAAGTTCTTCAGAAGGTACAGATACGTTGGAAGGAAAACAAAGTGTTTTGCAAAAACACATAACATAAACAGCTGTGGACTAAAACGAAAGCAAAAACAGAGAAACAAGAATAGATTCATGTACTTACCAAGGGGAAGAGGAGAAAAACTGTAGGATTGAAGCAAAGGCGGCAAGGAAACGCAGCAATTCCAAGCTCAAAATAGAGGTACAGAGAGAGAGAAGGTGAACAGTGTATAGCGTGATTCAAAAATGAAGGGTTCTTTTGGTGTAAAGGGAAAAAGAGTGGGAACTGTTCAAATTCACGAGGTACGAAGAACGGCGTGACAGCTGCAAAGAGCCAGTAGAAGCCTGCCACGTGTCATTGGAAGGACAATCGATTCAGTTTCTGCAAATTGAAGAGACATTTTGACCGGACGCGCACAGTACGGCTCAAGTTTAGCTCGGCTGGATAGGCTAAAGGGTTTTTAGCTCGGCCGGATAAGTTAACTGGGTTTTAGCTCGGCTGGATGGCTAACCTGTGTTTTTAGCTCGGCTGGAGAAGCTAAAAGGGTTTCAACTCGGCCGGAGTATCTAAAGGATTAGAGCTCGGCTGGATAAGCTCAAAATTTTAGCTCGGCTATGGACAGGTAATCCCTATCATGCTGTGCAGATGGAATTAAGGGGCAATTGAGAGGGTAATTTATGCTAAATTGGGCCGAGCTGGGAGTTGGGCCGGGATAGGCCCAAATGCGAAGGATATCAGGTACACCGGTCAAAGGCGACTTCGGTTAGTCCGGTTAAAGGTTGGGCTGCGGACGAGTGGTAGTCCGGTCCGAAGAAGATGCCTTGATGTTAGTCCGGTTGTAGCCATGGTGGTCGGTCCGGCCGAAGTAAGGTCTTGTTGTTATACTCCGGTTGAGAATAGACCATGAGTAGTTCGGTCTTCAGTGGTTACTTCGGTCGGAGCATGTGGAAAACCGAGGTAAGCCATGGTTCTGTAAGTAGTTCGCCTTAACTCCCTTATGGATAGCTCGGTCTTAGCATGGAAAAGCCGAGGTAAGGGAGAGTATAGAAAGGGCCGAACTAACAGTTATTCCGGTCATTTGGAGTTCGACCATAGAAGGACCATCTCGCTTGGTTTAAGCAGTGAGGGGGGTGTTGAAGGATAAGCATTATCCTTCAGGAATATGAATCCTAGGAGGACTCTACATTGAGGAGTTAGAGTCCTACTAGGATTGTGCCACTCGAAACCTATATAAGCTCACCAATAACACCTATGAAGAGGTAATGCAATTTTTGCTCCCTGACTACATTGAGCTTTTGCCTATTTGTCTTGCTTACTGACTTAGGCATCGGAGGGGTTTTCCGGCACACACCCGCCGGCCAGCTCAAGTTTGTGTTTTCAGGTGATAGAGCGACGACGTGCAGAAGAACACAGGCTTGATCAACAGGATTATACGTGAAGGTGAATCTCTTTCCCGTACATGAAGCTCGATCTCTAAAACTCATGTCTATTATTTATTAGTAATGTTAGGGAGACTGAAAAAAATTATTTGAAAAGTTGTAAGAAACTAAAATATATAGATCACATTCATTCTGAAAATGTGGCTCGCATGACAATTAAATTGAATTTACGGCTTGGGTTGGGAAGAACTAAAAAATTCAAAAGTTAAAAGCCAGACAATTATATAAAAAAGTTAAATATTCTATTTTCTTTTTATTTTCTTACCTTTTTTTTTTTTGTAAAAAATTAAAAAATCATTTTAAACATGTTAATTTTTTTATCTCATATTTTAATTAAAAAATTATTAAAATAATTTATTTCCAAACCAACCCACACAAACATCTTACTTCTTTTTTTTCTTGCTTTCGGTTTGAAGGCCACAGCCCGGCCCAATCGCATAGCCCGGGCGAGCTTTTCTTCGGCTTTTCCTGGTTCCTTTGGGTTTCCTTTGCGTGTATCTTCAAATGGGCTTAGGCCTTGCTGCTGACCAAGCCTGGCATGCCTTCGACTTCAACGTTGATTGTTCTGGGTCATCATGTGTCTCTCTTTGTAGGCTCAAACTCGATTATCGATTTTTGTTTTTTCTCTTCGGTTCGGGCAATTGTTTCTTCTAGATTTACAATGTAAATGAAGATTAGGGATGATAGCAGATCGGATTAGGTCGGGTGATATTCTATCCGTCATCTGTTCATAATTAGGTGGATTAGAAAAAAATCGATTTGCATCCGTTCACCGGTTTGGCGGATGCAGATTGAGCGAACCGTGTGGATTAGCGGATAAATGCTATTGGTTTGGCGGTTTGGACTTTCTAATTTTTGGACATTTTTTTGAATTATAATGGATGTCCTCTACAATCTCCAATAACTAATAATCTGAAAAATTTAGGGGTACTTACCAATTAGTCCTATTCACTAGACTTATTTACCTACAGGTCCTAACTAATAAATTTAACACTATAAAAATAAGAGAGTGATAAATTTATCACTAAAAATTTATTCATAAAAATAAGAGACTGATAAATTTATCACTATAAATTTATTCATAAAAAAAAAAGACTGATAAATTTATCTTTATCACTTTATAAATTTATCAAATAGGACTTAATGGGTATTAAGTCTCCAAAGTAGGACCTATTGGGTAATAAGTCTCCAAAATACGACCTATTGGTAGTTTACCCAAAAATATATGTATTATTTGTTTATAATAAGCCACGGCATTGCTCATGCATATTTTTAAAGTGTTGTTTTATATTTTCACAAAAATATATATTTTATTATTTTTACTCTATGTTATTATTTGTTATCAGTTTCTTTCTTTTTTTTTTCTTTTTCAACTTCATCTACAGGCGAGTCGGGTTTATGTGGATGCAGGATGATTGATCCATCATCCGAACCGTATCTGCGAATTTTAAAATATTTCATCCATATCCATCCATCAAAAAATACGTATCCGTCCAAAATTAATCGAATTGGGTCAATTCAGTACAGTTGGACGGATTAGATAGATCATGATCAACCCTATAGAGATTGGTTTGGGTAATTGGACTAGACCTCCTTTGTTGTTTTGGGCTTCCTCGATTGTCTCTTATTTTTTGCCTTAGCCCATTGGAGTGGTTATAAAGGAAGATTCTATTTGTATTTAAAAAATCATTAAGTATACTCAAATTTTCAATATATTTTATTAAATTATTAAGGAAATATTTGTCTGGTAAATTACGCCTCGATAATCAATTTAAATCATTTACTTCTTATAATTTCAATTTTATACTTAAATTATTTAATTTTGGATCAATTTTGCTCGAGTTGTCAGCTGTCATCTATAATTAGACAGCACTTGCAACCGTCTTCATTTGAAATTTCATTTTACCTCTAAATTATCCCAAAATATCAATTAGATCCCTAAACAATATAAAGTTTGGGAGTGTAATTGATATTTTTGAAATAGTTTGGAAGACAAAATAAAATTTCAAACGAAATTTCAATACCGCATCAGCAACTTTCATTTGATTATAAAAGACAATTAACGACAAGAATAAAATTGACTCAAAATCAAATAATTTAAGTGTAAAATTAAAATTATAAGAAGTACAGAGGTTAAATTAATCATCGAAATATAGTTTGAAGGAAAAAAATAAAATTTTATTTAAATTATTTAAAATTATAATTTACTCTTAATAGACTTTATATATATATATTTCTAAATTACCCAGTCCATTTTGAGAAAGAGAAGCGGCAACGGTAGATTTGGAAAGAAGGTGGGAGAAGCAACGATGATTGAGACTCTAAATTTGGAGACTTTCAGATTTGGAAAGAAGGTGGGAGAAGCAATCATGATTGAGACCCCAAATTTGGAGACTTTCATGATCTTCAAAATTATCTGGATCACTCATATGAAAAAAACAAATAAAAATAAATAAATAAATAAAAATAAAAATACATGAGTGACCCAAATCATTTTAAAAGTCGTGAAAAGTCTCAAAATTGGAAGTCTCACTCATTTTTCGTGAGAGAAGGGCTCCGGAAGGTGAAAGTGATGGCATCCACAGGGATGAAGAAAATGAAGGAAGGGACCACCGTCAGGTTTCAATGGATCAAAGACAAGTATCACAAGACCACCCAAAAACGATATACATACAAGTGTGTAGATGATAGAGAGATACAGATTTGTATCTCTGTCCATGTTAGCTTTTGTTGAGTTTTATTTCTCTTCTATTTATTCATTTGTTGATTGTAGAATAAAAACTTGCTTGTTATTATATATATATATGATGATGATGATGGGATGATTCTTTCATGGATTGATTCAAAAAATACTTTTAATTATTATTTTTATTCATTATTTGATTTTGTTTAAATTTTCTTCTATTTCTAAGTAGCAATATAAGCAGGGACAGATTCAGGTGCAAAAATAAAAATATATTTGTTGGTGCAAATCTTTATAATTTTTAATTGTTTTAACTTTTCTAATATAATATATGATATTTTTAAAAAATTTTGAGACCCTCTATAATAATAAGAAACAATGATATTGATAATAATGATGAGTTGTGGTACAATAGATTGGAGTTTTAGAGTGAGAAAGAAGATGAAAAAAAAATAATTGAAATTTAAAGAAGAATATGAAGAGAGTTAAATATGAATAATACACATAAAAAATTTGAGTGTACTATAAGAAAAAAAAGTTATTTTAGGATAATATGTATTACCCTTATTAATAAATTTACTTTAAAATATAATGAGTTAAAATTTCAAAATTTTAATGGTACCTACTGACTTATTATTTGGTTACCAACATAATCACTTGATTCTAATCGCTGGTTATCAGTAGACTATGGTTTGGTCCAATTGGGATTAATGGGCTTGGCTAGCCCAATTTACTTTGGTTCATTTTTTACCATCTACAATCCCTCAACTTTGTAGCCCTAAATTGAAAATTTTATTTTTAAAAACAGTAAAATTTCGTAGTCTTAGTTGTAATGGTCTTCGGACAATAAAGACAGTGAAATATTATCAATTTATTTTAGAATTTCATATTTATTAGAATCGTGTATGGTAAATCTCGATGTGAGAATTCTTAAAATATAAATTTTGTTTAAAAAAATAGAAATCTAGATCAAAGCTATTGAATTCTCAAGTTTTCAAATGATTTTAGAAATGCTTGTCGACGTAGTACTGTAAAACAGAAGTGTTGTTATTGGGGAAGAGGTATTTTGGTCATAATGTGCTCTCCAAAAAATTAGAGAATTGAAGTTAGGAAATCGAGTAATCCTATTTCCATAGCCAATTCCTCTTATTTCATACATCTAATGAAATTTTTTCTTAATACCATTTTATTTTAGAATAAAAATACTATAATACCTTTATCTTCTTTCACTCAAACTCTAATTCTAAAGCACCACAATCATCATTCATTGTCAATGCCACCTCTTACCTCCGTCATTCCCTCATATCACGTCTTTTTCCCTTTACTAGCGAACACTTTCCGCCATGAACTATACAATTCCACAAACCCTCTACACAAAAATGCTTGGTCCACCGAAATAGAGGTAGCCCAACTTCGCCCGAATGATATGGCCGAACAACTGCTTGGACAATCAGCGTCACCCTTGTCAACTGTTGCTGTCATCTTTATCATCTGTGTGTCAACCAACATCTACCCAGATGACCGACATGCACCCGGATGACCGACATGCACAAATGCGAGCAATTTGGGCAAGCTAAAATTTGGTGGATACCCAATTTAGAGGTTGACTGTGAAAGTCTAGGATAGAAAGAGATGAGCTGTAGAGGTGGCAATAAAGGGCTGAAAGTGGCAGCAATAAAGGCAAAAGAGCAGCGTTTGGTTTAGTTTTGAAATCAATTTTGGAAGATAAGATTTTGAAAAGAGTTTTGAAAATTGAAAACTTGTTTAGTTATGAGTTTTCAAAACTAGTTTTTGAATTGTATATTTTGAAAATAGTTTATAGAAATTTTAAAATTCAAAACTTGTTTGATTATGAGTTTTTAAAATTAATTTTCCAAAAGAACTTTTTTGGGTCTTGTGTTTTTTTTTTTTTTTTTTTTTTGTCTTGTAGCCAAAACATTTTTACAATATTATAGTCAATTTTGTTTACTTATTTTACATACCTAAACTAAATGTATTTTCTGGATGCATCTAATTTAATCTATAGTGCAAAGTTTTCACTCCGTATATATGAACGTTTTTAAAATTTTAACACTTCTTTTCTGATTTATATCTACTCAAAAATCTTACATACTGTGGATGTCGTGCCTTTTTGGGTATAAGGTTTGTTTCCACCCAATGTTCTACCAATTTTCATTTGAGAGTCACCACTTAATTTTAAGAAAAATTAAGAAATTTTTAACGATGAAAACTAGGTATAAGACCTAATCCGTCATAACCAAATAATCAATGTTCGGGAACTAAAGTACAAAAGGGGGAGGTCATTGAATAAAAGCACCCTCTTTTACTCTATCCGAAGATTGGTCTCTACTAACTTTCTATTTTGTGATTTTAATAATTAAAGGTTTCACAAACTTCATTATTAACCCTAAAAATCATTACTAAACCTCAACTAAATGATTGAATAAATAAATATCACTCAATTTAGATTCACTAAATATGGCCACATATTTTCATAAAACAATTGTATTTTCCTTTAAGAAAACAACTTCTTAACTCCCAATGGCCATAAATAAGAGCTAAACTAATCAATATTCATGAAAACATCCAAAACACATAATTTTGCATAGAAAAAATGAAAAAGAAAAAAAAGAAGCATATGGACTTGGATTATTGAAAACAATGCACCAAAGATAAGCACATGCCACGACACTACGCCAAAATTGGGCTTTAGCGGCGGTTTTTTACCGCCGTTAAAGGCTGTAAAACCGCCGTTAAAGACATTAACGGCGGTATTAATGGCGGTTTCGTTACCGCCGTTTATGCGCGTGTCGAAAAAAGTACAACCGTCATAAAAAGGTAAATTACCGTCGTTAAAAGTCGACCAAAAACGGCGGTAATATAAGACCAAAAACGGCGGTTCTTTACCGCCGTAAATAGGTTCAAATTTTTCAAAAAATAATTCTTTCTTCTTGCACTCCCCAAGTCTTAAACCTTCAACCTCTCATCCACCCACACCAACCACTCCACCACAGCCAATTTCATGAAATATATTTCCTAAATAAATATTTAAACATTACTTTTACTTTATTGTAGATGGTCATGTTCAACCCTAGCCGCGCGTGGTCACCACTCACCAGAACTCCGCCGGAGCTCGGCCGACAAAGACCGCCGTCATTAACGGCAGTAATAAGAGGGCTTTAGCGGCGGTTTCATTACCGTCGTTTAAAAATGGCTTTAGCGGCGATTTTTTAACGACGGTTTCATTACCGCCGTTAAAGATACATTAACGGCGGTGTTAACGGCGGTTTCGTTACCGCCGTTAATAGTATCTTTAAATGGCGGTAACAAAACCGCCGTTAAAAAAACCGCCGTTAATGCCCTGTTTTGGCGTAGTGTGAAAAGACAAAAAAACTCACCGGATTCCACTGCCAAGCATCTTACCATGCATGATATGAATAAAACAAAATATGATGATCCTAAACATGCTATTGAACATATAAATATGCAACCTAGGCCCGGTTTAAGGATACTAATATGATTTAATGAGAAACACTTTAGAATCCTCGCTTGAAGCTTCCCTTAGGCTTCGGTTTCACTTTAGTTGTTTGTTTCAGACCTTAGATGCACTTTAAGTTTGTTAAGAGCTACTGCTAGGGTTAGGAATTTTGGAGCTAAGGGTTTTGGGTGAGGAGGAATGATGTTTCTCTCTTAAAACACTCAACACTTAGCCAAAAAGTTGACCTCCCTTAAAGAGGGAAGGAAGAGGAGTATATATAGGCAGGGTTTGTTGGCGTGTAAGTCCCATGAGCCTCAAAATGTTGGCAAAAAGTTAGGCAAACACCATAGGATCTCTTGAACCGTCAAACCTATCAATGTGCGACATTTTGACCTTTTTTGGAAGGCATACTGTCACTTCTCCCATGCTAGTATCTAGGTCTAGAATGCAGTTAGGTCCCTTCGTCTTCTTTATGGCTTTCTCTAGCTTTCCTATTCTATCAGCATTGGGGTCAAGATTAGGAACCTTGATCTTGCATTCTTTTTTCAATTGGCCTAGTGCGGGTATAGCGCCAACAACGGCAGGGAGCCTTTCTTCTCTGGAACTTGTTGGGGTTCCGCTGGTAATGATGGACGAACAGGGATCCCTTGAGCTTGTAACTAATTCAAAACATGGGCTTTGCCATCCACATTGATGGCGAGGTTTTCCACTAATCTTTAGAGTGTGGCAATCAACTTAGTTAATTCCTAGGTATGAGCCATTAAGATTGTCGGTTTTAGACTTGGAGGTCTAAAAGGTTCTGGGTTATAAAGTGCTAACAAATCTGTAATGACTCAGATTCTAATTCATATCAAATTGGTATTGATGGGTTGGCAAGTGAACTTTAAATCTTATAATTAAGGATTCTTGGGTGATGTTTGGAATCTTGATTGAAGCATTAACAAAGTGTTTAGGCAAGATTAGATCAAAAGCCCCAAATTTGAGTTTTTATTTTGACCAGGCTTCACTCTTTTGCCCTTTTCTTTTTCCATACTTTGAATTTGGATGTGAGGCTAGAACCATGGGAAAGCTTGTTTTCGGGGCTTCGATTTGGACACAAGAACGACCTAAAACGGAGTCCGAACGAGAGAGTTATACCTGTTTGAATTCTTAGTGCCACTGTTGGTTTTCTATAAGGTTGACACCAGTCTGGAAAAGGTCGACCCTCTTACATTGCAGAATTTTTGTGTTGATTGCAGGAAAATAGGGTCGACCCCCTCTTGTCTAAAGGTTAACCCCCTTGCTTGTGCCAAATTGTCTTTTCTACCTAAAGGGTTGACCCCCCTGTCCGAAGGGTTGACCCCTGCGTGTTTTTTTTTTCTTCAGATTTGGGGTTCAAATGGACCCTACCTTTGGGGGGTTTTGGGCCTATTATTTTATTGACCTTAGGGTGACTTTTCTACTACTATAAATAGGCTCCAAGCATGGTTTCATTTCACTTTTCTCCTCATTCCTCTCTCTTAAACCGTGAGCCTCTCTCATATCTCTTTAAACCTAACTTTTTCCTACTTAGATTGCTAGATCTACTCATCTAGAAGCATCTTCTCACCTAGGTCCCTTAAGGAAGGTTGTAGAGCTTGCCTAGGGCTTTCAATCCATCCAAGCGGATCGTGTTTTCGTTGAATTCGAAACTTCAGGTTTCTCTCTCTCCTTGCTTAAGGTAGGGATTATCCTTGCTTCTCTTCAATAATATTTTGTGGATAGATGTGTGATAATTTCTATTGCATAAAACCCTCATTTTGAGGAGACTTTTATAAAAGACATGTGAAGGAAGATAGGGTTTTTAATTTATGGAAGTTGAATTGATAATTTAAGTGAAATATAAAACGTTTAGGTTATGAGAATGCTTTTTTGTGTCAAATAATAAAAAGCCCTAATTTATGTTTAACCCTAGTTATGAAATCTATATTGGAAATGAAGAAAGTTTCAATTGACATTTGATTTATGAAATTAAGTTTATGTTTTGTAGAGATGAGAATAGATAATGATGAATAATGGTTGGAAAATAACTATTGTATAGAAAGGTTATTTTGAAGAAATTAAGATGAGTATTTAAATCAATTAATTGGGGATAATTTATGATGATTATTGTGTTATGAAATTGAGTATGAAGATTTGATAATTTTGTGGAAAAGTTAAAAGACCATTGAAATATAAGAATTGAGAATGCTTCTAAAAATGCGCCAAATGCTCTTAGTGGATGAATTTTGTGATAAAAATAATGAATGTTATTGTTGGTTTTGTTGGAATTGTAACAACGAATGACTTGATGAATACTAGAGAATGGTGGAAAATAATGAGTACGTGTTCTTGAGCTAATAAGTAATGGAAATGATGAATGAATGTGTTGGCTTTGTCCACAATTCATAACGAGCAATGACTTAAGAAATTGATGGATTGTAATGTTGCCTTAGGGTCCGTTTCCCGCCGTATTTGAGACGGCAAAGCGTGGCGCTTAATAAAGGTTCCACCTTCCTTCCGAAGTAGCGCCTGGTAAAGCATGCGAGTTAATGAAATATGTAAAGGTTACGCATTCCTTCCGGCTTGTGACTGGTAAAGCGTAAGGTTCCGTGTTCCTTCCGGCTTGTGACCGGTAAAACGTGAGGTTCCGCATTCCTGCCGGCTTGTGACCAGTAAAGCGTGTGGTATGATGTTAAGGCTTGGTAATGGAGCTGGTGTCCAATTTGGATTGTATGGAATGATTATAACGAGATTTGCACTTGTGTTTGAGATAATGGAAATTGAATAATCTTGATTGGGTAAAGTCGAATATATGGAATTGCATGGGTTCTTTTTATATGGATTATAATGGATTGTGATGTGTTGTGATATGTAGGAAAATGACTTGTGGATATGTTTATACTTTTAGGTAAAGTTGACAAGGGATTCTTGATAAGACTTCTTGTTTTGAAAAATATATTTGACTGATACAGAAACAAATGAAAGGGGCTTTTCTTTGAAAAGTTTTCATGAATTTCTTTATGAGAATGGTATTACCTATATGTATTGCAATTTGTGTATGAAAAGAACACAACGAATTTATGTTTATATCACTCTTTAACATTTCATGATCACATGTATCTAGGGATCTTATTGTTTAGAATCAAGGAAGATTCCTACTGGACTTCATGTTCATCCCAATTATTTTAACCATTTTTTAGGAACGAAGTTTGGAACGCCAGATTGAGGATTGAAGAGTTTATTCTCTCTTAGTTGTCATAGCGTAAATGAGAGGTGTTTGTTGTAATGAGGGATTCTTGTGTAATTCAATGGGAACCTTGACTTGTATTATTGTTGTATTTATTCAAGAAGGAATAATATTATTGTTACTCCATGTAATGAGTAGTTGTAATTATAATTGTAGTTAATAAAATGGACTTGTACAGAAGGTTTTGGTTATATTTTCGAGTAATAAAACTTGGGGGCGTGACAAATGCTAACAAATCCAGGCTATGCAGCTTAATGCTTACTATCTTTATGCCAAGTGGCAATGCACGAGTGGTCTTTCATAGATGCTTGCAAAGCTTTCTTTTTGGAGTCTTGAGTGAAACTAACACATGATTTCTGTTAACAATGTCTTGATTACGAGACAAGAGATTGAATCGAGCCCACTTGGCTTAAGGAATTTCCTATCCCAGAGCGATGAATACAAAAATCCTGTCAAATAGGTAGATAATTCCCAATCAAATACTGCTCAAACTTACCATTAGAACTGAAGCTAAAAGTTCTAACTAGACAACAGTTTCCAAATCATAGAATTTTTGAGGAACTAGAGTTCTACCTGGAGTGATCAACCAAGAGATTATCCTTTCAATCTTATCTTCATTTGATGAATTAAGATTCTATTCAAAGTATGTAATTGTGTCAGTGTTTCCCATTCAAATTCATCAAGGAGTTAGGGTTTCATTCAAAGTGAATAATAAAGTCACTATCTCTTTATCTATATCTTTTGATGATTTAAGAGTTTTACCAGAAGTGAATAATCAGGTCATCACTTCCCAATCAAACCTTACTGGCAAAAATTGAAATTCTACTAAAATTCAATAAGTAAGAAAGTATTTCTCAATTATCTTTCATGATTCCAGAACTTTACCTGAACTCAATGTCTAAGTGACTGTTTCTCTTTCAAACACTTCTTTATAGAATTATAATTCTACTCAAATTCAACATCTAAGGGATAGTCTTTTGATTGATTACTACTTATAAAATTACAACTCTACTCAAATTCTAAAACTAAGAAACTGTTTTCTAGTCAACCACTGATTACAGAACCCCACTATACTCAAACTGTTTTTTCAAAATTACAACCCCAATCAAACTGTATGATTGCCAATCTTACTGATTCACTAGAACTCAAACTTTACTCTTTCAGTTGTAACAAATACCGCATTAGCACAAAATTTGCATTCAATGCTTATTGGAGTTAGGGTTTCCTATCCTAATTGCGAGAGTAGATCTAGGGTTTTACTAAATTATACAAAACGGCCATCAAATAACCTAAATTGGGTGACTTTCCTATCCTAATTTTAGTAGGTTCTAAAGCTTTCAATATGCAAAGGTAGGTTTAGTCAAAGTGTACATCAGCTATGACTATCAATATACTTTTGATGCCACCTTGGATGTGCAAGGGGGTGATCAAATGGTACTAACAGCCAAATTCCGATGCTTTCTTGTTGACTTAACATAGCCCGCGAGTGGCAAGCCATCTGAGATATTACGCAACAAAGCGATTTTCCGAGCCCATAATGATGCAATGCAATAAACAATTAATAACTAAAATCACATAATAGAAATTTTCAAGTTAAGTTCTCTTAAATCCCTAGCAGAGTCGCCAATTGTGGACATCGTGCCTTTTTGGGTATAAGGCGCGTTTTTTACCGAATGTTGTACCAACTTGCATTTAAGAGTCACCACTTAATTTTAAGAGGAATTAAGAAACCTTTAACGATGAAAACTAAGTATAAGACCTGATTCGTCATAACCAAATAATCAAGGTTCGGGAACTAAGGTACAAAAAGGGAAGGTCATTGAATGAAAGCACCCATTTTTGCCTAATCCGAAAATTGGCCTCTACTAACTCTCTATTTTGTGATTTTAGTAATTAAAGGTTTCACAAACTTCATTATTAACCCTAAAAACCATTACTAAACCTAAAACTAAATGATTGAATAAACAAATATCACTCAATTTAGATTCACTGAATACGGCCACACATTTTCCTAAAACAATTATATTTTCCTTTAAAAAAACAACTTCTTAACTCCCAATGTCCATAAACAAGATATAAACTAAGTGATATTCATGAAAACATCCAAAACACATAATTTTTCATAATAAAAAAAGGCATATAACTTGGATTATTGAAAACAATGCACCAAAGACAAGCACATGCCATGAAAAAAAGAGAAAATTCATCGTATTCCATCGCCAAGCGTCTTACCATGCATGATATGAATAAAACAAAATATGATGATCCTAAACATTTTACTAAACATACAAATATACAATCTAGGTCCGGTTTAAGGGTACTAATATGATTTAATGAAAATAAGGCAAATAACAAGTAAACAATGCTAAACTAGTATGCATGATGTTTTAACCGGGCCACACTCATGCAAATATGAAAACTACAATAACCTAAATATGTTGTTTACATAATTTAAACAAAACATGCAAAATAAAGCTAAAAACATGTAAAACTATGATACTACGTAATGAACACACAAGCCTAACACCCTAACATGATTAAGTACTAAAATAAGAGGTTAAAAACTATTGAAATAACTTAAGAACAACAAACTTACTGTTTTGCACAAAAAAAAAAAAAAACACAAGAAGAGAGCAAGAAGAGGTGAGAAATGCTTTAGAATCCTTGCTTGAAGCGTCCTTCGGGCTTCGATTTCACTTTAGTTGTTTGTTTCGGACCTTAGATGCACTTTAAGTTTGTTAAGAGCTGTTGCTAGGGTTAGGAATTTTGGAGCTAGGGGTTTGGGGCGAAGAGGAAGGATGTTTCTCTCTTAAAACACTCAACACTTAGCCAAAAAGTTGACTTCCCTCAAAGAGGGGAGGAATAGCAGTATATATAGGCTAAGGAAGAAAGTTCTAGAATGCCTTAGGTCACCCTAGGATTGCCCATCGCTTTCTTCTCGCACCTCATGAACAATTTGGAGCTAAAATTCACTCAACATTGCTGATAGGTTGCGCGGTCGGACAAGCGGCTCGCATAGATTGTGCGGTCATGCAAATCATGTGCAACCAGGTGTACGGCGAGGCCCCCAGGTGTAGGCACGCGTGCCCTTAATGCATGCACAAGTACGTGGTTTTCGGCTTCTAGACCCTTTATTTGCCTTAGTAGGTCTGCTTGACTTCCAATTGACGTTTTTTTATAAAAATAAATCTATGTTTTGAAAATATCTATCAATTCAAACTTAAACAAACCTCTACCTCCTTAGTGGAGATCAAAAAGTTAATTTTGGATAAAAACGAGTTCAAGGGCAAAATGATCATTTTTTTACAAAAATATGATTTTTAGCCAAAACGGGGTTACACAACAGCTCTTATCAACCTTAAGCATTTCTATGGAATAAGAAATTACCATTTCATCATCGGGAAGCTTAAAAGCACCCAAAGTCTTAGGGTCCATCAAAATTGGGGTGTCTATACATTTAAAATATTTCACATTTACGAAAAAAAAAATGTATAAAATTATTGAATAATGAGAA
The DNA here is from genome assembly GCA_036172215.1 of Camellia granthamiana. Classification (NCBI taxonomy): domain Eukaryota; kingdom Viridiplantae; phylum Streptophyta; class Magnoliopsida; order Ericales; family Theaceae; genus Camellia; species Camellia granthamiana. The sequence goes on along the minus strand of CM069906.1, from coordinate 36,710,991 downwards.
ATATAAAAGTAAAAATAAAATGTTTGACCTAGTTTAAAATTAATACAATTTTAATGTTGTATGTATTTATTAATTTTCTTTTTTATTTCTTCACATTTGGTTTACTGTTTAAGTATATGTAGATCATATAAATTTAAAACATAACAAATTATTTGGCCAATACTTAAAACCAAACTAAAATTCCATAGTGGTGTATAGAATTTAAATGTACCTGATTTGGCCTACTAATTTTTTTTTTTAGTAATTCGAAATAACAATTCATGTTGTTTCAATTTTTTATATAAATTGGAAAAAACATGCATTACAAAGTTTCATTGAAAAAAATATTAGAAAACCCAAAACCAAACAGGTTTTTGGGTTTTAAGTTTTTGGTTTAAATGAATTTTGAAATGTATTTTTGAAAATCTAAAACCAAACAAGTTTTGAGTTTTCGGCTATGAAAGTTTAATTTAAAAAGTAAACCAAACAAAGATGAGGATATTATTAGAATAGAGATATGTATAGTTACATTTTTTTATCTTTTCTGTGTGTGTACTAAGAAAGTGTTTATTAAGTGCTGCACTAAGGATAATTGGTGTGTGGAAATAGAATTATCCTATGAAATCCTCCTTTCTTTTGTGTCCTTAAACTAGTAGAAACTTTTAGGGCTTGTTTGGTGAAATTTATGTTTATAATTTTCTATTTATATATCTAAGAAAATAGAAAATTATAAACAAAAACTTTTTTGGTGTCTATTTTCATTTTCAAAATTTTGTATAGTAAAGGGGAAATTATTGAAAAGTCCTGATTTGAAAAATGTTGCACCAGTTGGCCCCACGGTCCAAATGTTTGATTGGCAAGTCCTTTGTAATGGTAAATTGTAACCAAGAAGCCCCATTTCAAATGTAGCTTCGTATTGGTGGGATGATTATGCCCTCTTTAGCTTATTTGCAGGAAGTTCTGTGGTTTTGGAATGTGTAGATCAATGTTTGGATTGAACAAGCAAACGTGAACAATGTCACAGAAGATGGACTGACGAAGCAAACGAAATAAAAATGGTAGATCAACGTGAACGATGTTAAGAGGGAAACCGACGAACAAATAAAATCGACGTGAACAATGTTTGGAAGGAATCCGGCAGATCGACCTTGCCGACATGGTACACCGACTTGACGATGTTCACGCTAGAAGCAACAATGGCGGACTGTCACAGCAAATAGACTGGCCAAGTAAACAAAATCAACGTAAACGATGTTAGCAGGGATTCCGGTAGATCGACTTTGCCGACGCGGTACACCGAATGGTCGGGTTGTTGAATGCAAAGACGAAGTCGAGACTGATGGACCCACCGAAGCAAGATCAAAGATCTTAGAGGATGATGAAATCGGCTCTTTTGCCTGCAGTTTCTTGTGAATCAAAAGTACATAAACAAAAAATTGGTGTCATGCATCTCTTATCACGCAATTTCAAATGAAAATTCAGAAGGTAAGAATTTAAATTTCAATCAGTCAATCCACATCAAGAACACAGATTTTTAGCATATTCTAATAATCAAACCTTTTTGCCGGAATTGTCGAGGAAGAAAACCCAGTAGTCTAGGGTTTCGAATTGGCCTTCCTCTTGGATACGAATCTGGGGCTTATACAGAGCACTGCAAGTGAATAGCCTCCTCTTGGGTACCAATTTGTTGTTGTTGTTGTTGTTGAAGATAAGATTGAAAGCTTGAGATCTTCGCAATGGCGTCCCTTTGAAGAGTAAGGCAGTGGTGGTGGTGGTAAAGGTGGCGTTGGTTGCTACTGTTGTGGCTATCACTCTGGTGACCACCTCCATTGTTGATTTTGCTATGAACTCCAAAATCAGAGAGGGAGTCTGCGAAGACGAAGAAGAAATCTAGTAGGCTCGGCTCTTTCTTACTCTCAATTAGTAATTTTACGACAAAACTATGACGTTATGGTCCTTCTTTGGATGAAGATTTGCCTAAAGAGTACAAGATGATGAAGTTCAGTTTATGGTCTGTGATTCAATTGGCAAGTTTGATTTTGATTATTGGTGCTTTAGCTTGTAGTCTTGCAATTCCCAGATTTAGGAACAAAAGATTGTATGAACTTGAATTGTAGAAATGCGAACTCATGATTTTGGTTCTAATTTCGGGTTGTAAAAAATCCAAAATGGAAATTCAAAACCATTTCAATGTGTCTTATTTTGCGTGTTCACGTCACGTACGAAACAACACTATGACGTTACCACGTTTCATTTCTACGCGTGTTACAAACCTACTAAATTAAAAAAGGTATTAGTGCGTTTTTCCGATCAACGTGACACACAAACACTCATTCACCTTCCCTATACAACCCACGCCAATCAACCAATAATACTAGTAGTGGCAAAATAGTCAACAAACAAATTAAGGAACCATTCAGTCACCAAGAAAACATTTTGGATCTCATGGATTACAAGTCCACAAAATGGGATTTACTGGTCAATTCCCCTTATAAAATCTATTAAATTCTTGTAACTATAAAAAGTTGGTTTCACTTGCTAAAAACTTAGAAGTTTTGCTTTTTTTTTTTTTTTCTCAGCAAATTCGACTACCACCTACTATTTATCATCACCATCTGCCATCTCATCTGACCACCCCCAATCACCGTTGGCAATGACCTTAGCAATCACCTCTCTCAACGTACAAAAACCTCAAGTCGCCATTAAACACCTTGTCAAAAACCATCTTAGGTGGCCGATAACCACATTTAATCACCATCTCTGGCAGCCATCAATCAATCACCTCCAATCATCATCTCTAAGTATCGACAACCACCTCTTACGAACCACTTCTCCCATTTTTTTCAAAATAAATTTTTAGAATACATGTGTTTATTGAACATTTTAATATTTTTTTTAAACAAAACAAATAAACTATGAACGCCACCAAACATCACCTTATTGAGGGAGCTCTAGTAGTTCTTCCTAAATTTCCAACTCTCTGCAAACATAGCGATAAATTTGTGATTAAAAAATTAAGATGTATCAAAATAATTTGTAATTTAGAAGCAATTTGATATATATTTTTTTAATAATAGTTTTGAAAATAATTCAAGTTTGATTGAAAAAACTGAAAATATAAGAACTATTCCTAATATGTGGGAGATTACAAAAAAGTCTTAAAATTATTAAAATATTTGGAAAAATTGATTTTGTTCTTTATTTAGATTTATTCCAATATATGGGATTTTATTATTATTATTATTTTTTTATTTTTTGGTTGGTGGTGTTCAATTCCAGTGGACATATGGTGGGCTACTGGACCCAGTTGGGCTAGAATCGGTGGGCTGAAGAAATTGACTTTCGATGTTTCTTTTCTTATAAAATTTTTATTCTTAAATATAAGGGCAAATTACATATACCACTCGAGATTTAGTAAAATTACAAATATTTCTTGAGATTTGAAAAATTATAGATATTCCTGAAGGTATTATTTGCATAACAAATTATGGGGCAAATTGTTATGAAAATATAAACCTCATAAAGTAATTTGTTATAAAATATAAATTTCAAAGGAATATCTGTAATTTTTAAAATCTCAAGGTATCTGTAATTTAAGTAATTCTCAAACGAGGTATATGTAATTTGCCCTAAATATAAAGGTGGAAGAATCGAAGTTTTATTCTTATTCCGGATAGAGCAACCCATGAAACATTTTACCAGACCAGAAGAAGAGTATCGAATTCGAAACTCAAGCGTCTAATAAATAATAAGAGACCCCGTTAATCTATCTCAGAAACTCAAATGGCAGAGCCAAGTTCTGAGCCCTTCAACTCTGTTTCAGGTTCTTTCTATTTCTTTCTTTCTTTCTTTATTATTGGTTTGTTTCTTTCTTAGGCTTTGCTTTGCTTATGTAATGGGTTTCTTCTTCAAATTCAACAACCATTTTATTTATTTATTTATTTATTTGCCCTTTTTGCGGTTGAAATTGTCTATTTCAAGTTCTGACTTGCGAGCAATTGAAACTGATTCTATTAGTATTTTTTTGTTTTTTGTTTTTTGTTTTTTTGTTTTTTGTGTGCATGTTATGAATTCTCCAGCGAAAACTTTCTCTTTGTGTAATTCTCACGTACTGCTAGTGCTTGTGCTTGTTATGTTTTAGACAGTTTGAAAATTGAGTTATGAAAAAATATATGGGTAATCATATTACCTGATGCGGAAACGGTTTGGATCGGATGCTTGAATTACGAATTTTGTTTGGAAAACTCCCTGTCAATTAAGAAGCTACTAGAGTTTCTCAATATTTATCCACACTCTAAATTCCTAGGCTTTCAAGATTATAGCCTCAAGATAGATGAATAGAGAGAGAACTTATTATTTTTTGTGTGTCTACACAATGTTGAGTATGAGCCCTTATATAGGCATAAATGGCAAACCATGTGTACCATGTAGTTATGCCATACCATGTGTACCACATGTCCAAGACCATGTGTCCTTCATGGTTTACATGACCATGTGTCCCTCATGGTTAGGTCATGTGTGGATGGACCTTGTGTACCTTGTGGCTTTCAAGATTAGGCTACACCATGTGTATTTACCACATGGTTTCCAACATCTCCCACTCATCCATACATCCACATCATGTCAATCATCATTTCTGAATCTCTCATTCAATTCACCCCTCATACGGAAAAATGGAGCGTGCAACTTGACGAGAATATATAAGGTAAGAGTACTATATTAAGTCACCATAAACTAACATAGTACATCACTCAAAATATCTCGTCTACACCCCAGATTTGTTGGATCACACCAGATCAAACATTTTAAAACCCCTCGCGAGTCATAACTCATAAACGTGCTTGACCTCAACACTCTATCTATACTCATGATTATATCGTGATCTCAAATCCGACACAATTGCCTGGGCAATGAGCTACAATACAAGGGTATGATTTCCAATAATCTTCCCTAGTCATTCATGTCAATTCACTCAAACTTGACTGCTTTCCTAGAAATGGTCCTTTGGATCGTATTCATCATGACCCATGGATGACATGCTAAAGTAGCGACATCAAGTCATCACTTCATGACATAGTTCCAGGTTCAAGGTTATAAAGTAGGCCTATTATTGGCCTAACGGGGCTCACACATTGCTAGAGCAGGGATCTATCTAGGCACTCCCTTAAGTGGTCGACGGTAGCACATATTGTATGATATGTATGCTACGGCGGAGCTCCCACTAAATTGGGTTTGTCACTCTCTAATGCCATACGAATCTTAATCTAGTCGCTATACAAGCGACTAACCTGAGTTTCTTAGCATATTCATTCATCAAGCGCTTATCTAAGACCTCATATTCGGCTATATTCAAGCTTCATAAAGCTGTCAATAACTTTATGTTTGACTTTTTTAAAGTCTCATCTTAGCCAATGCTAAGGCGACATCTTATAATAATAAATCAATTTTGTTCACTTCTCAAGTTACAAAACATTTATCTCACTCACTCTCTAAGTGCTAAGATAATTAATGTCTCATCCCGCTCGCTCTACAAGCGCCAGGGTAATCGCCAGTGTGAGAAGGCCGATCTAAGCCTGGTGACATCATATACAATGTATGCTAATAATATCAAGTACGCCATAAAACCACATGAATAAATAATTATGCATAAGATACTCAAAAATACCTAACAAAGTCAATGAGGTATCTACAAAAACATCAAATCCTATGAAGTCTTAAACTCTTACCATGAGTTTGGAAAACGTCTCTAGCAATGGCTTTAGTAAGTGGATCAACAACCATCCTACTAGTGGAGATATGCTGTAGGACTACCTCCATTCGAATGTCGATGTGTTTTGTTCTACCATGATACTTGGGATTCTTAGAATATGCCAAAGCTGCTATACTGTCAACATGGATCATAACGGCTTCATCTGCAAGAGCCGTGATCCCAAGGCGCTGAAGGAATCTCCTCAACCAAACAACCTCTTGTACTATTGCTGAACACGCAATGTACTTTGACTCCATCGTGGACAAAGCAATGCATGATTGCTTCTTACTACACCAAGAAATAACCGCTTCACTAAGTAGGAACGAATAACTAGTGGTAGACTTGCGCTCATCTTTATCAGCAGCCCAGTTTGCGTCACTGTATCCGTTTAGTCTCAAATCTCCACCTTGATAGCAAAGAATGAGATCCATCATCCCATGAAGATAGCGAAAAATCCTATTCACTACTTACCAGTGAACAAGTCCTGGGTTACTATGGTAACGACTGACCAATCCCACTGCAAAACATATGTCTGGTCGAGTACACATCATAGTGTACATCAAACTACCAACTGCACTCGCATAGAAAAGTTTTGCCATTTGTTTCTTTTCCTCATCTGTCTTAGGGCAAGAGTCAATGCTCATATTACGTCCCTTCTCAATTGGAGTGTCAATGAGTTTGGAATAGTGCATACGAAACCGTTCCAAGATCCTCTTATTACGTCTCTTGAGACAAACCAAGAAGCCTCTTAGAGCGATCTCTCAGGATTTTAACTCCGAGCACATAATTTGCCTCTCCCATGCCCTTCATTTCAAAAATAGAGGACAACCATTCTTGAGTGGCAACAATCATCTCCATGTCATTTCCAGCTAACAAAATGTCGTCAACATGCAACGATAGAATAAGGAAACTTTTTCCTGATCGTTTGGCATACACACAATGGTCTTCCTCCATCATCTCAAACCTAGTTGAAACAATGGCTTTATGAAATCTAAAGTACCGTTGTTTAGATGATTGCTTTAAGCTATAAATGGAACGTTTGAGGCAGCATATTTTGCGCTCTTGTCCATTGACCTCAAGGCCTACTGGTTGATCCATATAGATCTCTTCATCTAGTTCTCCATTGATAAATGCAGGCTTGACATCCATTTGGAAAAGTTGCAAATCCAAATGCGCGACAATAGCTAGAATTAAGCGAATAGAGGCAAATCTCACCACCGGGGAGAATGTCTCATCATAATCTATGCCCTCTCTTTGGGTATAGCCCTTTGCCACGAGACAGGCTTTGTACTTATCAATTGATCCATCAACCTTGCACTTAATTTTTAAGACCCATTTGTCGCCAATGATCTTGTGCCTAGGTGGAGGGTTAACCAACTCCTAAACTTGATTCCGAGTCATAGAACTCATTTCATCTTTTATAGCAGCTATCCACTCATTAGTATTAGGTGAAACTAAAGCTTCCTCATAGGAAGCACGCTCATCAAGATCCAATGGAGTACACATGAAAGATTCCCCCTCAACCTCATAACGACGATGAAAAATGGTTCCATTTTCACTTGTACGTAATTAGGATCCTAGTGAGTCATTTTCTAGTGGAACACTCCCACTAGGAGGTAAATCACTCCCGCTATCTTTGGCAATTTCAAGATAAGTCTCTAATTCTCCACCCTCGCCAAAAGATGGTGTGATTTCCTCAGAATCCTCCAACTCAAATAGTGCAAGATCTTTCTTTACTTCACCAATACTAGGAAATTCATTTTCAATGAAATTGACATCTCACGACTCATTTTCAATCATTCCACAATGTAGGCAATAGTCAAAAAGAGCATTCCCCAAAAACATATAGGGAGGTTGACTTGCGCCATCATTAATCTAACCATTTCAAGTAAAGTGTGATTCCGTCTCTCTACTACACCTTTTTGTTGCGGAGTCCCTGGAATCGTTAATTGCCTGTGTATTTTCTTTTCCTCACACAGTCCCTGAAACTGATGTGATAAATACTCACGCCCTCGATTTGTTTGAAGGATTTTCAATTTCCTGTCTATTTGATTCTCAACCAGTGCAACAAAGCGCTTGAAGCAATCCAATGCCACAAAGCGATGTGAGATCAAATAGACATAATTGAATCGTGAGTAATCATCAATAAATGTAAGGAAATAAGAAGCACTATGGCGTGCCTTTACATTCATAGGTCTGCAAATGTCAGAGTGAATTAACTTTAGAGGATATAAAGCCCTAGGTGCCTTTCCAAAGGACCTCCTACAGGCTTTTCCTGCCAAACAAGGTTCACAAACAGGTAGACTTACATTAGCAAGATGTCCCAACAGGCCTTCTTTAGCTAGTCTAGTCATTCTATCTTGCTTATGTGACCAATTCTAGCATGTCAATTAACATAATTTAATGAGTTATCATCACAAGACACATAAGAATATGAGCAAAAATCCAAATTTAGCGTAAAGAAACCATTGGAAAGAAAACCATGTAAATACAAGACTTTATTTACATAGAAATCCAACTAATTGCCATCAAAATGAAAACTAAAACCAAGTCCTAACAAAGCAATAACTGGTAAAAGATTACATTGGACACCAGGCGCATAAAGCACGTCATGGTGAAGTAAGGTGCCCCCCAGACGCGTCTTGAGTTGATAAGAACCAACTCCAAGGACATCCTCATGAGTTCCATTACCCAAGGTAACGTATTGCCTGCCAACCGGTATCTTTCTGTATTCCACAAACTCAACTCTTTCTATGGTTCTGTGGCGAGTTGTTCCTGAGTCTACAATCCAACCATAGAGAGAGTTAGCAACACATATATGTGAACAAACACATGTATTGAAAGAGTTAAGGAAAAGGTCTACGTTCTTTGCATTAGGGCATTCCCGAGCAAAATGACCTAGCTTCCCACAATTATAGCACTTGACTTTGGTTTTATCTTTGTTTCCAGAGCGCTTACCTCGACAGCGTTTCATCACATTACCTTGCTTAGGACAAAGGTTACCAGCTACACCACCATATCTTCCTTGTTTGTTGCGCTTAGGCTTGAATGCCTTACGCTGCCCATCTTGAGCGACAAGGACAGTGCTGTGGTGCAACCCCAGGCGCTCTGCTTCGAGCTCAAGGTGGTGAGACATATCAACAAAATTCTCGATATTATCATTGTGTGTAAGGACAAGTTTCATTTGCCCCCATGAATCGGGCAAAGAACGTATCACAGTTGTAACATGCTGCTCATCAGTAAGAATATTACCTGCAGCCTTCAAATCACGTATCATGGTTGACATAGCTTTGAAATGCTCAACCATTGAGTGTTTTGAATCCATAGCATATTGCTCAAATTTCAAAATTAGAGCATGCAACGTAGTTGCAGATGTGGTCCCGTAGGTAATTTTCAGTTGATTCCACATATCATGAGCAGTGGGGCTTACCTAAACTCCCCAATGAGATCATTGTGCATGCTGCTAAGCATAGTATAGCGTGCACCGATCTCTTTTGACCCATTTCTCATAGTTTTTCATGTCACGGCAATGTTGGGTAGTAGTCCCTTATTCAGGACAGATCATAAGAGTGGTCAAAGTATCTAAGACTTCTTGTTCATTAAGCAAGTATTGAATTTTTCGGTGCTACATATCATAATTGGACCCATCCAATTTTTCTCCTTTGGTGAGGTTAGCAACAACATTCTTATAGGCCATTTCATTGATGGTATTGCACAGGGTTTGACATTAGCACACATCTTTTAATTTTAAATTTTATTTCCAAAAACACAATTGGCATACAATATTTCCACTTACATAGAGAAATCGAAAATTTCGCTAAGCTCATAATCATCTCCCTCTACATGACTTAAAATATAGCGCCCAATTAATTTTTGAATAAAATTATATAAGAGGTAAAACCATTTCTTAAATCCACAACATGAAACTATGCATAATATGTGACGCCTCAAATTCTACTAAAATATTGAAATCAAGATAACCTCACTACAAAGTGCTTTTGGTCAATAACTAAGTAAGATCCCATAGTAAAACTATCTTTTTGACAGATCTTAAGAGATATTAATATAAGGTCTCATAAGTAATGCAGAGATAAAACATCCCATCAACTTTTCTTTGCTTTAGGCAAAGTAGTGATTGAAGAGGGATAATAAACAAAGTTACAATATTAAAAGGAGTCACCAAATTATACACAATAATTAATAAAACAGGAAAAATAACTTTCCAAAATTTCCTCCAAAAACAACAATTTGGACCAAAAAACTTTGAAAAATCGTAACTTTTTCGATATAACTCTGATTAAAACCCATTTTATATGGATGGAAAGATCACAAAGAGTACTTTCAAAATATGTAAATTTCAGTTCCAATAAATGAAATTTTTGATACAGAATTTTGAGATAAGAAAACTGCTCTTATGGAGTTTTCCAAAAGCTCTTCTCAATATGCCATGATATTCAACTAATCTATGGCATGCAAATCATATGAGGCGAAAACAAGCAATATAGCTCTGATACCAATGAAGGAAAAATATATGGGTAATCATATTACCTAATGCGGAAACGGTTTAGATCGGATGCTTGAATTACGAGCCTCGTTTGAAAAACTCCCCGTCAATTGAGAAGCTCCTAGAGGTTCTCAATATTTATCCATACTCCAAATTCTTAGGCTTTCAAGATGGTAGCCTCAAGATAGATGAATAGAGATAGAACTTATTGTTTTTGGTGTGTCTACACAATGTTAAGCACGAGCCCTTCTATAGGCATAAATTACAAACCATGTGTACCATGTGGTTAGTCCACACCATGTGTCCCTGATGTAGGACAAGTAGGGATTACTTTCCTACTAGTGGTGAGCCCAGTTTAAGTATACTAGCAGCAACAATAATAGACTTATAGGGCTGGATTTGGTGGGCTTTTGTGGCTACAAAAGTATTTAAAAAATAGGAGTTTAAGGGTTTGTAAAAAAGGTAGGGTTTTGAGAATGAAAACACTAGTATTTAAGGACAGTTGGATGGTTGTTCTAAGCACTGTGAACAGTGACGTGAGCATAACCTTGCTGGATAGAAGAAGAAGAAGAAGAAGAAGAAAAAGAGAGAGAGAGAGAGAGAGAGAAAGAGAGAGAAGTGTTTCACCCTCGCAAGGGATAAGCCAATCACACAAACACAATCTCAAATTTTCATAATATTAACTCTGCTATTGAATCATTGAGATTACACATATATTTATAGGCTAAAGACTCTCCTAATTCTATAAGGACTATTTCTCAAATTTAGAAACTAAAAATATTTAGCAACTACTAATATTTTAGACCAACTATAACTTCCAATTCTATTTCAATCATAATAGGAAACTTTAATGACTTCTAATTCTACTTCAATATCAAAATAGAAAACTTGGACTTTTGACTACTAAGATTATTTTAGACATAATAAAACCTATGTATAATAATGGGTTTACACCATGTGTATTTTAGACATAATAAAACTTGGATGGACCATGTGTACCATATGTCCTTCAAGATTATTCCACACCATGTGTACCATGAGGTCACACCATGTGTATTTACTACATGGTTTCCAACATGTTAAATTATGGGTTTTATTCAAAACTGAAGGAAAGTTTATTAATCAACTCAACTAGTTTTTTTAGTTTAGCATTCTGAAGAATTAATTGATTGAGCCATTGACCAGAGTTCTATGACAACTTCTTTGAATTTTGAAAACTAGTTGTAAGTGTATCATATATCACATTATACCACGAGACTTGTGATAAGAGAAGGAGAGTGATGTCAATTATTCAAGAATCAAAGTCGATTTTCTTCTTTATGAAAAGAATATATGGCTACATTAAAAACAGTTCCCTTTTGGATATTTCTAACCGATTATACCTTTTTTTTGCCAAACAAGCCTTTAGTTGTTTTCATTCCTTTGAATTCATAGATGTTGGAAATGAAATTAAATTCAACTCAAACTCAAAAACCCTAAATCTAAATGGACTTGGTTATGCATATCATTATCAATGGAATTATGTCTCATCATCATTTTCCTGTCTTTTGAGATTGTTTAGTTTTATGATGAAGCTTTAAGTTTTTTGATATGTGATCGTTTATGTGATCATTAGAGAAAGATGTAAAGGCACCGAATTTACTTAAAAAAGAGAAGGAACACGCTGAGAAATCACATCACCATCATCACAAGGAAACTCACGGGACAAGCGATGACATTGATGAGGACACGCCAATAGATGAAGTCAAAGGACCAAATGTGTTTGAACGAATAAAGGAAGAGATCGAGGCTGTGGTTCAGGAAATTCTCCCGAAGAAATAATCCAACCTTCTGTCATAACTCGTCCTTGGACGAGGCATTCGTTGTAATAAGGTTTGAGAGAGCTGGTTTTCCTTTGGATTGCATAGGAAGATGGTAACCAAAAACTCTTTTTTTTTTTTTTTGCTGATATTTGCAATAACTAGTTGCATTATGAAATTGCAATGGAGTATGATGTAAGTTGTTGTTTCATCAATTCTGCTCTCTATAGATTACAGTCGTGTTCATCCTTCTCTTTTACATTACCTAATTAACACATTTTGACATGGATTTTGTTCGTGATGTTCAATCTTTTTTTAGGTTGAATCGTCCAGCTATTGCTAGTGTCAGATGCTAATATATGTTTTTATCCCTCTTTTTACCGTTGAAAGCAGTAAATGAAGTGAACAGTAGGATCAAACCCTGTTTTGTTTTCTATTATATGGGAGGACCTAAGCCAGGGTTTGAATTGAACATTGTTATATTTTGTTGGAGACATTGAGATGAATTAATCTTGCTTCTGGGAGCATGTGAAATCTTCAACTGAAACTTTGTTTGGACGGACTGGACAAGGAGGGCTGCAATACAATGGACTCTTAGTCCAGAGATAAAGAGTCCCTAGACTATTTGGCTGAAAATATGTATTTGACTATTAATCCAACTTTCACTTTTCTAACCAAACATAGGACTAGTAAATCTATTGGACATGGAGTCCAATCGCATGCCTCAATCCCATAAAACAAATAATCCTTTATAGTATAATTAGCAGTAAAATATTTCATGATTTGGCCTTTTTTCGTAGTCTTGGTCTCAAATGTGAACGGGCTTCATTATGGTGGCGATTTAGATGATGGATTTGGGCTGTTAGTTGCATCTGAATTCTTCCAACCTTTATTGTATATACTTGGCAGTTACAGATTTCATGAATTGGCTTCTTTTTTTCCCAGTTGATATGGTGAACAGGCCTTATTATGGACTGCAATGTAGACGACGGAATTATGGCTTATAGTTTCTATCAAGAACTAGATGTACCTTTTCACTATCCACAGGTAATCATCTGGATAACTTCGTACAATATGGCAGCTTCCTCATTTTGAATTTGAATTTTATGTTTCGGTTGCTACCCTACCCTACTACCCATGTGTGCTTAGAAACATGATGCAGAGCTTATTCTATTATGATTAGCTTTCAAGAAGCATGAAAGCAGAGTGGTGAAAAATGAGTCCAGGGTGGTGTTTTCTGACTCATAGCATGTTTTTTATTGATTCATTTTGTGTTAATTTGAATCAATTTCTCACACTCTTTTAGGGCCTATTTAAGGCCTGAGCTTGGTAAGCTTGTTGCAAGTTTGTTGTTAAGGAGCATGAGATATTTAGGTTTTGTCTTCAACATCCCCATCTCCAAAAGTCCTTCAAATATGGATTTTAAATGGGTAGACATGCATGAAATTTTATTATTGTTATGATAATTACATTTTAAAATTTATTTATCATTTTATTTGTTATAATTGTATTACTAATAGATATGATTAATAAGACAATTATGTTATGTTCGGTTCGTTGGAATAAAATGTATTGGAATGGTCATTTCATAAAAATGTTCATTATCATATTTGATTCACTAGAATTGCAAATAAAACATTTTTCATTATTATAAAAGAATTATCATTTTATAAGGAGATTAAGGAATAACTATTATATTTTAATTTGTATTTATTTCAGTAAGCGAAACACTATCTGAGAATCTATTCAATCAATATAATAGTGACTAATGGAGTGATAAATAATTTTTTATATACAGATGTGATTCTCGTAATATTAATTTAAAAACTTGCTACCAATATGCTCCCATCATAATGTTGGTAATGTACGTCGGATGATACCAATATTTGCATCGATTGTACAAATGTCTATATAAACACCACGATCAATGAAATTCTTTTTTATTTTTTTATTTCATGCTTTTGCTATCTTTGCCATGCATGAAATAATAGAACTTTGTTGTCAATTTTTAACACACATATGGCTCCCTTCTAGTCATAATTTCTGCATCCGCTACTGCATCCATCCCCCCACAAATTAGGTTGAAAGTCTTTTGGCGAAGGAATGAAAGTTGGGAAAGGGGGTGGCTGCTGTGCCGTGACTGCTGTACGGGGCACAACAACTACTGTTGTGCGGTCATATCGAGAGCTGACTTAACCCTTAAGACATCAAAGCCAATACTTTAGGCCACACATATTACTATGGCTCCAAAATTTTGAAAATTATAATTAAGGCCTATATAATTTTATAATTCTTTTGTTACAAAAAGGCTTCACCCATTAAGAAATAAAGAGATTGACTAACAAGTTCTATATTTTGGACTTGTGATCTATATAGTCTCATATTTTTTTTCTTGTGATCTATTTAGTCATTTTGGATGTGTAGTGACTCATTTGCCCGCCATATTGGAGTTACATTTAGGGAGTTACGTTGGAATGTTATATTTGAGAAAAACACACTATGTAGTTTTTTAGTGTGTTACGTTTTTGGAGTACTACATTGGAGTGTTATGTTTGGAAAAAGTACACTAAGGAACCTTTTAGTACACTAATGGTTTTTTTTAGTGTGTTAGTGTGTTAAGTTGAAAGAGTGTTACGTTTGTGAAAAGTACACTAAGGGATTTTTTAGTGTGTTACGTTGGGGTGTTACTTTTAGGAAAAGTACAATGAGTTTTTTTGAAGTGTTACCTTGGAGTATACATTAAAGTGTTAAATTTGGAAAAAAGTATACGGAGGAGTTTTTTAGTGTTGGAGTGTTGCATTTGAGAAAAGTATACTAAGAAATTTTTTAGTTTGTCATGCTGAAGTGTTACGCTTGGGAAAAGTATACTATGAAGTTTTTGGAGTGTAACATTTGAGTATTACATTAGAGTAACAGAAACGTGATTCAAAATTTGGATCCAACTTTCCTAAGCTGACTTTCCCAATGAGGAAGGTAGAAATGTCCACAAAATAATATCAAAATTTAAAATAGGATATCATGGTAAGATTGTCAAAATAAACCAGAGCTATCAGTGTATTAGAAAACCCATGGACCTTATTTGAGTAATTGATTCCCATATAGGACTTTCTGATAATTTTCACTAAAAAAAATGCCTAAAATTGTTATTTAAAACAAGTAATACTATACAAATAAACATTTTTTTTTACTAATTTCTTTTGGTAACTGAATAAATTTATAATATTCTTACTCTTTGAAGTGACATCTTTCTTCCAAATTGTATAGCAAAAATTATAAGTTTGTATAGAATTTTTCTTTTCAAATATGTTGTTGTGTGTAACAATAGAAAATATTACATTTTCATCGATGTGAGAAAGTTGATAATGACACAATACAATTTCTGAAGAATTTTTATAATTAATTGAAGTATTAAACTATGTTAAAAAAAAAAAAATTGGTCCTTCCAAATGCATGTATTATTAACAAATTGGCATAAAAGAGATTAAGTGGATAAAAATATATATCAACAAAACTTGATATGGAAATTTAATTGGTAATTTCTTATATCAAAATCTTAGAAAAATAACTTTTAAATAATAATTTTACATAACATTAAAAATTTCTAAAAAGTAACTTATTACTTTAGGCCTCAATTTGTCTTGAGCTGGCTATAGTCATATGGGCTTATTTTGGAGTTCATTTTGATAATTCGAATCGTTCATATTTTAAAATACATTGAGTAGAATATACTTGCAAAATATCAAGTTGATCGGATATCAATAATCCTTTCATCCACTTACATTGGTATTTAGTTTTATATTTCAAATCACAATTATTGTTTATTTTTATAAATACAAATGCAATTCGATAAAATAGTTAATGATATCCGATTAATTTAATTTTTTTATAAGTATATTCTACTCAATATTTTCTAAAATATAAACGATTTGAATTATCAAAACGGGTCTCAAAATTCAACAGTGATTGTTGTATCTCCCGCATAGGAGCCACTCCACCTCTAGTGAGGTTGATCGTTTTCTTTGTTGTTGAGGTCCACTTATGAAAACAACAATATCATAAGCTTGATTTGTTTTGACGTAGAATATTAATATTTTTTAAAATTATTTTATTTATTTTTTAATGTTTAGTTAACTAAAAAGTAAGAAAAATATTTTTAAGTAAAATATTTTACATCATAAATCATAAAATAATTTATATTTAAAAATTCATCACGATTGATATTACTCAACATATATATCAAATTTCACTAGTTTTATACATATTCAATGTTTTTGTTCTCTCTCTCTCCATACAAAGGCGGCACAATTTGTCCAAGACCTAAGTTATTAAAAAACTTAAATCAGGCATTTTAAAAAAAATTATTAGAAATATATACATATGTTTCTTTCATGTTAAAATGCAAATTACGTTCAAGTTCAAGACTTTTAGTTCTCTCGAAACTTATAATATTAACAGAAAAATAATATATAAACTTACTTTTTAAATTTAATAATGTATAGACAAGATAATTGTTAAAAATACATAAAAGTGGGGCCTGTTACTACGAGGGGCCGTACGCCTCTTGATTGCATAGCACTCGAGCTGCTTCTTTTGATAGATATATATACCTGTGTATATATATATACACATATATCATGATTAGGGAGGTGCGTGGTGCGATTCGAACAAATTTAAGAGTAAAATTACAAATCGAATGGCGGATTGATAGATTAACGAATTGGCCAATTGCAGTTTAGGCAGTTTTCAACGAATTAGTTAATTAAAGAATATTCTAACAAATTATCAAATATTTACATAATATATAACACCAATTAGCATAATATTTATATATATAACAAATTAATTTTACATAATATGTTTCATATATATAACTATTAATTTGTAACAAATATATTTCACATTTTAAATCTTTTTCACTCATTTTTATTTTGATATTTCATTGGATGTTAAAAAATATATATGTATTAACTATAGCGGAGTGGAGCGGCTTGAAAGGTGGATTATAAATTTTAAAGTTCAATCCGCGATTAACAGATAGAACGGTATAGATTGATGCGAATCAGTACAATTTTAGTGAATTTGGCGGTATTTGGTACGGCCCTAATTATGGTTGACCAATTGATCATAATGAAGTTCTAAAATCATTATTTTTGTTATATTTAATCATTATTGTGTGGGGAAAAAATATAAAATCAGTTCCAAAATATCCACCTAAAAAGAGGAGTGAGCCCAAAGTAATTTCTCAAGCCTATGAAGGACAACTAGCAACAAGTTGGTTCAAACTCAAGCGCGTGAAGGGCAATTAAACATAAAGATATCCTTCTAGAAGGAAGATTTACGAAGAAAGGAGGATCGTCGGATTAAGCTTCAATCCGACGAATGAGAATACACGTCAGAAAATTCAGAGATGTAGGATGGGCCAAGTGAAAAGCAACATCCGACCAAAATTATCTCACGACTGTGATGCCCAGCGAGTTGGCCACTAGCATTTGACGTGATCTTAGCCATCCATACAATAAGGATCCAATGATCATGGAAGTAAGCAACTTGGCAATTGGACTAGTCATTGCCAAATAAAGACAGAACCCTCTGATCAAAAGATAAACAGATAAATAAGATTTAAACCAAATAACTATAAAAGGGTTAACAAGTCAGTCAAGCACTAAAGGCAAGCAACAAGTAACTGAAGAATCCTCTTTTAAATACAAATTACATATTTCATTATGATCGATCAGTATACTGACTTAATCGTTGGAGGGTTCTTCCAACAAAACCTAGTTGAGAGTGATCACTGGCATTTGGTTTCCCTTGACAGCGTAAAAGGATAGAATACGTCACATCGCTTTCCATGTGAAGATAATTTCACCTTCCGCAATTATCTTATTTTGTTCTTTAGGAATGATATACAAACATAATTTGTATATAAAAAATTTATATATAATGATGTGTTAAATATATATCCACTCATTGAAAGTTAAAATTCTCATTATTATAGTTCAGAATTGTAAGAGTGACATTACCATATCATTTGTGTTCAATTTTACGTGAAAGCTAGGCCTCTTTTGGGGAGCCAAAAAAACAAGACAGCTTATTGACTTATTAACTTATTTAAATCATATCATCTCTCTACTTTTTACACATTTTTTCATAATAAGTCAAAATGTCAGCTTGTAAGCCACTCCCCCAAATAAGGCATGAATATCATTTTTCTTTATTCTTTTCCTTTTTAAATTTTTTCATATAATTAGTTCTTTATTAAGATTTTCGTTGTGGAAAATACTTTAAGTGCTAACCAAATACTGGAAAACAAAATAAAGTTTTATTTTTGAGAAAAATCATTTTTTGTATGATAGATAAGGTTCATAATTTTGAAGTGACAATATTATAATATATATTGATATATTAATTAATATATCAATTGATGCATATAATACAACTGTTTTAAAATTATAACATACAAGTTAATTGGAGGAAAATTTCAAGATATTTTAACATAGTTAATAGTATTTCTGTTATGAAAAATCAGCATTTGTTCTTGTAATCTAACTGCAATCAAAATCTTTGGGCTAGGAATGAGAAAAAGGTCTATGTCAACCATCTGTACTTGACGTGGGGGATGGGTTGGGATTTGCAATTTTCGTAGCCATTTACGCCAACAATAGTGGTGGTTCGGTGCCACTACAAACCAAACCATGCACTCGAAAGACAGGATGAGCTGGCTGCCAACTCAGGTCCAAACAATTCTACTATTAATTTGTAGATGACTTTTGTTAACATGTGTCCTAAGACTCAATTTGGTTAAGATGAAAATAGTAAAAGGTGAAAGAAATAAAAAGTAAAAAATAATTTTTTTAAAAATTTGTTTAGCATGGAAGTGGTGAAAGCTATAAAAAAGTAAATTTTTTTTTATATAATTCATAATAGCATAGTAATTAGGGAGACTTATTTATAAGTCCTTTTTCAGACACTTATGGTAGGCTAAGTCCTGTGTAATTTCTTATAGAGTCTCAAGTCCTATTTAGATAGGAATGTATTCCACAAGATCCTACATAAACGTTACGTGACGTGACACCTACATAAACGTAACGTGACACCTACATAAACGTAACGTAACGTGTTACGTTACGTTTCGCAAACTTAATGAGTTTTTATTTTTTTAAATTGAATGTGAAAATATTGCCGGTTTATGTTAGTGTCACGTTACGTTTCATATAAATATGATCTATGGCAATATTCAATTTCCTATAAATTCAATTTCCTATATAGGAAATTGAATGTTGCCATAGATCATAGGTGTAACGTTACGTTTATGTAGGTGTCACGTTACGTTACGTTTATGTAGATATGATCTATGGTAACATTCATTCATAGGAAATTAAATGTTACCATAGATCATAGGTGTCGCGTTACGTTTATGTAGGTGTCACGTTACGTTACGTTTATGTAGATATGATCCATGGTAACATGTAATTTACATGCAATTTCCTATATAGGAAATTGTATGTTACTATAAATCATAGGTATCACGTTACGTATAAGTGTCACGTTACGTTACGTTTATATAGATATGATCTATGGTAACATTCAATTTCGTATATATGATTTTACTATTATTTATAATATTAACAACTAATATTGAGGGTAAATATGTCAACAAACTTTCCACAGGACTTATGGGAATATAAGTTTTTTAATAGGACCATATGTAGTATAAGTCTCCCTAATAGGACTTATAAAAAATTTTCCCTAGTAATTAAGTTTTTAGTTTCTTGCAAACACCACATGAAAATACAAGAAAATTTAAATTTGTCATAAAAGTAGTTACTTATATTTAGAATTCCTATTTTCTTGTAAAATTTTCATCATAATCAAATTCATATAGGAAAATATATTTTCTTTTTCTTTTCTTTTATTTTGCTTTACTTTCTACCATTTTCACTGTCTATCATTTATTTCTTTCTAATCAAACGGAGGGCATATGTTAAGAAGATATTAAATAAATGCATTTATATCAATTTGTATGAAAAATAGCAAAACATTAAAAGTTGTCTTAATTAAAGAGGCCTCCTATTTACCTCCATCTTTTTTTCTTAAAACCCACACCTCCTCAAATTTTTATTTATTTTTTATTCCAATTTTGTTCAAACATAAAAGTCCATTTTTACCCTTCAACCACAATCTTCAAACCCTAATTTCCCAAACCCTAACCTTAGTCCCATCCCCCACCAACTTTGGCAACCAATTCCTCTGTCTTCGGTGGCCAACCACCACCTCGACCATCATTTCTTCGCTGCGATCACCTTTCCAACTCTTTTCACTCTCGCGATCTCGATCTCAATCTAGGGTTTACCTTACTATTGCGAGCCTCCTTCTTCTTCGCCGCTGCTTCAAGACTTCTATAAACCCTAGATCTAGGGTTTACGCCACTCTTCCTCCCTAGTTACCATCACCATCACTGCCATGACCCAAGACAAGAAGAAAAAGGAGAATGAGGGGTGTGGGTTTGCTACTCTCTCTTTCTCTTTCTGCAATGATGACGGTGATGATCGATGATGGTGACGATCGGAAAAGACAACAATGATGGGTGGTGACAATGGCGGTTGCAAATTGGTGGTGACAGCGGTGAACGGTTTCACAGTGAGAAAAATCATTGAACCAAACACAGCGTAAAAGTGAAAAAGCCCCAATTTGTGAAAAACCCTAAATAATGTTGATTTTGAGAATTGGTTGGAATTTGGGAAAAGGGATTTGGTTGAAAAAGTGTTATGAGGTTTTGAGAAACGTCAAGTATTGAATACTCTTTTGGAAATGTTTTGGAAATGTGATTTTAAGATATGGGATTGTATGTTCGTATTGTTATCTTTTAATTATTGCATGAGAGATAACTATTTTGGCTATCGGTGGAAGATAACATTGTCGTGTGTTAGAAATTACATGTGAACTAGGTAAACGAGAACATTTATGAAACCGTTCATATCATGTTGCATGACATGGATTTTGGAACTCAAAACTAGATGTTTTAGAGAGATTGTTTTGGAATTCTCGTATTATATTTTGAAAACGTTGGTATCAGTTTGAAAATGGTTTTCGAAACACATGTATTGCGTAATTAAAATGGTGAATAAAGTTATAAAGCTATAAGGGAGTGTTAGAGCATAACTAAGTTGGCATGTGTGTCCATAAAGACCTAAAACCCGCGCGGTAGGTGCCGATTCCATCCAAATAATCTCGGTAAAATGGCATAGTGGCTTGTATAGCACACTATTATGAACACTAGCCCTGTAGATTTACCTATTTTATTTATTGTTGTTTTGATTTGAAAAATGATGCTTTGAAAATTGTTTAACGATGTATTTACTGTTGTTTAGTGATGTATTCACATTTGATTTAGCAATATATTCGCATTTGTTTGATTTGAAAAATGATGTTTTGAAAATCGCCCATATATGGGTTCAACATACACCAGCCTCACACCTGAGTCCGAGCTTGTGATGCCTCAATTTCTACTCTAAGGGTTAGGGTAACGTTACTAAAGAATCCTTTGGTCAATAACCAAGCAAGATCTTAGAAAGATCGGAGGAGTCAATATAGCCTCCCTTCTAAATTCAACCACCTTAGATAGCAAGTTATCTTTTTTACAGTTCTTAAAAGGTATTAACACAAGGTCTCACAAGTAACGCAGAGATAGACATATGATTACAAAAGTAAATAATAATTACATTGTTAAAATATTAAATTACTAAATGAGTCCCATCATTATTACAATCCAAAAATAAAAGCACAAAGCAAAATGGCTGCTAACTTTCTCTAAAACAAACACAAGTCTTCAAATGTCTCTGGCTCTTCATCGGTCTCATATGTTCCTTTGATGCCTGGCATGAAACGTCATGAGCTTTGAATGCCTAGTAAATGCACACACACCCCATCCCTTTTTTCCAATCCAACACACAATAGCAATTACAACAATAGGGAAAGAAACATGATATTCAAGTAAATAATAAGGGTAACAAGGTTAGTTGTTAGTAGTCTAGAAATCCCCCAAAGAGATTTCATTCTCCCAACCACAAGAATCGGACGCGGATTATTCGGTATGTCCCCTCTTTTGCTGCTGTGTTGCAGACCTTACATCGGATGCCTACCAACGGCTATATACCACGTAGCGCTAACCGCAAAGACTGTAAAACAGGGTCTTGCCAATTCTCTTCTCACGCCAAACCACCTAGGGTCTGAATACAACCGCTCTATTCAAGGGTTCCGAAACAACCACGTGCGCAAGACTTTAACTTTCAAAAGAGAACACGTCCCGCTAATCAATGTAGTTTGAACATAACTTTATCTCGTAACAATACTCATGTGATCGAAACCCCATTAGCCCCCCCCATCAAGTTTTCCATTTAGATTAATATTTTAAGTTAGTTAGCACAAGAAAATAACAAAAGAATAAATTTGCATAAGTATGAGCATCATCGAATCACCAAAATAATGGGTATATTACCATAACACATGTAATATGTAATATCATACCAAGACATAATCATATACTAATAAGCATATTCAAGAAGACAAGAGCATAAAACACCAATGCAAAACTAAATTTCTAGATTCAGTACCATTTAAAGATTAAAGTCAAAAGGACCATTTCAAATTTTTCTGAGCCTGGCCTTCCTATGGTTCATAGATAATTTTATCTAGTTTTCATAACATTTCTCAGAAATGGAATAGCTTGTCTAGATTTTTACTTATTTAAGAAACACTCCAGTGCTGTCCATATTCGTCAACCGTTACAAAAATCTAGGTCACATTTTTTCAATGAAACCAATTTTTCTTGAAAGATCACTCTTTAAGGAAGTTTTTGACATAAAACTAAGGTCCAAAATATGTTTATACATTTTTCTATAATTTTCGAAAGTTGGCGGTAAAACTAGTTTTTCATGCATAATACTCAAAATAAGAAGATTAGTGAGAAAATGGGCCAACTAAGGGAAATTCTTCACTTCTTTTGTGATGAAAACATACTAAATAATGTATCAATAACTCTGATTTTTAGAGTGATGGTATGCCTTTGGAAATAATGTGAGATATGGGCAGAAAAATGTAGTTTTGCATCTATTAAGAGGAATCCAAGCCCAATTCATCAACTTTGAACACATGAACACCATTTCAACACATCTAAAAATATGATTTTAAATCTCTAATAACATGTATTTGAAAAGGAAAATAAAAAAGAGAGTTGTGTTGTGGCTTACTTATTGCCTAGTTGAAGAGTTTTCACAAAGGTTCTTTTCTTCTTCTCTCATCTACCACCAAAGCTCTCTCTTTTTCCCTCTCTCTCTCAACCAAATATGTAAGTGTGTTTTGTGCTCAAAAGTGTAGAGGGAATTGGTGTATTTATAGAAAGAAAAAAAAAAAAAAGAATGGTAAAAAGTCCAAAATGTCCTTAGTTCTAATTCGGATTTAGTTAGGATGAAATGGAATGTATGATGATTAGAGCCTTAATTACACCTTTAAACATGATCTAGTTAGGCTTAGGTTTAATCAAAGTTGAATTGGTTACAAGTACAATATATATATATATATATCAATATAAAATCAGATTCGTACTCTAGGTCAAATTTTCTTCCCTAAATTAAGCAATTTATCCCCAAAAGGCCATCACCTATATATACATAGCATAGCCGGCCTTGGGGAGTGGATTTGAGAGGATTTCTTTTGATTATTTGTGTACAATATTAAGATATTTTGTATACAAAACTATTTATTTTAGAAAGGTGCAAGTATACATATGTATATGTTTGTAATGATAGTAACTTGGGGTCAATTTGTAATTTGATTAAAATGTGAGGGCTTTGGCTTTAAATTATGAATTTGAACATTTAATTAAGTGTAGTATTTAATTTATTTAAGGTCTGGAATTTTAATTCGGTTAAAATTTCTTTGTTTTGAATTAAATGGCGAATTATACTGAGAACCAGAAATGTAGGGTTTCTGTGTGAAAAATATACTTAGAAAATTAATTTAATTATTTTTAGGGTTTTAGAAATGGTTCCTGAGTTCCCAGGTTCAATTTAGGATTTGCGAGTTTTTGGTTGGCGCATGTTTTTGGTTCTAGGGTTAAAATTGAAATTAATTAAGAAATTGAGGGACTACAAAGAAATAGTTTAAAAGTAAGGGTTAAAGAAAATATTGCAAAGATTAGGGGCCTTACAACCTATCCCTCTTAAAGGAATTTCGTCCTCAAAATTTAACTATATATTTCAAATAGCTGCGGATAGTTTACTCTCATCGAGTCCTCGCACTCCCATGTGGGTTCTTCATTGCCTCAATGATGCCCAAGTACCTTTATCAAATGGACTGTCTTGCCCCTAAGGTTTTTCTCTTGTTTGTCTTGAAATGCTACAAGCCCCTCTTCAAAAGTATCATCTTTACTAAGGTTAATTTCCTCCCAACTGATGACATGCGATCGATCTGCAAAGTACTTCCGCTGCATAGATACGTAAAAGATATTGTGTATTCTGGCTAACTGCGGAGGTAAAGCCAGTCTATGTGCAACTTCTCTAATTCGTTGTAATATTTCGAAGGATCCGATATATCGAAGTGAGAGCTTTCCTTTCTTTCCCAAACGTATGATTCTACATCGAGGTTGAACTTCTAAAAATAGATGATTACCGTCTTCAACTAGTAGAGCCTTTCTTTTGCATAACTATGACAACCCCAGAATACATATCATGATTATGAGAATTAAGTTATGTGTTAGTTATTAATTATGTAGGTTAATTGATGAATATCTATCCAAATTGGGAAAATATTTGTTGGGCCTATCACTTTGAAACCGAAATCGACGGCCTTAATGGGTCCAAAAACCGAAATGGTGTACATGGATGAGTTAATTGGAATTTTTAGAGCCTAGTATGAAGTTTTGTAAAAATCTGATTCAGAATGGATTAAATTGATTTTCATTAAATATTATATTATATTATATATATATATGTATATGAGCCTTGCTTGGCTCAACAAAAAGAAGAAAGGAGAGAAAGATATTTTGAGAGGGAGAGGGTTCTAGAGAAAAATCGAAAGAGAGAGAGAGAGAGAGAGAGCTTCAAGAGAGAGAGAGCTCAACATCCATGAAATTCGAAGACAAAATTGAAGAAGAAGGATTTGAAGAGATTTAAGGAAAAAGCAAGGATTTAAACTAAGGTATGGAAATCTATCTTGAATCCTTATGATTAATTCATCAATTTCATGAAATTATAAAGAGATTTGAAGATTTAAAACCCATTTGGGTTAGGGTTTTGTGTTCTGTATTTCATTGAGCTAAATTTAGGAAATTAGAAATTGGGTCCTTTGATTTTGCATGATTGGAGTTCAATCTTGTGAATAATATATGAAATGAACTCTAGATTGTCCATATAACAAGATTTATACAAGGATCGAGTGTATTTGTGGGTTATGTTTTGGAACTCTTAAGATTATGAAAGATGAGATATTGATTTTGCACTTGAGGAAAAAATTGATGTGTTTGAGATGAGATTGCACTTGAGTACTGTTGGGTTATCATGTTTTTGAGTTGGTTTTGCATGAATTTGGGCTTGACAATTGGGTAGGAAAGATTACACCTTGAAGCATTTTTGGATTGGGCAAAATACCCAGAACTACACGTGCGGCTGGGAGCCCCGCATGTGCAGAACATAGGGTCAAATAGGGCATTAGATTCTGAAATAAAAGCGTATGCCGCACGTGCAGTACATTCCGCACGTGCGGCAAGCAAAGAGAAATTTCATTTGTTTCTTTTGACTTTCTAAACATGTTTCTGACTACATTTAGACCCTTTGGGGAGGTATAAGACATGTGCAATTCCACGAAAAGTAATGTAAATGTGTAGAGAAAGAGTATGGGAGTGAATATGAGATGATGAATGTGTTATGTAATTGTGTTTGTAAGTCAAGATGAGGACATCGCCCAACTGTTACCAGAAGCCCATCACTGTGAGTAATAGTATAGTAAAGATTTGTTTTTCATTATTTATTTTGATTTATGTACGACATGATTCTCTAAATATTGTATTTTGTCAAAATGCACAAGTTTCTAAGAAATGTGAAATGAGTTATGAACAAGAAATGTGAATTGTTTGTAATATGATATGGTGGGCCCAAGGCCATTCCGTTTATCCGTTCTGTTTATGCTATGACATGATATGAATTGTTCGGTCTTTAAGATCTATTGATTTCAGGTATGGAATAAAGTGTTGTATGGAACTAAGTGCTATAGTGGGAGTCACCTCTAGAATCTGTACGAGTCACCTCTTTGGTCCATACATATATGAATTGGGCCCAAGGAGAGGTGGAGACATGTCGATGTTCCATCTACTCCATGATAAGATACAGTGATACGATATGATACGTATGGACCTAAGGTCATTCAGAACAGTGATATGATATGATATGTTTGGACCCGAGGTCATTCAAAAAATAAGATATGAATACAAATGTTTTTACATCGTTATATGACTCATGTTTATGAAATGTTATTTTATATGAATGAATGGATATCCTATTTTGAAATGTGATTCTGATCCTTTGTATAAGTGGGCATACCACGTACCACGTAAAATGTTTTGTAATGGTTTCAGATATGTAGTCCATTTGAAAAAGCATGGATTTTGATACGATAAACGTTTGTTTTAAAATGATTTAAGATACGTTTCAGAATTGTAACATATGTTTTTCCTAATGTTAAGAACATCATTCATTAACCTCTTTACTTTATTATTACTCACTGGGCGTTAGCTCACCCTTTTACTTTATATATATGTAGGTGAGCCATCGAAGGATCAACATTAGAGTTTGTATCGAAGTTCACCTCTCTGTCAAGCCACCCAAGAAGTGTCTCCGTGTAGAGACGTAGTAAAATTTCCCAAGCCTAGTTTTGTTTAAAGGCTACTATGTAGTGTGTGAGATTTGTATATGTAAATATGGCAAGTGTATTTAAACACTTAAATTAATTTAACTCTTTATGTGTGAACAAGCTCAATAGACATTATTATTATTTTTGGTATCTGCTTCTGCTTAAGGCCCCGTGTTTGAATAAATATTTTTTGACATTTTGTCTTTGAGGCCTGAGTGCAAGCCATTCATGACCTAAACTTTTAGGGGCGTGTTTGGGTCGTGACAATAACTTTTTTGGCATTCCTAAGCTATATTCAACTATTGTCGGGTAAGTTTAACTTTCTCAGTGGTTTTTAGAACAAGTTCAGGTCCTGTTAGACCTGTTTCACCTACTTTAGTCCAACAAATTGGTGATTGGCAAGGCCGCCTATACAATGCTTCAAAAGGTGCCATTCTAATATTGGATTGGAAACTATTGTTGTACAAGAATTCAATTAGTGGAAGCTGTCGTTTCCAATTTCCTTGAAAAGCCACTACACAAGCTCTTAACATATCTTTAACGGTTTGGATTGTGCGCTTAGATCGCCCGTTTGTCTGAGGATGAAAAGTCGTACTAAAACACAACTCAATGCCCAGGGCATCTAGTAGACTTTCCTAGAATCGGGAGGCAAAACATGGGTCGTGGTTTGATACAATGGTCATTGGGATTTTGTGTAGCTAAATGATTCCTCAAATATAAAGGTTGCACAAGGAATCCAAGGTGTCAGTTATCTTGTAGGGTAGAAAATGTGCGGTTTTCGTCAGACGGTCCACTATAACCCAGATAGCATCATGACCCCTCGGGGTTTTAGGTAACCCAGTCACAAAATTCATCATTACATATTCCCACTTCCATTTGGCTATTGGTAGAGGCTTTAACATTCCTCTTGGTTTCTGATGTTCTACTTTCACAAGTTGGCATGTAAGGTATCTTGCAACAAACTTAGCCACATCTTTGTTTATATCGTTTCACCAATACTATTACTTTAAATCGTGGTACATTTTACTCTCTTCTGGATGTACCGCAAGGGCCGAGTGATGAAATTCCTTATGTATTCTTTCTCTAAGTAACCCGCAAATAGCCTGCCTTGGTATCTTAATTTCCCATCCGAGCGAATTGACTAGTTGGGCACTGTTCTCTTGATTTCAAGTGTGTCTTAATGAAAACTACTCCTTGATTATGATCTTGAGCTCCCATGACTTCACTTACTAACTTAGGCATCACATTTGTGCACCAAGGTATGCCTTCCCATCTTGAACCTTCACTTGAACTCAAATTCATTAAGAATTTTAACCATATCCCACTCTTTTACCGCCAATCTAGCTATCATTCCTTTACTTTTGTGACTCGACGCGTCTGCAACTACGTTAGCCTTATCGGGATAATATGAGAGAATAAATTGATAGTCTTCGAGATACTCCATTCACTGTCTCTGCCTCAAGTTTAGGCCCTTCTGTGTAAATAGATACTTTGAACTCTTGTGATCTGTGAAAATCTCAAACTGTTCTCCATACAAGTAATGTTGCCATTGTTTTAGGTCAAAAACCACAGCCACCAATCCAAGTCATGTGTTGGATAGTTTTGCTCATGTGACTTTAATTGCCTGGAACCATAGGCTACTACCTTCCTGTTCTACATGAGTACATAGCCTAACTCTTCATTGGATGCATCACAATATACGATGTACCCTACATCTTATTCCGAAATGATTATTTTTGGAGCGTTGGTTAATCTCGTTTTCAATTCCTGAAAGACCTTTCGCAAGCTTCATTCCATTTGTCCTTTACTCCTTTCCGCATCAATTGTGTCATTGGCTTGGCTAGTTTAGAGAAATCTTGAATGAACCTTCGATAATATGTAGTCAGTCCTAAGAAACTACGAATTTCGTTACAGTCTTTGGTTGTTTCCAATCCAAGATTGCTTCTACCTTGGTTGAATCTACAGAAATCCTTTTCTCAAACACTACATGTCCCAAAAATTTTACTTCTTACCGGAACTCACATTTACTTGCCTTGGTGTACAGTGGGTTATCTCTACGGACTTGAAGAACAATTCTCAAATGTTGTTCATACTTCTCCTCAAACCTTGAATTTATTAAAATATCGTCAATGAACACTACTACAAACTAGTCAAGGTATGGTGTAAAGATCTTGTTCATTAGGCTCATGAATACTGTTGGTGCATTGGTTAGTTTGAAGAGCAGTACTACAAACTTGTAGTGATCGTACATAGTCCGAAACGCAGTCTTCAGTATATCCTCATCCTTGACTTGTAGTTGATGGTAACCTGACATGAGATCAATTTTTGAATAAAACTATAAACCTCTAAGTTGATCAAAAAGGTCATCAATTCTTGGAAGTGGATACCAGTTCTTGATCGTGAGTCAATTGAGTTAACGATAGTCAATGCAAAACCTTAACGTCCCATCCTTCTTCTTGGCAAATAGAACCGGTGCTCCCCACAACAAGGTACTCGGTCTAATAAATCCCTTTTCAAGCAATTCTTGTAGTTTGTCTTTAATTCCCATAATTCCTTAGGTGCCATATGATAAGGGGTTGTTGATATTGGAGCAATCCCAGCTTGTAGCTCAATACTAAACTTCTCTGGTTGTTGGTAGTCCTGGTAATTCCCAAGGAAAGATGTCTACATACTTACGAACTACTCGAGGAAGTTGCCATCTTAACCCGTTCTTTCTCATTTAGAATCAAACTTGTCATCTATCCCGCGAGTTGATTGTGCCAACGTGTCTGTAGACGCGCCCGCGTGGGGCCTCGATGCTACAGTTCGGACTCTTATTTGTGTCACGGTTCTTAATCTGAACCAAAGAGTCCAACTCTGGCAAATTATTTTTGAGAAAAACAGATTTTTTGAAAAGTAGTGCCAAACATGGACTGCTTTGCCAGATACAGAGTCGCCACCTAAATATTTTAAAATGGGAAATTTAGGAAACCCTGACTCGGTGCCGAAGGCCACATGTCCGTCATCACCAAAGTGGTCTTGGCTCGGGAGCTTGGGTACGATCGGGGAAGGTCAGCTATGAGCACCCCCTTTCGCCCGGTCCGAAGACCGGCCTCTACTAACCGTGATATCCGTTTTTGAGAACGTTATGTGTTCTTATTCCAATCATTAGCCTAGAATTACTATGTTACGCGCACAGCAAACAAGTATAGACTAGATTGCCTAATTTGGAAATAAACATTGCATATCCGTTTGTTTGGAAAACGCTTCGGAATTTGCTACTCGCACGTAGGCTAAAATACGGATTTCAACGAGTTTTCCCAACTCAAGCAATCCAACCTCCACCCACAGGCATTCAAACAGTTTATCTCACATAAGCACTTAGCCACATGGTAAGCATACTGTCATGACAACACTCACACGCATGTGGTATGCTAAAGCATGAAAATACTTACATCGTACTCCACGCCAAAACAACAATAAACTGGTTAGCGAACATGCATGGCCTAGTTCATGTTAGAATGACTAATGCATCACAAGCAAGGATGCAATTTAGAGTAGGCTCGGCTAACCCTAAACATGGCATGTGAGATGCAATCAAATAACACGTATTCAATTTGGATTTGAAAATACAATGCAGTTTATATGGTGTACCGAGCCCGGTGCATGTAAACAAATGCATGGATGCACGCATGCATAGCATAAGGTATGCTAAAATAAACGTGCCCTAATCTACCATCAAAGCAGGTAAATAAAAGGAAGAAAGAAGTGGGGGTTGGAAGACATACACACCACTCACCCACACTTATTACAGACTTGCCCTCGCTCGGAGGGACCAAAAGAATATACAAATTAATTAACTACGCAAGCTAATTAAATATTAAAAACCCATTAAATTAATCAAATAAATTAATTAATCTAATTAAAGCAATAAACCGCCTCGAGATGAGGGCCGGATGCAACGCATGCTCGGGACTTGCTCGGAATTGCACTGCCATGCTTAGATTGCCTCTGTTTTCCCTGCTCTACTCCTCTGAAAACTGCCAAAGTCTCAGGGATGCCTTTCTGAACACTGGGGATCATCACCGGCCGAATAGAACTTCCATCGGCAGTGGATTGAGCTCATCGGCACTGAATTCATCCACCGGCCATTTATTGACTGCCGGTCGGCACTAAGTACTGCCGGTCGGCACTGAATGTCTGCAGAACCTGTAACTCACAGCAGCAGAGGGCAAAAACTTGCATGGCAATGTAATTCCAACAATTTATGCATCAAACACATTCCTTATCATGTTAATGACTCAAAGGAGGATGTGCCTCGGTTCTCGGGCCACCAATCACGCATTTCCATGCATGACGGCCCAAAGAACCAAATGTGCACTTTCAATTTCAAATGCATGCAAACCATATAAACAAACAAGGGTGCCGGACCTCTATCATGTTTATCTCAAGAGGCCTAGCATGCATGTCAATGCAATGAAATCCTAAGCATGTTGGCTAGCATGCAATATGGACAATGCAAGGCGCTTATGTAAGCATACAAGCAAACATGTGAGGCAAGCATGCAAACCAAATAAAAGTTGGACTTAAACATGATCTAGGCAACTCTAACTAGGCCTAAAATCAGTAGCCAAAATGCTAAGTATGAGAGCTAAACAAACATGCACATGTACACATGTTAAGGCACACAACTTAGGCATTAAACAAACCACTCTCAAGCACACTTGAAAGGAGATAACATGGACAATTAGCATGCAACATGAGCTCTAAAATCATGTCAAAGTGTGGTGCTAAACCAACTCAAAATAGACCAAACAACGCATGCAAATGATCCAAGACTTAAGGCAAGTCAAAGAGGCATTGAACTATACTTATGCAAGACAATTATGGCATGCATTAAACAACTAAAAACAGGTTTTTAGCATGTTAAAACAAAAGCCAAAAGGCTACTTAGATGGCATCTAAGAGGCTTGCAACCAATGGCATGCACAATGACCAAAACATGGAGCATTCAATACATGCTTTTAAAGCATTAAAGAGGCAACTAAGGCAAGCATACAAGCACACCAAAGGGACTGAAATGACATGTTAGATGGTTCCAAACCATCAAAATGAGGTAAGCAACACATGCTACACATGCATGCTCGAAGGCTAGCAAGCCTAAAATGCAAAGGGGCTATATAATGCACGCCAAGATCAACCCAAATGATTATGGACAGAGCTAAAACATGTCAAAATAAGCACAAAACATTCACAAATCTAAGCCTAAAACATGCTCAAATTAGGGCTAACAACCTAAGGCATGTTAAGGCAATACAAGGCATTACATGGCAACTATGCTAAGCATGCATAAGGGACCAAAACCAGCACATAGCAATGTTAAATCATGATATCCTAAGCATGAATAACAGTCCATACATGCTCAACACACACTCAAGCACAATGCTCCCTCAAGAGGCAAAACTTGCCCTTTTCAAGGACATCAAGGAGAGGGGGTGACCCCCTCCTTCTTAGGACTTTAAGGCATCATCTTCACCACTGAAATCCTTCAAGATTTCAGTGGTGAAGAGACCCAAACACCAAAATCCCGGATCTCAACAAAATAGCACAAAATGAGGCCTTTTCAAGGCCTAAGGGTGGTCAAACCTCCCCAAAGCACAAAACACTCTTAATAGACAATAAAGATGACTAAAAAACAGAACTTTTATGTGTTAATCACTAAGCACAAAAACAGTTCTAAGCTATGCAAAAATGGAGTGCAAAAATGGGGTAAAAAGGGGTAGTTTCTTACCTTTGAAGACCACCTTCACAAGAGTTGATGTTGTTGCTTCCTTGAGCTCAAATCCAACCAAAAACTCCAAAATCCAGCCCTTAGAACCTCAGTTGCCAAGGAAGGTGAAACACTAGGTGTTGATGAGCAATAGTAAGTCACAAACACCTAGTGTACAAGTAAGAGGGAAGAAGAGAGATAGGATAGATACAAAACTTCTAACCTAGAACCAGAGCTTC
This sequence comes from Camellia granthamiana, assembly GCA_036172215.1. Taxonomy (NCBI): domain Eukaryota; kingdom Viridiplantae; phylum Streptophyta; class Magnoliopsida; order Ericales; family Theaceae; genus Camellia; species Camellia granthamiana. Next base: position 36,678,071 of record CM069906.1, on the reverse strand, counting down.
TTCTCTGTCTTTTCTCTCTAAAAAATGTCTAACCCTCCAACCCCTTGAGCCAAGAGAAGGAAGGGTCCTCTTATAGGCAACAAAGCTTACAAGTTAAGCTACCAAGAGGCTCATCCCTCCATACACGTGTATGGAGGGGAAGCAAGTGCTATACAGCTGCTTTAAAATATCTCAAAAAGCAACTGAACAGTAGTCGGCAGGGCAAAATTGTCATTTTGACAAAATTGACTGCCGACCGGCACAATATAGTGCCGATGGCAACAACAACCAGCCGGTGGCCTCTAGCCATTGCCGGTGGGGTGTGGGGATGCCTCAAAAGGCACTTCCTGCCCCCTCCAAGGCAGAACACAAGTGTTTGGTGCAAAACCAGACACAAAACGGTCGAGTTCGGAGATCCTGAGGCAAGGCGCGTAACCGAGGACTCCGGGAACTCCAAACGAACACAAACATGGATAATCACCGAGTGTTCAAACGGTGACGTCCAAGTCTTGAGGACGGTCAAAAATGGGGTGTCTACAGTGTCTTACATTTCATTGTGGTTAGGGAATCTCGTCTATCCCCCTTAAGTTGGAAACTTGTCCCGTCGAGCACATAAGCCACGACTTCCTTCTGATTGTGGGATCCAAACCCCATTCAAACTTTCTTGCCTTTTTTTCGTCATTTTTTCGTATCGAGTGGCATAACGAGCCAATTCCTCAAACTTTGCAGCGTACTGTGCCACGATCATGCTGCATTGTTCTAGTCTCCGGGACTCCAAAACTCATTCCTGCCTGATGGTATTTGGGAAATACTTTTTCAAGAATAATTTCTTGAATTGCTTCCAGGTCAAAGTTGAAGTGTCACGATTACTTTTCATTAATGCCTACCAATGATCTATTTCATTGTCCAACTCGTACACACAGCTAGGGTAATATGGTCGACATGTTCAATAATTCCCATTGTATCCAATCATTTTCTCAATTCCGCTATCCTTGTATTTGGTACCTCGGTGAATTTTGGTGGCCTTTGCTTTCCAATTTCAGAGAAAAAATGGGTTCTATTCTGCTTATTTTCTCTTATTTGTCACAATTCTTCTAGAATCTGATGCCCCAAAAGGTTAGGGATCTCGGCTCATGCAGGTATAGGTCCATTTTCAGGGTGTTGATTTCTTGGCATAGCATTTCTAGCATGTTGCTGCTCACGTGCTCAGGCGTTGTTGATTGTTTTCGTGTAGTCGTTGGCATGTATATCCACCATCCTAATACATAAGTTGTGTTCTAATTACAAAGGTGAATCCTTAAGAGTAATTTAACCAATCTTTAGGGTTTGTTTATCCTAGGGTGTTTGAAACAATAAGATCAAATAGTAGATAACAAATTTAGGGAAACACACAATACAACCTCATATATATAGGCAAAATAATAACTATACGAAGTGGAGATCAAAAAGTATGAAGTGGTAATAGCATCAATTAACAAAAGTATCATCTGAAATATGGATAAATGATATAATGGAATGGATGACATTACGGTTTCAGACGTCAATATGGTCAAGGTTATAGAGGTAATGACTAAGCTAGATATTTAACTTGAATTTGCATTAGCCATCCGCGTTTCAAACTGAATATCCAAGATTCGTCACCAAGTAAAGGAAATGAAACTATTTATAAAAAGCCTTGTGCTAAATAATCAGGGCTCAAAAGAGGTCAATCTTACAACGGTTAGTATATAAAATAGAACTAGATGGTCATGACTTAATCTTGGAAAATGATGACATCTAATAAAGTTTACGAATACAAGATGCTGGTACGATGATCGATAAAAGACGCGTAGAACTAATAGTACCCCTACTGCGTGATGTGAGGCCTTGCTCAGAGTTCAAACCACTTCCCGATCATAAAATACGTCCTTATGAGTCGATGTTGCTATGCCCGAAATTCGAAGAAACACCCTAAGATAAGTTGAGAAAACTTCTATTTTTGATGTCTTTTAGTTGATAAAATAGATAGTGTTATAATAATATAACATAGTCGGAGTAAGATAGTCGCTAACCGCAGGTCAAAATGCGTGGGTAAGCGTTGAACCTAGGCTCTGATACCAAGCTGTGACGCCTCAATTTCTACTCTAGGGGTTAAGGTAACGTTACTAAAGAGTCTTTTGGTCAATAGCCAAGTAAGATCCAAAGAAGGTCGAAGGAGTCAATATAGCCTCCCTTCTAAGTCCAACCACCTTAGATAGCAAGCTATCTTTTTGACACAAGGTCTCATAAGTAACGTGGAGATGGACATAGGATTACAAAAGTAAATAATAATTACAGTGTTTAAATCTTAAATTACAAAATGGGTCCCATGACTATTACAATCCAAAAATAAAAGCACGAATAGATTCATAAACAAAATGGCTGCTAACTTTCTCTAAAACAAACACAAGTCTTCAAATGTCTCTGGCTCTTCATCGGCCTCGTATGTTCCTTCAATACTTGGCATGAAACACCATGAGCTTTGAATGCCTAATAAACGCACACACACCCCATCCCTTTTTTCCAATCCAAAACACAATAGCAATTACAATAATAGGGAAAGAAACATAATATTCAAGTAAATAACAAGTGTTACAAGGTTAGTTTTTTAATCCTCCCAACCACAAGAATTGGATGCGGATTATTCGGTATGCCCTCTCTTTTGCTGCTTTGTTGCAAACTTTACCTTGGATGCCTACCAACGATTATATACGGCGTAGCGCCAACCGCAGGGCCTCAAAAGAGACGATAAAATAAGGCCTTGCCCATTCCCTCCTCACACCAAACCACCTAGGGTCCAAATACAACCGCTTCGTTCAAGGGTTCCGAAACAACCACTTGCTCAAGACTTTAACTTTCAAAAGGGAACACGTCCCGCTAATCAATTTAATTTGAACATAACTTTATCTCATAACAATACTCATGTGATCAAAACCCCATTAGACCCCCCCATCAAGTTTTCCGTTTAGATTAACGTTTTAAGTTAGTTAGCACAAGCAAATAACAAAAGAATAAATTTGCATAAGTATGAGCATCATCGAAGGACCAAAATAAAGGGTATATTACCATAACACATGTAATATCATACCAAGACATGATCATATACTAATAAGCATATTCATGAAAACAAGAGCATAAAACACCAATGCAAAACTAAATTTCCAAATTCAGTACCGTTTAAAGATTAAAGTAAAAAGGACCATTTCAGATTCTTCTCGAGCCTGGCCTTCCTATCATTCATAGAGAATTTTATCTAGTTTTTAGAACATTTCTCAAAAATGGAATAGCTTTTCTAGATTTTTAGTTATTTAAGAAACATTCCAGTGTTGTCCAAATTCGTCGACCGTTACAAAAATTGGATTTTCTTACAAACCGCTCACTCCTTTTCAATGAAACCAATTTTTCTTGAACGCTGACTCCTTAAGGAAGTTTTTGACATAAAAATGAGGTCCAGGATAGTTTTCTACATTTTTCTAGAATTTTCAAAATTTGGCTGTAAAACTGGTTTTTCATGCATAATACTCAAAATAAGAAGATTGGTGAGAAAAAAGGCCAACTAAGGGAAATTTTTCACTTATTTTGTTGAAAACATACTAAATAATGTATCAATAACTCTTATTTTTTAATTGATGGTATGCCTTTGGAAATAATGTGAGATATGGGAAGAAAAAGGTAGTTTTGCATCTATTAAGATGAAATATGAGTAAAAGAAGGATCAAAGCCCAATTCATTATCTTTGAACACATGAACACCATTTCAACACATCTGAAAATATGATTTTAAATCTCTAATAACATGTATTTGAAAAAGAAAAATAAAAGAGAGAGTTGTGTTGTGGCTTACTTGTTGCCTAGTTGAAGAGTTTTCACAAAGGTTATTCTCTTCTTCTCTCCTCTACCACCAAAGCTCTCTCTTTTCCCCCCTCTCTCTAAGCCAAATATGTAAGTATGTGAGTGTGTTTTGTTCTCAAAAGTGTAGAGAGAATTGGTGTATTTATAGAAAAAAGAAAAGAAAAGCAATGGTGAAAAATCCAAAATGTCCTTAGTTCCAATTCAATTGAATAGTCTTGGATTTAGTTAGGATGAAATGTTATGTATGATGATTAGAGCCTTAATTACACCTTTAAACATGATCTAGTTAGGCTTAGGTTTAAGGAAAGTTGAATTGGTTACAAGTACAATATATATATATATATATATATCAATATATAATCATATTTGTACCCTAGATCAAATTTTCTTCCCTAAATCAAACAATTTGTCCCCAAAAGGACATCGCCTAGATATATACATAGCATAGCCAGCCTTGGAGAGTGGATTTAAGGGGATTTCTTTTGATTATCTATGTACAATATGAAGATATTTTGTATACAAAATTATTTATTTAAAGAAGGTACAAGTATATATATGTATATGTATGTAATGGTAGTAACTTGGGGTCAATTTGTAATTTGATTAAAATGTGAGGGCTTTGGCTTTAATTTATGAATTTGAAATTTTAATTAAATGTAGTATTCAATTTATTTAAGGTCTGGAATTTTAATTCGGTTAAAGTTTCTTTATTTTGAATTAAACGGCGAATTACACTGAGAACCGAAAACCTAGGGGTTCTGTGTAGAAAATATACTTAGAAAATTAATTAATTATTATTAGGGTTTTAGATATGATTCTTGAGTTCCCGGGTTCAATTTAGGGTTTGCGAGTTTTTGGTTGGCATATGTTTTTTGTTCTAGGGTTAAAATTGAAATTAATTAAGAAATTGAGGGACTACAAAGAAATAGTTTAAACGTAAGGATTAAAGAAAATATTGCAAAGATCAAGGGCCTCACGGAACTGGACTTCCTAGAGCCAAATCTCACAACTTGCATCCAAACCATTCTAAAGTGACTATTTGTCACCCAACTCTAGCTACCGAGGAAAGTCTGACCCCAGCACTCAAACATCTACATTTGCCATACCCTATTTACTCTGAGATGGGGCTCCACACACTGTTCCACACATTACTAGGGTCTCACTGGATTTCTCAAACATACATCGCACTAGTACCATTCTAATATTCCCTTATCACTCTTATGTTGATCCCTTTTTGCACTCAACAAAATAATCTTCACCCATACTACCCCCAAGAAACATTTCTAGCATGTAACCCCTAAGGTCCCTTTATGCTCATGGACCATATACAAACCTTGACCACACCACTCAATACTTAGATATCGCAAACCCCTTTGCATCCACACATAACTACCAACTCTTGACAAACATTACACAAGTGCTACATACCCTCACCCTTACAAGACACAAATCTCACACCCCTTTCCAAACACTTCACAATCTTGTAAGTACAGCAATCGATCCCCTTACCATCCTAAGGTTCCACCTCACCCCAACTATACCCTCTTGAGGACTGCACAACTCCCGCTTTTTAATAGACACACTTATTCAATTTAAGGCTCATAAGCCAATACACACCCCATTCAGGAAATAAAAATAGTTATACATCAAGATCAAGGTTATAAACTCTTATAACACTTTCCAACATAAATGAGTTTCCAAAATTCATTACATACCCACACTGTTGGGTTTCAAAACACACACACACACACACACACACACACACACACACACACATATATATATACATACACAACGTCCGTAGGCATAAAGCCCTACAATAGCGATATTACATCATGGTACTAAAGCACAAAACTCCACCAGAACACGACATCCTTATCATCTTACCTGATCTACTAAGACAAACCATGTCCACGCGAAGGACAACGACGCCTAACATGGCCCATCTGTCTACACTTCTGCACTGAGACTAGTTCGAGAAAACTTGAGTCTGGTGTGTTCTTGAACCACTAAACTCACCGATATGGCCCTTCCTCCTTCATTCCAGCCAACCCTAAGATTGATGGCTTCCACGTGAGCCGTCACTTCCACTTGTGTGTGATAATTCCTATGCATGCACTTCACTACCTTCCATCGGATATCATCGCATAACTTTTCCTCGAACTCAATACAATGACACTCCTCAGTTACTACTAACTCTGGAGAAAATTTAGACAAACTAGTGAATCTCGTCTCAAACTATACCAAAGGTGTAGTACCTTGGTGTAACTCCACAAACTATTTCATCAATCTTTCCCGAGCAGAAGGAGGAAAGTACTTGGCCCAAAAGGCCTCAATAAATGCAGCCCAAGTGGTGCCTATGGTAGGGCGTACATACTTCCACCAATGGCCAACATCTCCCTTCAATAGAAAACTTGTTAATGCCATTCTCAACCCCTCATCCGTGACTCTGAGCATATCAAGAGTCTTAGTGATCTGCTCTAACCAACTTTCTATCTTTAACGGTTCTGGCCCTTTTGCGAACTCCAATGGATTCAAACGAAAGAACTCCTTAGTGATCTTGAGGACACGAGCCTCATCTCCCTCATTGCGAGTTAACATCTCCCTTACAACTCTTACAATCTCACTTGCAATCTCCTCACCCACAGTCGATGCTGGAACAGTTGTGCCCCTACCGACACTTCTAGTCCTAACATGACCTCTAGGCATCCTATCAATGACAACATCAAGTGTAACTTAACGTAATTCTAGCCCATTCCCCGAGACACTTACTATTCGTACCAAGAAACAAAACTAACTTAACATATATTCACACAACACATAAACAAATTTTAGCATCATGCCATTTAATCAAGTCAAGTCTACAAGGATAACCACTTATCCAGGAACTTACAAGAAACTCTCACTAGAAACCACGTTGATCAGATGCATTTCCAATGAAATCTTAAAGCAAGTTAGCCGGCTACGAGCACCATCCCCGAAACTCAACCTCAACCCCACACAAATGAAACACATAATTTTCTGCACCTCATACGTCCTACATGCAACGTCCTCACCAAGTGAAGCCAACCCATTGTGGTAAAAACTACTTCCCACAAGCTCAAGGTTTTGAAACCTAGTTAACTCTGATACCAAGTTGTCACACTCCAACTTTTATTATCCTAACACGTCACCAAAACCTTTAAATTAAGTCAAATTACATCACATGTATAGAAATAACCTTACACGGTAGGTAGAAAATGTTCCCTCTTGAATAAATGCAATAATAATAATACATGAATAAATACAATAATAATAATACATGCCAAGGTTACATTGAAATACTCATAGAAATCGATTACATGAGAAGTCACTCACAATTCTCAATTCACCACATATCTCTCCTTTACATTTTGTATTACAACATACATAAAAGAAATTAGACTTCTCAAATTTTCAAACTGGTGTTTTCGACTCCGTTCCTAAAAATGATAAAAATAACATGGGATGAACAAATATGTTCAATAGGGATCTACCATGATTCTCTACAATAAAATCAATAGATATATGCGATCATGAATGCTAAAGAATGATACACAAATAAATAGTGTGCTTTTATACTCAAAAAAAAATTAACATAGGTAATACCATCATCTTGGAAATCTACTATACTTTTAAAAGAAAATGCTTTTCTTTTATGTTCTTACCATTCTTGTATAAATTTCCGTCAGTCTTTCTCAAAGATCCCTTTTTAACATTCCATAAAGGTCCGAGACCCATGAACCATGCATTACCAATAATCCTACATTCCATCCCTTTTAAATCACAACTAGACATCACCCCACCATAATCCGCATAACTTTAATATATTCATGTAACTACCCTTATTTCAACACATACCAAATAACCAATCTATATAAAAACAAATCAATTCAACATTCACGAATGGCCAGTGGACACCTCAAACTTTTCACTTTTGTTGTCCTCACACGAATTGGCAAGTGGACACCTCAAACCTTTCACTTTTGTCATCCTCACACAAACTGGCAAGTGGACACCTCATTACATTCCCACATTCGTCATCCTCACACGAACCGAGCAAGTGGGCACCTCGAACACATTCTAAAACAATTACATCCCAAAACAATAACATCTTAAACACATCACAAGGAATCACAAGAACCCTCCAATTTTACTCATCAATTACCCCTATAAGTCAAAATCAAGAACAATCTTTAGGGTTACACATTACATGTTTAGGGCATTTCCTTATAAATATTAATTGAATTTCCAACAATCAATTCTTTTTCCAAACATAACCCTCACATACCAATATTATTTTTCACAACGATTAAGTCTCATTACTTATACTCATCATATCCAATCAAACACTTAATTTCAAGAAATTAAAGTCAATTAAAACAAATACTCATATTTAAAGTAAGTCCATAATTAGGGTTAGACCAAACTTAGGGCTTTTTACTTTGAAGCACAAAATCATATCCTAACTATACAACACTTCCATAACCCACCTCAATTTCACATTTAATTCTCTTAATTTGAAAACCCTAACTTCCTTTACATGCTTTAGAGAAAATATCCTCAATAAGAGGTTTTTATGCAATACACAAAGTACCATCCATCTATCTATATGAAAATATTGTAAAGAAGCAATGAATCCCTACCTCTAGCAAGAGAGAAGAAATCCGAAATTCCAACTTCGAGAAAAACACGATCCTCTTGGATGATAGAAAGCCCTTGGCTGCTCTACATTTTTATAAAAGGAACATGGTGTAGAAAATAAGTAAAAAGAGATGAAAATCAAGCTTGAAACCCTAAAAATGGTGGAATGGAGGAAAAGGAGAGAGAAAAAAAATTTTAAAAATGAAGAAAAGTGGACCAAAATGGTTTTTATAGATGCTGAAACCTGAACAGACCACTCGAGCGACCACTTCTACGCTCAAGCGTCAAAGACACCACACTGCTCGAGCGATCAACTCTGCGCGTGAGCGAAAATTAACAACTCCGAGAATCTCAAACTTGCAAAAGTACTAGAAGCTTCACAAGACCATCGCTCAAGCGATGAGAAAAAAACAGAAATTTCTGGAGTGTTACATGACATGAGTTCTTCTAGTTCATCGTCAGATTCTATTTCGTATCCCCAACTGTTCATATATTTCTTTAGAAAATAATATTTGTTTAACATATTTTCTTTGTTTGTTAGAACATTTGTTTGCGAAGTGTCTATTTTCTCCACAAAGCCAACATTTGCATTTTTCAGGAGATTTTTCCTTTGGATATAGAGGCTTTTTATCTTTTGTGAATTTATTAGATTTTTTTTTTCTTTATCCCAATGTTTTCGTTTTTTCTTATAAGGATTAAATTTTCTTTTCTAAAATTTTTTCTATTTTTTCACAAATTTTTTCTTTCTAGCCAGTGGTTTGGATTTCTTATCACAACCATAACTTCCTCCCATACCTTTTATTTTTAAACAGTTGCTATAATTCATATATGTCTTTTCCATATCTTTTATAGCTTGTCAATTTGCACAATATGTTTTTATAACTTCTCGCACAGAAGCTATTCGTCCACCTAAAGAATCACAAATTTAATTCGTTTCTAATAGCCTTTCAAACTCTTTTTGAGGCAGTTCACCCCATGGTTTAGAAAGTTTGGCTATAAATTGTTTTTGCCAATGAATAGTATCTTTTAGGTCTAATTTATAGAACCATTTTTTGTATTTACAAGCATAATTTTCAAAATAGCACATATCACATATTCTTATCTTAGTTAAATTTGTAAATTTTATTTTTCCTAAGTTCCCAATTGGCTAAGGGTTGTTTCACAAAATTCTCGTTTAATGTTATCTACCATAAACATGATACTCTCTTCAACAGTTGTTAATGCTAATCACAAAATTTTGTAGCCTGACTTCGTAGAATAGCTTTTACAAAAGCATTCAAACCACTAGCATCTATAGCTTGTCTCGCTACAACAATTCTTATTGCTTGAGCCCAATTATCTATAACCTCTTATATGTTAGTTACACAGTCGAGATTAAGATATATTTCATATTTCGCAACAGATCATTTTTTTACAACTTTAGAAATAAAGTCATATTTGATATGAGTCTTTAATAGTTCTATTTTTCCAAATTTTATTTATTTCTTAGAAGAATATTTTTTTCATTATCTCCAAAGATACTCATAAAATTGGGATTTTCCCAATAACCAAAATTTCCAAATGCTTTATTTAATTCGGATATTTCAATTTTTCTTTCTGATTGATAGCGCTGTTCTAACTCTACTAGATCAATAGAATCGCTTATTGATTTTTTTAGCACTTTTTCTCTCTCTCATACTTATCCACATACAGATTCAAGTATTGTTGAAGATCTTCTGAAGATATTCCCTCTATAGGATTTTTTAGTGCAAATGTGCCACTACTATCCTGATCTTTTTCATTTTTTGCAATTTTTGTAGTTTATTTAATAACCATAAAACAAGTTTCAAATCTGTTAATAAAACTTTCTTTTTGATTTTTAAGATAAATTTCCTTTATTTATCTTGACTCTTTAGTATTTCAATAATCATGATATTATGATTTCTGCTACTATTTAACATTTATTTACTCACATTCATTAGACTATTTAATAGTAATGTGGTTTTAGTTTTACTATTTCCATGATCAAGATGTATAAAAAATATTTACATCTATTGTATCTTGCATTAAACATTGAATTTTCATGTTTAAAATTTTTCTTAAATTCAATTTATAACCTCTGATACCAAGATTGAGGGTCTCACAATATCTTACAAGTAAAAACTAATCTTTTTAAAAATATACTAAATTTAAAAGCTTAACCGTAAAATTATAATAGAATTTTAGGATCACTTTGTAATATATAAAACTTTAGTTGAGTGGAAAAATGAATGGATTTGGGGTGTAATGATGTGGATGCTGAAATGGATTGTCACCTAATTAGGGGACTCTTTAGAGTTCCTAATTTTAGAGTTTTTAATCTTTATTTTTTAATATTGTGTTTATTTAGGGGATTTGAGGAGAAATTTGAAAAAAGAAATGAAAAACATAAGTAAAATGTGAATAATATTCATACATTTCACTTAGTTTTATACACTTTTTTATTTATTTATTTATTTATTTTTCAATCATTTCCCAAATCTCTGAATAAAAAACAGTGTAACAGTGTGTATGGTAATCATTCCTTTGATTTTTATCTTTTCAGGCATAACCAACATCGTGTTTTGTACAATATGACAAAACTATCTAGATAATTTTTAGATTAATTACAATATTCTCTCCTTAAGTTTAGAGATAGTATAATAAAAACAATTTTATTATAATTTCGTTAGATTCATTTAAAATTTTGGTTCATATAACACTTTACTTATTTTTCATCAATAATTTATCATATTGATAGAAAAATAATATTATCCCTATTTTTATACTAAAATGTATTTTTCAATGTTTATCCTTATATTTTCAGATCATTTGCATTAGTTTCAGTCCTTTTAATAATACTGAAACAGAAGCTAATGTAATTATGTTAAAATTATGAAATTTATTGTATTTTCTCTAAATTTTGAGGGAGGTCAGTGCATAATTTTTTATTGTTTTCATTATGCACTTCTTTCTTAATATTGATTAAAAAAATTACTCATGAATAATGATAGTTTTCAATCTTTATGTTTATACAAGTATATTTATTAATGGGTTATATTATAGGGCATGTACCATATATAAGTTAAGGTATTTGTGGAATTAATTACTACAAATGTCATAACTGAATCCTTTTAAAGTCATAATTATAAACAAATAAAAATAAATTATAACTAAACAACACATAATTAAATATTTTTTGAATCATAACTAATATCACGATAAATCATAACTAATAAAGTCATAATTAACATTTCAATAAATCATAACTAAAGACTACCAACTTGGTAACTACTATGCTCCCAAGAGTGATGTGGATCATAAAATTTCATTTCATTAATATAATTTATTTGTAATGGTTTGCTGATGAATGACAACTTGTCATATAGATAGCCATGCGTGTTAATAGATCTTCTATAATAGTAGTTGCATAGTGGGTGAATCGATTTAATATTAAAAGGTCAAATCAGAAACTAGTGTACTTTTAAAAATTAATAATAATAATAATCAGTTAAATGGTAAATTTTATACACTTTTATAATTAAATTTATAAATTTTTTCATTAATTTGTAACTTTTTTAAAAAAATAGCACTAAAGCGTAATTTTTCCTAATTAAAATTGTATTGCGAATTTTCAATACATATAATTTGACTCATTATAATTCTTTTTAAGTCCCTTATTATTAGGGGTGTGTGCGGTACAGTTTGAGCGATTTAAAAGTACAAATTATAAATCAAATCGTAAATGTCATATTAACAAATAATCAAACTACAGTTTGGACGGTTTGGGATAGTTTCAATTTGTTAGTTAATTGAATAATATTCTTAAACAATTATTAAGTATTTGCATAATATATAATACTAATTTGTACAATATTTTTCATATATATAACACAAACTAATTTTACATAATATTTTTTATATATAGCACAAACTAATTTTTCATATATATAACTACTAATTTGTAACAAATTTCACATTTTAAATCTCTATCATACTCATTTTTATTTTGATATTTTATTAAAAGTTAAAAAATATATATATTAACTATAGTAAAACAAAACGGTTTTGAAGACAGATTTTAACAGATTAAATGATATTTTCTTCGACCCTACTCACTATTGGCAAAGGTAAACGGGTTCAATCATTAGACATAAGAAATTATTTTCTTTGCACGTGATTGCATTTTGGGTTAAACATAAAAACAAAGAATGAGGTTACAAAAGGAAAAGTAAACTCAAATATGGTGATGATAGTGCATTCATTCAACAAGAAAATGAGTAAATAATTGAAGCCTTGTTGTGATGTGAATCGGAGAGTACGACTAAACTACCTAGCCACTTTAACACTAAGGGGTGGTTTGGAATGATCTAAATAAGTGTATTTTTTGACTTTTTATAAAATATAGGTTGAGTTTGGGTTGGGTTTGAAGTGATGTGTTAGAGAGGTGATGTGACTTAAATAAGATGATGTAACTTAAATAAGATAGTGACTTTTAACTTTTTGACTTTTTTAAATCATACCAAACAAGACCCAATTCTGCTTCATTTTTTAAAGTCTAAAACCACTTATTCAACAATTAAATAAACAAATTTTAAGATAAATTATATAATGGGAGATTTTGAATTTGCGTTTGACTTTGACTTTGACTGATATGTTTAATCAATACAAGTCGTCATTTGCGAATAATTATTAGTATTGGAGCTTACCTTGGAGATTGAGTCAAAGGTATTATTATTTTTGGAGGCCCTCAACTTAAATATAATACGTCGCCCATTTCAACATAGATAGATTTCTAGATGGTGGCAACATGAGAAAACGGCTAATAGTCATTGATGAGAGGTATAAAAATTAGACCCGTACTATTCATAAGGGAATCAATGAATAGATGATGAACATGCTTTGAATTTGTAAATTAAAATCTTGTTTGATTTTAATTTTTTTAATTTAAATTTTAAAAATTAATTTTTGTATTTTTGTATTTTTAGTAAAATTTTTTAATATTTTCAATAATTTTTTTATTTTTAGATACACTTAATATAAATACAATTAAAAAGTGTAATATTTGTGAAAATACTAAAAATATATATATATATATAAATATAAAAATTCAATAAATTTTCGTATTCTTGTGTATTTAGTATTTTTTTAAAATATTTTTTTACAAATATTTTACTTTTTAGGTATTCTAGGTTAGGTATTAAAAAAAATTCTTAAAATATTTAAAAACTTCAATAAAAATAAAAATAAAAAACACGTGTAGAAGTAGAATTCTTCTCCACAGAGAAAGCGAAATGGCGTGTTCCTTCGTTTACTCTATCTCGAGAAACCAAAATGTCAGTGATCACCTCCGACCAAGGTTGGACGGGAACATACTCCAACGATCAAGTCAAAATACTATTTAGCTATAAACATTTGTATTTAAAAGAAGGTTCTTCGATTACCTTTGGTGTGTCCTATTTGCTTCACCTGCTTCGTCTTTTATAGTTTTCCTGACTTCAACCCCATCCGTTGGATCGTTGTTTGATCCGAGGGATCTGCTCGTACCTAGCTCTGGTTGAGCAAGTGGTCAAGTTTCTTTTGCCTTTGATTGTGGGATCATCCTCTTATAAACGGCTTAGATTATGTCAAATACTAATAGCCAACTTGCCAAGCGTTGTATTCGTCAGATCAAGATGATCGGGTGGACTTACCATCTAGTAGGCCTGACCTATATTGTATTTTTTGTTTGATGGTTCCACCATTTGATGAACTTGAATCCGATGCTCTAACATTCGGCAGATCTCATTCTAAAAAGTGATCTTTATTCTTCATTACTCCACATGCTCTTAGCCACGCGCCAGTGTACTGTCAGCTATCTCTAAAGGGGCTCCTTAGAAAATTTATTTGGGCCTTGTCTTTCTTTTGGGTAGTTTCGCCTAATTGCTCCAGGCTTGGGCCAATATTTTACCCTACCACAATTACCCCTCTCCAATGACCTTCCATCACTCTGCTTGCAATCCTTTCAAAAATCTAGACGCGTCTTTTTCACTCTCTGCCGTTTGAAGTATCAGTCTACCTTTTCTGTAAGTTTATCTTCTCTCATTCTCTTACGATTTCTATGTTATTGCTTTTCACTTTTTAGTTGCCATGAATCGTCTTAGGTGTTTCTTTAAGTATGAAGAGAATATTCAAGAATTTAGAACTCTCCATAATATTCCTAATGATGTTGTCATTCGTCTTCCTATTGACACCGATGATATCGTCAAAGGGTCATAAGAGCAGATTCCTTTGCCCCTAATCGACATTGTTGAGGAAGGAGCCTGATTCCCTTAGCACCCTCTTCTCAGGGAGGTACTACACTTCTATGGCGTACCCCCTTCTCAACTTGCCCCCAATTTCTTTAGAATAGTCATAGGAGTGATCACCCTCAATAATATTTTAAGACTAAACCTAGGTCTCCAAGAGATTAGATACTATTACAATTTCATACCTAATACCAAAGAGATGGCAAAATTCTATTTCAAGCCCAGATTGGTGAAGTACCAAATTAGTTCAAATGCTTTCCAATTCTTGCAAGGGTGTTAACGACTTAGTTGTAATAACAGAGGGTAATTGGGAGTTTCCTCCTGGTGTTGATAGAGTCCGACCTATCCCTAAGGTCATCAGCCAGCCAGTTTAATGCTCTTTTTCTTTTTGCATATGAATTTACTTTTTGTGGTATTTGTGTTAATACTCTTACTTTGTTTCTCCTTTCCAGTCCCAGAGGTTTTCTCTTATCCAAGCGAGTGGGAAGATCAAATCAACATCCATTTTTTTCAATAAGTCTGGGCCTACAAAAGACCTCTCAAGCAATAAGGCCAAGGTTGTGTCGTGCCGCTCACATGCTTCTTTCCTACATCTCGTATTACGGCATCGTGGTCTCAACCGATGACATTCCTCTTAGCGAGGATAATGGCTTCGATTTAACATTTTTTCCCATCTTTGAGAGAACATTGAAGAACTAGCAGCTGAAGATGAGCAACTTCAAGAAGAACCAGCTGATTCTGAGACCATAGTCTCTGACAACATGCCACTGAAAAACTTCCTGGAGCTCATCGTTGCTCGGAAGCGCCATAAAAAATGTAAGTTGGCCCCTACTTCCCAAGTTGCTTCTGGTTCAACCTCCTCTAATCGACTTCAGAAATCGCCGATCGTGGTAGTTGATGATGCTCCTCCTCCTTCCATCGTTGCTGCCGTTGGAAGCCATGCTCTCCCTACTTTTGGAAATAGGTCAGGCAAGTGCCAGTCTGATCAGTGTACAGAGGTATGCAAAAAGAGTCGATCTAATCTTTCTCTCGTTCATGTGGTTGTATCTTTTGTTGTTGTCGCCCTTGGTGAAGTGGCCGCCATCGGATCCCTAATCATTCTTATGCCATCTTTGCAAGATTGGCAACTTACAAATATAGATTCTGCTATGGGGAGCGCTGAAGTGGCTACCACCATTGTTTACAGCTCTATCCTCCTAGTTGATGTTAGTTAACTGAGTGAAAAATTAGACGCAACCATCTTTTCTCAAGCACTGCATTTCTTCTTGGTGGCAAGTATCTTCCTTTTCTTTTTAAAATTTTTCTTTCCTAGTAATGTTTATTGTTGGTAATTTCAAGTTCGTTTTGTAGGGCCCTTTTTCTACTTATGGGGCTATGCGCTGTCATAAGAGACTGATCAAGGCTGCTAACAAGCTGAACCTTGCCAAGGACAAACAGGGTGACAAGGTGAAGGAGCTTGAACTCAGGCTGGCTATTTCTAAGAGCAAGGTGGTGGAAATGGAGAAAAAGCTCCAGACAGTGGATGCCTCATTGAAGTCTTCAGCTCAAGAGGTTACTGCCTTGAAGGAAAGCAACAGCTCTCCGCTGCCTTTGATGAGTCTAAGGCGGCTCACGACGCTGCTGTTAAAGTTGCGAATGAGGAGGAATGCAACGAGGCCACAACTAGTTATAAGGTGTAGTTCATCAAGTTGGAGAATATTCTTTCCGAAGATGGATGGACAGCCACTTTTCGTGCAGTCAAGGTTCCCGAGAGGTCTAACCTGATGTAGAGCATTCCTTACCCCCCACCCTAAGGCTCTAGAGAAACCCAATGAGGAGGCAACTGGTGGAATTGACAAGGAGAACCCCTCTACTGCAAGTTGAACAAAAAATAAAACTTTTATTATGTTTTATTATCTCTCTTTTTTTTTTAAATGTAATTTAAGGATATCTATATATATATACATATATATGTTGTTTTTAAAGATTTTTATTTATAATATGGATTCGTTTAGCATTTTATATTATGTTTTTTGTATATTTTTAATGTGTGCATGGTCTTTTTATCAAAGGGAAAATTATCGTAGGTTTATTCCTTACTGTAAGCAAGATATCGGTAGCATCTCTACCAATGTAATGTCCCTTCGATAGGTTTTGTATAGAAAACCATCGTAGGCTTGTTCCTTACTCTAAGCAAGAAGTCGGCAGCATTCTTGCTAATGTACTGTCCCTTAGACAGATTTTTCACCTATTGTTCGTAGAAAACCATCGTAAGAGGTCGGCAACATCCTTACCGATGTATTGTTCTTTCGACAGATTTTTCGTAGAAAATGATCGTAGGCTTATTCCTTGCTCAAAGGAAGAGATCGCCAGCAACCCTACTGATGTACTATCCCTTAGATAGGTTTTTTTTTTTTTTTGGTAGAAAACCATTATAGCTTTGTTCCTTGCTCTAAGCAAGAGATCGGCAACATCCATGCTGATGTACTGTCCTTTGGACAGGTTTTTTTTGTAGAAAACCATCATAGGTTTGTTCCTTGCTCTAAGCAATAGATCGGCAACATCCCTACTGACATACTGTCCATTAGATAGGTTTTCTAGGGGCTCTAACTTTAATGCGCTTGCGTCATGTAGGCACATATCGGTCATTCTAAATGTTCATTAGTACTTTGCATTAAATGTAAGGGCACATTATTCAAACGAAACGATGCATGCGTCTGAATAATGTGTTGTTCCCCCTTTTCTTACACAGATAGGGGTTCAAATCATTGTGTCGATATCTGCGATATCTTCTTGACAGCATCTCCCACTAAAACATGCATAGGCGTTGACACATGTTCCTATTTCAATATTCAAAAAATCCTCGGGCATTCTTTCTTCTTGCTTACTGTAAGTGTTTTTACACTCAATTTCCTTTGATTTTTAGCTTCCCAAAAATGAAAAAATATGCTTATTGCTTAGTAGTTGTAGACACCCCATTTTCAATCGTTCTCAAGACTTCGTTGTACCTGCAGGTACATCCAGCCACAAGTTCGATTGCTCGTCGAGTACTCGACTTTCGCGGCGGAACGTCACATGTTTGAGTTTTCCAAACCCTGTATCCTTTTTGTCCCATTTTTGGACCATATGTTGGTCCTTTCAGCATGCTCCTCTTGGTGCACTGCCGGCCACTCCCTGCCACCGTCGACCATGCATTTGCCCCTGCCTACCATTGATGAAGCCTGCCGGCCATCAATGAGGCACTGTCGGCCACTACTGATGGCCGGCAGAACACCTTGTCTCAGCAGATTTCACGCCAGATCTTTTGAGCCAGCTGGTTTCCACTCATCTCTCCTCCATACACGTGTATGGAGAGATAAAGCTCTTTTCAAGCTTGTTGAACAAGCTTTGCATTGCCTTTCTTCTATATAAGGAGAGGATCTTCCTTTATTTGAGAGGTTCAAAAAATGGGCTAAGAGTTATAGATATAGCTTTGTATCTATATCTCTCTTTGTTCTTGTTTTGTGCTTCAAAAGTGTAGTTTTGTCTTAGTTTAACACACAAACACACACTCAAACACCTTGCTTGTGTTGCTGAGGCTTCTTGAAGTTGTTTTTGGTGTTCTTGGGTTGATTTGAGCTTGAAAAGCTTGCTAGAGCTGCAGTTTTAAAGAAGGTCTTCAAGGATGAGTTTTTATCCCTTAAAACCCCCATTCTTGTTTAAGCTTTTATCCCTTCTTGCATGTTGTTTTAAGCTTAGTTTTCTACTGAAAAAAGTTCTATTTTTGCATGCTTAAGAAGTTTGTTTAAGGTCACTTTTTCGTTTAGGGTGATCTATCCCCCTCTTAGGCCTTGTTAGGTCTTGTTTTGAGCCATCCCTTTAGGCTCCTATTGTAGCCTTTGCATGACCTTTCTACCATTGAAATCCAAAGAATTTTCAGTGGTGGAAAGGTGGTTTTGAGGTCCCAAAAAGGAGAGGGTATCCCTTCTCCTTGTGTCTTGTTTACTTGCTTCATATGCCTCATGTTTGAGCATGTTTACTAAGCTTGTGTTAGCTTGTTCTTAGCATGTATTTGTGGTTATTTTGCTGAGGCTTGCCACTGTTTTTTCCTTCTTTGGTCACTCCATGCATGGTTTATACACTTGTAGTATAAATCACACAAACTAGCTTTGTATACTTCATGAAGTAGCATGTCTTTCTAGCCTATGTTGTGTCCATTTCAGCATGTTCTTGGGCTTATTTTACCATGTCATACCTCTATTAGGGTTTGGTTTGGTTGGCCTTTGCATGTTCCTTGCACTTGTAGTGCATTTCCATGAATTAGCCTAACATGCATCTTGCTTTAACATGTCATTCTAGCATGTTTTTGGCTTAACTTCATGAAGCTTTTGTCCATGTTTTAACATGATTTAGCTCTGATTTAGGTTGTTTTGGCCATGCATGACTTGCTTTGTATAGTGATTAAGGCCGAAATGTACATCATTGAGGCCGTTAATTAGAATCTCTTAACTTCACTTGCTGGTCAAACCGTGTATTTTATGTGTGTTGAATGTCAATCAGGTTATACATCGTCGGAGCATAAAATGGGCAAAAAGACAAAATTTGGACGGAGTTGACTTTTTCTGGAAAAGTCAAACTGATGTTTTAAACCTGTTTGGAAATGAGGAGAAGTATAAAAAGAAAAGAGAAAGGCTTTTCTAGGGTTCTGAAACTGTTTAACCTAAGGAGGGAGGCTAGGGTTTGGAAAGGAGAAGGAAAGCAAAAGCTCCAAGATGTCTTCCATGGTGGTTTCTTCTCCATCTTCATCCTTCCACTCCTCCATGAGTGGCTAGTCGTCTTTTCTAGGGTTTTGATGAAACCCTAGCCATGTAACTATTTTGTTTTCCTTTTGATTCTCAATTATGTAAAGGTTTGAACCGTTGTATGGTGTTTTAGAAATTCTTTATATATAATTTTCATTATCTTTTCAAATATTTGACTTTCTGTGATTGTTGAATGTTATCCATACATGAGTTTTCTATTCTTTCACATTCAAGGTATGAGACGAACCATACTACGAGGGACGAGTCGTGTCACTACCCTAGTTTAGAGTGAACGGTTCGTACTACTTGAGATGGTTCGTGCCCGTACATTGAATGTGATGATTTTCTTGTTAAATGCTTTGAACTTGTAGTTGCAAAGCATTAATCTGTTCAAACCCTAGGATAATTGATTTCAATTGGAAACCCTAGTTACGTGGCTAGTGGTGGATTCTTTGCCCTAGTTTTTCCCCCAATTCAGTAAACCAATTTCATTTATTATTAATAATTTAATTCCTTAGTTTAATTTATTCGTTATTAAATTAGGTTATGATCATTCAATCTTTTTATCAAAATTAATTTAGGAATTTAACGATTAAATTAGTTTAATTTCACAATAGTCCCTGTGGATCGATACCTGGACTTGCCATTATTCTAATGGAATTTGGTATAGTTTAGTATTTAATTTTGGTGTGTTCAACGACCCATCATATAGCCATGGTTCAATCTAGCTTGTTAGCTTTGTGCACCAAGTCCATTAGCATGCTTTATTTGGACTATTTGAATGATTTGGCATCATTTATTATGTGATTTCAGTCCATGTTTCATGCTCATACACTTGCATTTATCACTCATTCAATGCGTTGGAGGGTTTTCCCCTTTATACCTTAACATGAATCATCGTGTATGCCTTCATGCCTTAGCTTGCGAGCCATCATTTCAGTGCTTATTTGGGGTTATTTTGCCATGATATAACTCTGATTTTTACTGCTTAAGTCATTCCATGCTTGGTCTTAATAGGTGTAGTGTAATTCACCTTATTTGCCTTGTATGCATCATGCCTTATACCCTCCATGCTAGCTTATTTTGGCTTCCTTCCATACATGTTTTAGTATCATTTTGGCATGTTCTAGGACTGTTTTGGGTTGCCTTTGCCATAAGCTCCATGTTTTGCATAGTTGTAGTACAAGTGCTCTTGCTAGCTTCAAGCTTTGGGCACCATAGCATGCTCCATTTGCATCATGTATATGATTTGGCATCATTTATTATGTTATTTCAAAGCATTTAGCATTGTCATGTTCCCACTTCATTCATGCTTTGAATGCCTTTGAGTATTGTGCATTGTTGCCTCATTGTGGCCTAGCTTGTATGCTTGCATGCCTTGGTCTTTGAGCCCCTATCTCAGCATGTTTAGGTCTTTGTTTTGACCTACTTGAGCTCTGTCCATGATTGGTTCATGCATATGTGCCATGTATTGCATGTCTCCTTTGTAATCCTCTTTGCTAGCTTTAATGCTTAAGGATCATTGCATGCTTTACTTGTGTTGATTAAATGATTTGGCATCATTTCTTACCTCATTTCAGTGCACTTAGTGTTGCTACACTTTCACTTTTGTCACTCTTTGAGCACTCTCGAGAGTTGTGCTCTTAGGCCTCTTTGATAGGCCATTGCATTGTGCATGCTTGTATATGCTTCATGTGCCTTAATTTTTATCACCAATGGCCACTGATTTGGGCATGACTGAGGTCTATCCATTTTGGTTTAAGTCCATTAAACATTATGCATGCCATGTAGTTCATAGCATTGAGTATGTCTTATTGTTCATTGCATGTAGTATGCCATCCTACATTGCATTGTGCATGCCACGTGGTTATTTGCATTGTGTATGCCAAGTTATTTTGCCTTGCATTGAGTATGCATGTCCCTAACATTGCTAATTTGTCCTTGTAGCATTGCATTGTGCATGCATGCATTAGCATTGTTCGCATATCATTAGCTTTGTTAAGTTAATCATATCACATAGCATTGAGTATGCCATGTAGTTGTATGTTTGCATGCTTAAGTCGTATTGCATATTTGCCATGCTTATGTTGCATTGTTGTTTGGATTAAGTATTAATCCGAGCACGAGAAACAAGGGATGTTTCATACTTCAAGTGATGAAACGTGCCTCAATTCTCGGTCGCCGACGCTCTTGATGACGTATGATAGAGTTTTAGGCTTTATTTGTTTATTTGTGCATTCATTTTACATTAAATTTACAAAAGTTGGATCTTTGGCCATCATGCATCGGGATGTGTGATTGATGGTCTTGGATCCGACTATGCCTCTCTCTTGATATTTTAAGGTGATATAGGGTGGCATAGTGCATATATACCCTTGGGAGACCCTCCATTTTCTCTATTTTGTGCTCTGCTGCAGCTTGGTGTCACAGCACATCAGTGGCCGACACCCTCTTGTTGTTGGCCGGCAGTCCTTCATTCTTGGCCGGCAGTACCTGCTCTTGGCCGGCAGGGGGGTCGGCAGCAGCTCCTCATGGCCGGCAGGCCACTGGTGCACTCCTTAGCACTGTTTTGGTAAGATCCAGCAGCTAGTTTTCAAGGACACCCTGCAGACAGAGCCTCAAGAGAGCAACTAGAAAGCTTTTCGGGACGACAACCGAGCATGCATCCTCTTCTCCTTCAACCAGAGCTGGAACAGCTTAGTTTAATGCTTACTTGTTAGTTAGCTTTAATTTGTAATTTAAATTAGTTAATTTGTTAAGTAATTAAGTGTTGTAATAATTAGTAAGTAGATTGCTTATTATTCATTTCGGTTGTGTAATAATTAGTCTAATTAGATTATTGGATTAGTTGCGTAGCTTAGTGTTACTTTTATTCGGACCCTCCGTCGAGAGGGCATATTTTTGTAATAAGTGTGCATGCGTGTGTGAATGTCTTCCAACCCCATGTCTTTCTCCCTTTTACTTACCTGCTTTTGATGGTTAGTTCTAGGTCATTTTTCAATTAGCATCCTTATGCTTCGCATGCATGCATTCATTCATCTGTCTTGCATGCACCGGGCTCGGCACATCATACTAACTGCATTGTATTTCAATACCAAGTTGAATACATGTACCAATTGTTGCATTTCACATGCCATTTTAGAATAGCCGAGTCTATCTTAGTTGCATTTTCGCATGTGTTGCATTAACCATCTCAACATGAACTAGGATCATGCATTGATTTCTAACTAGTTCTCTGTTTTGGCTCGGAGTACACTTTGAGTGTTTGCGCTTTAGCATACTACATGTGTGTTATTGATTGCCATGATAGCATGCTTGCCATGAGGCTAACTGCTTAGTTGATATAACTGCCTGAATGCCTGTGGGTGAAGGATGGATTACTTGAATTGGAAGAATTCATCAAATCCCTGTTTTAGCCTACTTGCGAGTAACGAACTTTAAACCATTTTCAAACAAACAAATGTGCAATGCTTTGTTCCAACTTAGGCGATCTAGTTTATACTTGAATGATGTGCGCATCACATAGTAATTCTAGGTTTAATAACCGGAATAAGAACACATGTGTTTTCAAAAACAGGATATCATGTTAGTAAAGGTCGATCTTTGATCGGGCGAGCGGGGGTGCTCATTGCATGACCTTCCCCTCTCGTACCCAAGTTCCCGAGCCGAGGCAACTTTGGTGGTGACGGACACGTAGCCTTAGGCATGAGTCAGGGTTTCCTAAATTTCCCAAAAACAAAATATTTAGGTGGCGACTCTATATCTGGCAAAGCAGTTCATGTTTGGCACTTCTTTACAAAAATCAGTTTTCCAAAACGATTTGCCGGATTTGGACTCTTTAGTGATTTATAGGTTTTGCATTGCACTTTGCGAGATCAGATTTAGTTTTGTGACATTGAGTCCGAACTGGAGTAAGCCCAAATGAACAAAACGGGGATTCCGCGCCCATTTCGCGCGCGCGGAGCTGTGGCGTTCGGACGCGTCTACAGTAGCCCTGAGGGTTTAGCCCACTTTCGTGCCATCGGTGACATCCTAGCAAATGTAATCGTAGAAGCCCCTCATCCTAATGACAACTTCCTATTTCCTTTGGACGATAGGGTTCCATTACTAGTTTTGACCATTGTGGATGATGGAGTTAGATTTCTCCTTCACCCCCTTTTGCTTGAGATTCCCTTTCATTATGGGGTTCTACCCTTTCTTCTTAATACGAATTTTTTCAAGATCGTAAATGGGGTGCTCTCTTTGAATAACCTATTGAACATCGACTTTGGTTTGAAAGACCTCCAGTATTGCTATAGCCTTTATCAATCCTAAATTGGGGCTTTCTTTTTAGTGTCCAAGAATTGAGATCGGGATCGATCTCTTATTTAGGTACTATGGTTGCCCCATTTTGACTAACCATTATGATTTGCGCGCTTGAAAACTTCCCGATGACGAAATGGTAATTATTTATTCTTTAGAGATGCTTGAGGTTGATAAGAGTTGCTGTGTGTCCTTATTTTAACCAAAAAAATCATATTTTTATAAAAATAACCATTTGCCCCTGAATCCATTTTTATCCAAAACCTAGCTTTTTGTTCCCACTTAGTGGCAAAAGTTCAATTGAGTCTGAATTGATGAATATTTGCAAAACCATTGACCTATTTTGTGTAAAAACGTCAATTGAGAGCCAAACGGGCCTACATAGGTAATAGGAGGGTCCAAGGGTCTAAAACCACGTACTTGTGCATGCATGCATGGCTGGTATATGTCGAAGGCATATATGTCTGCACCTAGAGGCTTTGCTGCTCATGCGGCCGCACATGGACTGTACGCGACATGGCCTACACGGCTACACAACTCACCAATGCGCAGGTCTTGGTTTTAAGTGTGAATTGGACGAGAGGCACCCAAGGCTCCTTTATGCTTATAAATAGGACCCTTAGCCCTTCTTTGGGGAGCCAAGCTTTTAAACAATTTTTGAAGCGTTTGGAGTGAGTTGGAATGTCTTTTCTCCACCCCCACCCTCAAATCCGAAAAATCATAAAACCTAATAGCAGCTCTACAACTAAAAGTAGATCTAGTGTTTGAAGCAAAGTGAATCAAAGCAAAGCCTGAGCCTGACGGAAGCTTTCAAGCAAGGAATATCATCTTTTCTCGCCTTTTCTCGCCTTTTCTCGCTTGGTCTTCTGTTCGATATTCAAACCAATGAGTAAGTTTATGTTTCTCTTTAATTTCAGTACCTATGTTTTTATTATTAGACCATGGGTAGGGTATTAGTTCATCATAATTATCATATAGGATAGTTATTTTGCATGTTTTTTGGTTTGTTTTGCATGTTTTAATGAATGTATATTAGGAGCATGTCAAGGTTAGTTTAATCTTAATATTATCATGCATATAGCCTGGTTTAATAATCATATAATATTCTACATATTTATTTGATGTGCTAATTGCTTTATTTGCATTAAGTCATGTTAGTAGTTATGTGTGTTTAGTAGCATGTTTAGGATCATTGTGTCATATTTAATTCATACCTTGCATGTTGGACGCTTGGCGATGGAATTCGGGTAAGTTCTTATTCTTTCATTGCATATTGCTTATGGGTTTTGCAAGTATTTAATTTATTCAAATCACTTAGTTTTCGGTTTAGTAAAGGTTTAGGGTTAATAATGAATTTTGTAGAATAATTAATTATTTAATCTCATAAAATAAAAGGTTAGTAGAGGCCAATTTTCGGATTAGACAAAAGTGGGTGCTTTCATTCAATGACCGTCCCTTTTTGTACCTTAGTTCCCGCAACCTTGATTATTTGGTTGTAATAGATCAGGTTTTGTACTTAGTTTTCATGGTTAAAGGTTTCTTAGTTTCCCTTCAAAAAAAATTAAATGGCAACTCTCGGAAGCAAGTTGGTACAATATTAGGTGAAAATTATACCCAAAAAGGCATGGCGTCCACAGGTACTTCCTAGGTCTTCTTCACTAGAGGAAGAAAACGTTATTATGGTTTCGAGGAGTTGGGAGTTTGTGTCCCCTCTCTTTGCAAGTGATGCTACTACCGAACCCCGAACGCTAGGTGTAAGTGATTAATTCTTGTAAAAAAAAACTTCTATACTAGTTCATTGGCTATGCTAAGTAATTGATTTCTTCTTATTCTTTTTAGCTCATTAGCCAGTTAATACTAATCATCAGAACGAGTTATGGGGTATAAATCTACCAACCCTTCAAACTGTCTAGAGGTTCAAAGGTGCTGCATCTCAATAAGTAAAAGTTTTGATAGACCAGTTCCTCTAGCGAGTTTCTATTGCTCTAGTCCCTCATGTCCCCGTCCTTGCTGCTAAGGCTCTTGAAGTGCCTTAGGATGAAAGACCATTGCTACCATTGATTTTGGGAGAGTCCAACTAGTCAGTTAATGGTGAATGGGCCCAAATGTGGAAGTCGTTAAAGAGGAAGTAACAAGGTTACTAGAAGTTGACACCATCCGAAAGGTTCAATATCCGGAGTGGTTGTCCAATACCGTCATCATAAAGAAGAAGAATGGAAAGTGGAGAGTCTGTGTGGACTTCATCAGCTTAAAATAAAGCATGTCCAAAGGATAACTTTCTTTTGCCAAAAATTACCCAGTTAGTAGATGCTACATCTGAACACCAAAGGATGAGCTTTTTGGATACATACCGAGGGTATTATCAAATAGCTATGCACACAGATGATTGGAGAAAACGGCCTTCATCACCCATGTGGGGTTGTTCTACTACAAGGTGATGCCGTTCGGATTAAAGAATATGGGGGCAACATACCAATGTTTGGTTACGAAGATGTTCCATTATCTTATCTGGTGAAACCTCGAGGTATATATTGATGGCAAGGTAATCAAGTCGCAACGAAGTGAAAACCATTTAACGGATCTTCGGGAAGCATTTGGGATCCTCTGAAGATTCAAGATAAAGTTAAACACAACAAAGTATGCCTTTGGGGTTGGCTCGGGAAAGTTTCTCGGCTATATAGTCACTCAGCAGGGAATAAAGGCAAGCCCCAAGTGGATTCAAGCATTGTTTGATATCACCCACCTACATCGGTAAAAGGAATCCAAGTACTTACAGGGATGGCATCCATGCTTAACAGATTCATTAGCCAACCTTCGGATCGCTACCAACCATTCTTTCAGTTAGTGAAGAAGAAAGCTCAGCTCTCGTAGACTCCAAAATATAGCCAAGCATTGCAGAAGTTGAAAGAATACCTAGTGAAACCTCCCCTGCTCACCAGTCCTGAGCTAGAGGAAAAGTTGTATATTTATTTGGCCATTTCCGATTGTGCCATAAGTTCAACACTCGTCAGAGAATCAGATTAGGTGCAATCCCTAGTGTTCTATGTAATCAAAACTTTACTTGATGCATAAATAAGGTATTTGCCTGTGGAAAAGCTTGTTTCAACACTTGTGATCACCTATGCATTATTTCTTGGCCCATTTTATCATTGTCTACACCAAACACCCACTCAAGAGGATTCTTCACAAACTAGATGTGTCATGAAGAATCTCGAAATGAGTTGTCAAGCTCGGACAATACAACATTCAATTCAAGCTAAGGTTTTCCATCAAATGACAGGTCTTGGCCGGTTTCATAGCAAAGTTTCCACCCAGGGAAGAGACGGAAGTTAAAAGCAGTCATCCATCTGGGGCATCATGGATCTTGTAATGTGATGGAGCCTCGAATAGCAAAAGAGTATGGATAGGATTCGTGTTGATAACCCTTGACGAAGAAACCCTGGAATGTTTTGCCTGGTTGGATTTTTCGGCCACCAATAATGAATATGAATATGAGGTCCTTATCAACAGGCTCATAACTGCAAGAACACTAGGGATAGATTCCATTAGTGTACTATGTGACTCTCAACTAGTTACAAAACAAATGATCGAGGAGTATGTCATTCGCAATGAAAGAATGGCGAAGTACTTGGCCACTGCCAAGGTAATAGCTGATTCTCCTTGTGTGACACTTAGCAAGTAAGTCAAGAACAGAAAAGTCACGTTGATGCGTTGGCTAGCTTGGCGTCGCCATTGATCAAACAATAAGTCAAAAGATAGAGATCGACACTATTGTCGCATCCAGCATCACATCAACCAAAGTTCGGCAACAAACCACTCATTTTCAATTGAACAAGGAGAACTAACTGTTCAAAATCTCATATCCTAGTCCCTACTTTAGGTATGTCCACTTATAGGAGGTAAGGGGGATGTTAGAGGAAATCCATGAGGGATCATGTGGAGCGCATACAGGAGAAAGATCATAAGCATATCGGGCACTTACCTAAGGTTATTGGTAGTTGTATATGTAGAAAGATGCCCAACAGTTCATCCAATGATGTGAAGCATATCAGAGGTACTCGCCGATCATACACTAGCCATCCGAAGAGTTCAACCCAGTCGCAAGCCCTTGGTTGTTCACACAATGACGGTTGGATCTAGTTTGAACTATGCCTCGGGCACCCGACAAAAAAAGATGGCTAATTATAGCCACGGATTATTTCAAGAAGTGGATAGAGGTAGAGCCACTGGCTAACATTAAAGACATGAACATCAGAAGGTTTGTATGGAAGAACTTCATCACCAGGTTCGGTATTCCTAAAGCCCTCATATTCGACAATGGTACACAATTTGATTATGACCTATATAGGGAATTATGCGAACAATATAGGATCAATGCTTATTACTCCACACCGACCTATCCATAGAGTAATGGATAGGTAGAGACATCAAACAAGACTGTCTTGAATGGGATAAAGAAGTGATTGGAGACAGCTAAAGGAAGATGGGCTAAAGAACTTCCAATAGTACTTTGGGCATATCGAACTATCCCAAGGCGTGCAACAGGCAAGACCCCGTTCTCTCTTACATTTGGAATGGAAGTTGTAATTCCACTTGAAGCCAAACTTCTTATGAGGAGAGCCAAACTGGTTGAGAACATGATGAATGAGAGCCTGATATTAAAGGACCTGTATTGTTTGAAGAAAAAAAAAAGAAGTAAGCTTCCCTTTGTTTGATGCAGTACCAACAAGAGATAGCTTGGGTGTATGCTAAGAAAGTGTGACATTGCTAATATGTGATCGGTGATCTGGTTAGAATGGACCAACCAGGCTACAGATTTGGCTAGAGAAGGGCTTATGAGATTGCCAACCTTTAAAGAAATGTGCTTTCTAGGCCTTCAAATACTATGCACTTAAAGAAGTACTGTCATTAACCTTGTAATGATGATGTAATAATGCTTAGATTAAAAGCATAATGAATAACTATAAGGTTTAACAATTTTACACAAACAAGTGTACTCTTTTCATTTCATTAAAGCTTTACAAAAGAGTGTGATCGGCAATCCACAAAAACAAAAAGAGCACGCTCAATTAGAAAGAAAAAAAAGAAAAGAAAAGAAAAAAAAAAGCACTTTTACAAATTTTTCAGTTCAATTGGAATAGGAACAGCTAGATTCGGAAAAGAAATCTAGATGTACAATGGGGAGGACTCAGCTATTCCAGCACACTTTAGGGCAATACTCCACTCATCTCTAAAGAAAAAATTCTCTAGTTTATTCATTTGGTTGAGGTAGAGAGCGTTGGTTCCGTTCCAAGTGGATTTAGTATTTTCTTTTATATCTGTCACCCACCAAGCTCTCACTTTTTCGAAAGTGGCCTTGAGCACCTCATGCTCCTCTCTAAGCCGATCAAGCTGTTAGGTGGCGGCTTCAAAGTTCTCTTATGCAGCTATTTGATCAAATTACGCCGCAGTAACTCTACTATTGGCTCGAATAAGATCCTCATTGATTTGGTACCTTCTCCAATTCTTCTACATTGTTTTCAAAAAGCTCCATGTCAACTTGTTCTTCGCATTCCTCCTATGTTTGGACCTCCTGGATTCTCTTATCAGTAGAAGATATTGCCATGCATTGTTTAGCAGACATTTGATTGCCTCTGATTTCACCAACGCCATCTTCTATTGGAAACCGTACAATCTAATAAAAGGTGGATGTAATTAATTTCATTTTGTGAAACCGTGCCCTTCCCATCGCATTGTACAGGGAGGGGGCATTTACTTCTTGAAACTCTATCTGCTGAATTATCATTCTCGCTCTTACCGGCAAGAAGACCTTTCCCAGTGGAAAGACTGGGCTAGAATTAAAGTCATATAATAGTGAATCTACGGATATAGGTCATCATGTGACAATCCTAACTTCTTGAACAACTCGTAGTACATGATTTCTAAAGAGCTACCTTGATTCACCAATATTCTTTTGGCGGTGAACTCTCCGATTTGCAAGGTCACCACCAGAGCGTCACTATGTAAATAGTGAATCCATGACAAGTCTTCATCGAAAAATGAGATTTTTACTTCTAACGAACGCATTCTCTTTGTGGAACCCTCAGACAACGCCATCACCTCCTTTAGATGCGCCGACCTTCTGATCTCTCTCTTGACTTGATTTACTTGTTTCTTCGGGCGGATCGAGTATATCATATTGATGGTCACCGATGGCTGGGTATTCCCCTCTTTTTCTTTGTGTTTCCCTTTCTAATTCGTAGAATGATCAATATACATTCACAAATGCCCACTCTACCCCAACTCTTCCATGCCTTGTAATCTTCGGTGAGGTGTCCATAATTCTTGCGGTAGGAACACCGCAGCCTTCGGTTCTGAAGAGATAGGTCCCCGACCATCTTCGAGGGCCACAAAAAATAGGGCTCGTTCTGGATCTTTATTAATATCCGGTATATTGGTTGTGTGAAGGTAGTAATAACTACTCTAAAGGCTTTCTTTCATGGCTTAGGCTGTTCGACTATTACGTTTGACTCATTTCTTTTTAGACTAGAAGCCTTTATTCCATCTTTTCTGTGGAGTTTTCGGCAGAAGCCGTGCAAGCTTTGGTTCTTCAAACCTTCGTACATCATTTTTGTTTTTGGAATGCTGCCCTACTTGACTCATCAAGAAGCCACATCGGTGGAAGGCTTCTTAGTCAAGGATTGGCGAAACTTACTGGTCAGCTGCAAGCCTAACTTAAATGAGGCAACCGCTCACTATTCATTGTAGTTGTCAATCTCATTATAAGCTGCCCAATATGTGCTAGCGTAATCTTGCAAACTATATGTTTCCTCCTTCTTCAGGGTAAGGAGCACGTCTACTTCCTTTGGTGGTCGACTATTGGTAATATAACATGAAATAAATGTCTGTTAAAGTTGTTTCCAATTGCTAATTAATCTGGCTTCCAGATTGTAATACCATCAAAAGGCCATCTCTTTCAGGCTTAAGGAGAACATTCTACACCTGATCGGTACATTGTTGCTCCACAGGGTCATAGTCTGCGTGTAGTGCTGGATATGGTTGGTCGAATCTCCTTTGTCACTGTACAGGTTGGATATAACTGGTCGAATCTCCTTTGCCATCGTACAAGTTAAACTTTGGAGGAGTTAATCTCTTCAACAAATCAATGCTCGCAATTGCTCAGGAGAATGGAAAGGGTATCTCTTTTGTGAAAACCTTTCTTCAAACTAGCTTCGGGTTCCCTCATGTACGTTGGTTGAGCTAGCTCCTTAGGTCGCGCATCTAGTGCTCTGTCATCTTGTTTGACGACTTAGCGCTTTTTTTGTGTTTTACCAGGATGGATACTGACAGTTTGCCTGGCAGCCTCTTAAGAGACAGCCCCCTTTTGTCGAGCACTTCACACTTCAGTTGCCTTTCTTCGGGCTTCTAGTACTGTCTGCCCTATTCGTAACTCTTCTTTGAGAGCCTCAACCAAAGCTACAAGTTGATCTATAAGCTGGGTTTACTGGTTATCGTCATTTAGAGTAACTCTCCCTGAACCCACTAGTGCCATTTCTGAATCGTGGCTAAAATTCTAGCCGAGCGTATTGTCGACCAAGGTATTCTAGTGATCACTTTGGCCTTGTTTGGTTTGTGTTTCCTAAAAATTTTTGGGAAAAATTCTCTACAAATAAGTTTTTAAAAGTAATCAAATCAAACAAATTTTTCCAAAAAAATTTCCCAAAACTTGTTTGGTTTACAAGTTTTCCAAACAAATCTCTCTCTCATACACATTAAATCAATCACTTTTTCCAAAACTCTCTCTCAAAATAATTTTCCAAAACATCTTTTGAAAAAAACCAAACCAAACAACTTTTCGTACTTTTTATCTCTAAAACTCATCTCCCAAACTCAAACCAACCATACCCTTAGTATCTCTTCTAGAGAGGGATGGGTACTCATCTTCTCGTCATTCCCACAGATAATGCCAATTGCGGAAGGTAGAATTCTTCTCCACAGGCAAAGAGATATGACGTGTCCCTTCCTTTACTCTGTTAAGAGAAACCAAAGTATTAGTGATCACCCCCGGCCAGGGTTGGTCGGAAGGACCCTTCGACAATTAAGTTAGAATACTTGTTTATCCATGAATATTTATATTTAAAAAAGGGTTTTTTGATTATCTCTGGTCTGTCCTCTTTGCTTTACCTGCTTCGCCTTTTATAGTTTTCTTAACTTGAGTCTATCCGTTGAGTCGATGTTTAATCCGAGGGTTCTATCTGTACTTGACTTTGGTCGAGCACGTGGTCATGTTGCTTTTGCCTTTGATCATTGGATCATCCTCTTATAGACGACTTAGATTATGTCAGATGCTAGTGGCCAATTTGCGTTGATCAGACGAACTTACCGTTTAGTAGGCCTAACCTATACTCTTATATATGTTGTCTAATATTTCCATCGTTGCATGAAGATGAATCTAACACTCCTCTTACACTCTGTGAATCTCCTTTTAGAAGAAGAAACTTTTACTCTTCATTGCTTCTCATGCTCTTAGCCATGTGCCAGTGTAACGCCAATAGTCTCTGAAAGGGCTCCTTTAAAAATTTATTTGGGCCTTCCCTTTCTTTTAGACTGCTTCGCCTAATTGCTCCGGACATGGGCCAATATTTTACCCCTCTACAACACGAAAAACAAAAAATTCAATTTCTAGAAAATTGAATTCAGAAAATTAGAACCAAACAAGATGATTGGTGTCCCATCGGCTTAAGCTAAACGAACACTTTGATACTTAAGTAAGGAACAATTTTCACATATGCAAGGATGGAACTAAAAAAAGATTATAGGGGGCCATGGCTCCCTTGTTTCTGTAAAAAATTATATTTACCATTAACGCTTTTAAAATATATATCTTATTTTATAAATAAAATAGCCCCTCAATATAAAATATATGTATCATATTTTTCTACGATCTTATATTCTCTTTTTATTTTCTACTTAAAAAATTTCTTTATCCTATTAGAGATTACTTCTATAGTATTTGAATTTTTTTATATGTATATATAGTTTATATATCATATTATACATACATGTTCATTTGTATATACAACACCTAATTAGTAGGTATTAATGTGTGTTTGGAAGAGGAAAGATTGGGTATATAACTAACATTTGATATAGTATACAAAGTGATTATTCCGTGACTTGAACCCATAACCTTAAAGTTATTAGACCTTTGGTTTATATTTGAATCTCGTGCTCCTTATTGATTTTTTTTTTTTTTTTTTTTCTAATTCCTTCTTTTGAAACGAAAAAATGAACCTTGACATTAAAATTATGAATAACTTAAGAACACCAATTAAAGTATTGTCTTTATGTAATAGTATAGTTGTAATAACTAAGCTGAGATATTTGGTCCACTGTTTGTGGGACAGTGAACGCATGTTTGGAAGTGATGGGCATTATCTGACTTGGTTAATAAAATGTTTCTTGATTAGCACCACCATAATGATATAATAGAAAATTGAGACATGATTGAGACCTCTCCTTCCCTACACACGTAGGGATTGGTAATTGGAGAAGATAAAAAAAAATTTAGCCAATCACAGCCTATTTAGAGTCCTGGGGGTCACCCCAGTGGGGTTCAGATCATTTTTCTAGAAAATTTTATCATATATATACTTTTAGTTATATTATTCTTTTTAGTTGTGATTAATTTTTTTATTAAGTTATTATTTTAAAATTTTTAGTTATATCTCATGTAGTGTTTATTTATTTATTTTTTAGTTATAATTTAAAAAATATAAAATTATATATATATATATTTTTAATTATAAAATACATATGATATGCACCTTTCGAATGTATGCCACATAAGTCTTTCCCAGATATAATAAATTGGTCTAATTGATTGATTTTAGGCCCCGTTTGGGAACAGGCTAATTTAGTAACTTTTTGGCTATTTGGCTAAAATATGAGTTAAAAAAAACTAGCATGTTTAGGATGACTTTTTGACTTTTTACAAAAAGATATGTAAAAAGTAGAGAGAAAATAGAATTTTTGACTTTTTAATATGAATTATTGACTTTTTAACTATTTTTAACTTTTTAATTAAAAAGAAGAATTTCCAAACGAGGCCTAGCATGTCCGAGTAAAGCACGGTGCATAGCTCCCTCCCAGGCTATCCGAGCTAAATGCCTAGCTCCGAACTGTCCGAGCAAAGACCCACGTAAGTAGTTGTTAATTTTAGGTCCCATAATAATTATTAATTAACAGAGTGAAAGGACTGGTGTGGAAAAGAGTTTTTATTTTATATTTGTTTGTATTGATATGAAATGGAGGAGGAGCACGTATTGGGTCTAACCAATGGGAATGGATAAGGAAGGTTCCAAACCGTGAAGACCGCTGCTAATTCATGACTCGGACTGCACCTGGTGTTTAGGTCTACGCGTCTATATCATATATATATATAATGCAAAATTTTTATTGTGTATTTTATAATATTGGTCTTTGATTATCATCTATTAAATTATTAATTACAAGGCCTCGTTTGAGAACAGACTTTTTTAATAACTTTTTGACTTTTTGATTAAAATATGATATAAAAAAAAAAACTAGTATGTTTAGAATGACTTTTTGACTTTTTACTAAAAGATATGCAAAAAGTAGAGAGAAAATAAATCTTTGACTTTTTTGTATGGATTGTTGGTTTTTTGATTTTTTTAATAATTTTTTAACTTTTTGACTAAAAAAGACACTTGCTAAACGAGGACTAGTTATACATATCGTGATGTTAATTTTTATTTATTATGATTTTATTTTAATTATAATTTCAAAATTTATAATTATATTTTATGTAATATTTAGTTATAATTTTTTTAAACTATTACTCTCATAAAATTGAGTTATTGAGAAAGAGTGTTAGGCCAAGTTTGGCTAAACTAAAAAAGTGCACTTATTTCATCTTTTTATCTTTTTTGGGTCACATCAATCAACATCTCCTCTCTATTTTTTCTACACATAATACAAAAAAAGTCAAAAAATACACTTATTTAGTCTTCCCAAACTTGGCCTTAGTATTTGTCAATGCGGACTGAGGATGGGGGTGAGCGGCCACAAAAATAGAATGGAAAAAGATTGACGAGGGAGAAGAAGTTTGTCATAGTCTCTAGAGAATGGTGATCCAACGTGGCAACGTGTCCGCACTTACGCTCTTATTATTGTGTAATGCATCCATCCAATAACTGCCCCCTTTTTTTTAACGGGAAAAATTTTGGTACATACCTTTTAAATGTTGTGCAGTATATATACCTTCTAAGTATTAAAAAAAAAAAAAAAAAATTGATATAATTTCACACTTTTTGAATTAAAATTAAAAAAGTCATAACCAAAATCAATAATATGTTTTCATCTCCATCATGTTTTCTTATCACTGTGTTTTTTTATGGAATTCAAATTATCTTAGAAAAAACATTTTATGTCACATGATCAAGCGAACATGATAAATTTGAGAATGCTGGACCAGAGATGTTGAGTGTTAGATCACATCAAATTTAAATTTCACCTTTTACTACATGATACTATAGGAGGATTCAAGGTGAACATTGATTAAGAGAATGATTAGAGAAGCAAAACTATATCAATAGTCTAACAGATCTACGCTTGTAGGAGAATGAGTGAACAAAAATCTGAGAAAGTTGGAGAACGAACAGTTGGGTAAGGGTGGAGCAAGTGGTTCAAGGAAAAAAAAAATGGCACTGCACCAATGGGCATCATTTCTCCAAATCCCCAAAAAATCCTCCCTCTTGGACCTTGGGAAATGGGTTCTATTTATAGGTTTTTCCTTGACACCAAAGGATATCAAGTGGCCAAATAAAGTAAGGACATGTGTCCCTAAGAATCATATGAAATATTCTGCCTTGGACCAGCAAGCTAAAGGTGTCGTATCTCTCTCTACATGTACTATGTACTATCTATTTAGCATAGATGCCTCAGTAAGTACACTTGCGACAGCAGTGTTTGCCGCTGCAACTTACCTCCTCAGCTTGGACCACAGCAAGTGCACTTGCAGTGGTAGTGTTTGCCGTTGCACTTGCCTTTTCAATTCAATTTAGCCAAGACATGCATTCTCAGGACTTTATAGCCTACTATCAACTATGTTCGTGTTCACCTCAGCGATACTTTTACCTTTAACCACCTAACCACAAACTCCACAGCTTCCCAGGACAAAGGCCACGGCTAAGCCTACTATCAGTCATGTTGTGCCTTAGTACTAAGCCTAAGAGGGCTTCATTGGTCTTGCCTGTGCAACCAAGGCATGTCCATGACCTGGGTAAATGGGAAGGGAGTCCCTTGCTTTCGGGCTGCCTTACTTCTATCTTCATGGGGTCACCGCGGTATACTAGTGTATTTGGGCCTAATATCAGCTCCAACCAGCGAGGGCCTGCTATCAGCACTAAGCTAGTGAGCTTCGAGGCTTGCTATCAGCGCTGAGCTAATAATGACTAGCCCTAGGCTAGTAATGCCTTGGGGCTTGCTATCAGTACCAAGCATTATCCTCTACTTGTGAAAGGAAGCTTCTCCTAAAGGCTGGTATCACCTTGGTGGAGTCTTCCTTCTGCAAGTTAGTTGTGGCGGTTGTAATTGTTATAGCGGTTGTTTCCCATGGCAAGTTCAAATGGCGGTGCTGATAATACTAGAGATAACGGCGCCGACAAAATACTCCGCAACTTAACCACTGCAAGTGTTGCCTTCGCAACTTTGTTGCTTCGATTTTCTCTTTCCCTCAGCAAGTTCAAATGACAGCGTCGGCAATACTTGAGATGGTGGCTCGACAATACTAGAAATGGCAACGATGAGACAAAATGCCTTAGTAACTTGACCGTAGCAAGTGTTGCCTCCGCAACTTGACTTAACCATTTTTCTTTGTGGAGCTTGTTCAGGACCTTTAGCAGGTCGAACCTAATCTGGCCCACTATTAACCCACTTCCCTTGGGTTTTGGCCCATACTCTTTTAATCATTGTTGTTCGCTTAATAGGGGCAAACTCCGCACTTAGGTCCATATTTAATTATGACCTTAATTTTTGACTACATTTGCCTTCTGCGCACGTAAGGAACACGCGCCTAGTTTCCTGCATATGCATGACGTTAGCCGGCGGACCTAAGGTTGCGTTTGCTTAGTCAGAAGTTGTGTCGGTTTTTTGTAAAACCATAAAGGTTCTGAAAAGGTGTGTTGACTGTGATGGGTCATGATGGTTCTGGGGAGACGAACCGGTCCTACATCTGTGATTTCTTTATAAATAGGACCTTCTGACCTTTCTCAAAGCTTTCTTTGCACTTTCCAAAGTCTTCTTCTTTTCTTTATACTTTCTCATAGCAAGCACTAGGTTTCTGGCCGACAAGCTTGTCCCACTTCGTGCCGAATGGAGAAGGGCGCCATACTTGAGGGGGCTTGCTGACCCATTCTAGATAGTTTTTAACGCTTTTGTCCTTGATACTCCTGCTCTAGAGGAGCCATTACTACCTTTTGGTGAGGCATCTTTAGACGACACTGACATAGTTAACCCCGTTTCTATGTTGCGGTTTCGAGCTGAGCACGGCAACTTCTTTCACTCATATGTCTATTACCGCACCCACTCGAGCCCTCTGGTTGACTAGCCTCTTTAGGTAGATGACGTCATAGAGGATGATGAGTTCGAACAACACTTAAGGAATGTTCGAATTCTCAACACCATCTTGATTTCGAGGGAGCTCTCCATGCGTAAAGTGAAAACTAACACAGATGTAGCAGTTTTCCACTAGAGCCATAACGCCGATACCTTTTCTCTTGCTTGGGGCAAAGTCACTCCTGCCCTTTAGGATGTTTTAGTTTTGCTGCGTCTCAGCACCCGTGGAGCAGACTGCTGTCACTACTCTCTAGAGCGCCTTTCACGAGGCAAAGAAGCACAGTTCTTGGTACAACCCCAAAATTGGTGAGTTGCTCATGGAAAGGTCGAAGAGAGATAAAACCACATACATCTCTTGTCTAAAGCACTTATTTAAGGATGTCCAGCCAATGGTTGGTGATATTACTGAAGAGAACCGCAGCTCCATAGTTGGCTTGGGCTACCGCGGCAACTTATACTTGGTTGCTTTTATGAGCTATTTCATCTCCTTCTTTGTTCTTCCCAACAATCTCGCATAAAGTATCAACCCTTTAAAATTTCTTCTAGCCATTAAGCTTTGTAGCGACACTCACATCCCCCTAGCTCCCCTCTTCTTAGAGAACCTGTATTTCCATCTCGACCTTATTCATTCGGACATGGAGAGCTCTGTGGGCCGCTATGATGTGTGGAGTTTTGTACATACTCAATTCCTGACCACCTTCTTCTACAAGTGGTGTAACGGCTTGGGTAGAGATCCGACCCTTATTCTTTTTCATATAAGGATAGTTGTATTAAAAAGGTTTTCTGTCAAAAAATTAGACTGAGCTTGAAAACTTTCTAAGTGTAATCATTGAATTTTTCAAAACTTGCGATTTTTAAAATAATTTTTTGGCGATAATTGTTCTTTATATATTAAATAATCAAATTTGATTTTATGAGATTTTTCTACGAGGTATTAATTATTTTACTTCAACGTCAAACTTAAAATTTTCAATCGAAAAGTTATTTTGTACTAAAACTAGGGGAATCACTTTTTGATTTACTTAGATTTTGATTTTTTGTTTTTTTCTTTGAATCCAAATGAGGGGTATTTCCTTATTTACATTGTAAACTTAAGTAAATGAAATATAAACGTAAGAGGCTAAATGAAAGCATTTACTTAAATGGTTACATATGGAACTAAGGTTGATGTATTGGAAGTGCCTTACGTGTTGAGCATGTG
Organism: Camellia granthamiana; assembly: GCA_036172215.1. Lineage (NCBI taxonomy): Eukaryota > Viridiplantae > Streptophyta > Magnoliopsida > Ericales > Theaceae > Camellia > Camellia granthamiana. The sequence goes on along the minus strand of CM069906.1, from coordinate 36,639,397 downwards.
TGTCTTACTGTACCCAGGGTGACCGCTCGAGCGCTGAGGGAGGTGCATCCAGTATCTTGTTTTGCAGACCGAAATGCTAAGAGATTGAATTTCACCGTTTAGCGGTCTGGCAAATTTAACAACTTAAAAGTTGTTTTCTATATCATTCTTTTCTCTTTTTCTTTTCCTCTTCCTCTCCTCTCTCCTAAACTCTGAAAGCCCTAACTCTCTCTCTAGATATCTCACATTTCACCAAGATCCAAGCCTAATCTCTTGCAAAAGGGTGAAGACTACTTAGGGATCAAGATTTCTACTGATTGGATTTTGATTCTACGAAGGATTCTTCTTCAACCTAGCTTCTTTGCTCTCTTTCTTGAGATAGGAGTACTTTTAACTTAGTACATCTATGATTTGAGGTATATATGTGGTATTCTCTTAGTTATAGAGATGTATGAGATGATTTGGTTATGTAAAATGGTTTGATAAACAAAAAGGACTTATACCTAATATTTTTGGAAAAGATTTTCAATGTTTCTTGTTGATTATTGTTATGAATAATGAATATTGACTCTTTAAGTGTAAAAGAGAGAAAAGCCCCAATCGTTTTAAAAACCCTAGTTTTTAAATTTGATTTAATAATGGTGCTTGGTTCAATTGACTCTTGAATTTTGCAATTTGGTGAATGATTATGACAAAGGTGTTGAGACATGAGGTTTTTTTGAACTTCTTGGATATATGTATTGAGATTGTTAAATGTTGAGATTGTGGAGATTATGAGTTTGAGGAAAATTCTTAAATTGTTGATATTATTAAAAGTTGTTGTGAATTGAACATACCTTAGGAAAAATTGATTTGAAAACTCATACATCATGTGCATGATAATCTCTCTTGTGATCCTACAATTTTGTGGATGTTTGGAAGTGCCAGAAGAAGGTAGATAGCATATGAGTCTGGGTAGTGAGTCAGGTTTTGGAATTGTGTTGTGTATTGTATTTGGTATCTACGCAGGGAGTCAAGGTGCCCAATTGCCTTGTCTTGAGCATATCGCCAGACGAATGTGGAAAAATATTTTTGGGTGTCCACGAGCATGCCGTTTTTAGAGTCGGCAAATGTGGAAAATATGGTTTTGGGTGTCCATGAGCCCGCCGTTTTAGGAGTCAGCAAATGTGGAAGGAAATGGCTTTGGGTGCCCATCGCTCGCCATTTTTAAAGTCAGCAAATGTGGAATATTTTCAATATATAAATTTATATATGTTTGTATGGTTTTGCGACTCTTGCTAGGGACGTCATAGCGTATTTACCACCCTATGGTTGTGGATAAGATGTTAAATGCAAATCATGCATTGTGCATCTTTGATTTTTAAAAGAGAAAATATGGATTCCTTTTCTTAACACATGCATAGCATGATCATATGCATTTCGATCATTTATATACTCTGTTAAATGTATTCCTACGGGGCATTAGCTTACCCTAAAACTAACAATGTTTTAGGAATTGATGGTGTAACTCTGCCTAAGTGACTTGGCGATGGAAGTATTTTGAATGGAGCACGAAGGCTCAATGGATGTTACTTATTGAAGCTCCAAAGCTATTTTGTGGTTGGGATTGAATGTCCATTTTTATGCGATCAAGGACTATCCTTGAAAATGTGCACGCCATTAGGGCACTATACTTTGTATTCTCTTACCTTTTGAATTGTTATTATTCATAATTGTATGTTAATGAAACAATGATGTACATTTCACTTGGAATAGAACAATGATAAGAGATTTTTTAGGTAAAGGACTTTTTTCTTTAATGGTATTCATAGTGAAGTTTGGAAATAATTAATGGGTTTAATAATAAACTGGATGATAAATTTTGGGGCGTTACAAGCGGTTTCCTACCATGGACCCCTTTCCTAAGTAATTTGAGCCATTTTTTATTGACAACGTCTTGGATACAGAGGGTAACCCTGTCCTGGACGTAGAGGGACAGGTGGTTACAAGGCAAGTATGCAATTCCCTCTCTAGGATTGCTCAGTGGTTTGATGTCGGTTCTAATAGACCTTTGGTGGACTACATAGACCACATAGATGAATATGTGTTCCGCTCTTGTCACGACCCAAACCCGCCCCTATGGGTTTAGCACCGTAACCGGCCAGTAATCCGTGATTACCGAAGGCCTGCTTAACAGTAAAGATAGTCATACAGAGTACAGGGGCTAGCGGAAGCCAAAACAGTAATAAAAAATGTCCAATGAGCTGTGACAGTCTGTATGCAAAAAGACTTTTCATATATATTCACATTCAGAACAAAAGCGGTATGTACATACATCATTTACAGGCATTCAGGTTAGGGACCAAATCCCTACCACAACAGTACAGTAGCAGTCTATACAGTATTACTAAACAGAGATAGAAAGGTGAACTGAGACACCCCAAAAAAAGCCTAAGCTTGAACACACTTGGAACCTCGCAGTGAGACACGTTGGTTGGCTTGACAAAAAGGGAGTTTCACCTAACGCTCCTAGCTCCGATCCGGTGCCTGGACACCTACATATATCTATAAACAGTGAGCTAAAGCCCAATGAATAACAGTTGTGTGAAGAGGTTAAGAATGAATGTCCTTTTAGAATTTAAAATAGTCATTTGAACAGTATATCAGTTATTCGATCATAGCAGTCATAAGTGGTACATCCAATAACAAACAGTACAGTGGGTCTTATCAGACCGAACAGTCAGTTGATGGCCATCATAACAGTAAACAGTAGTGGTTCCAAACATGGGAACCGACAGAGATCTCTGTGACAGTAGCAGTACAGTACAGTAACAGTAAATTGCTATGGATGCCACGAATATAGTTCGCAAATAGGACACGCATTCATTCAGTAAGAAATATCATTTCAGAAAGCAGCACAGTATTCATGATTGAATATATCTTTACGACATTGTTACTCACACCAGTTAGGCTAGAGCGTCCTCGAATGCCAACCCTACAATTACAGAATGAACACACACTAAGTTACACACTTGGAAATCAATGACTTAGTCCTATCTTGACTCGGTGTGGTTCTACATCAATATCCTCCTTAAGATGCCTTAATCATGTCCTCAGAATGCCTAGGATGGAAAGAGGATGCAAAGATGCACTTTAAAATACTTTTCAAAATTTGCTGAAACAGTAGTCCACGCTCGAGCGTGGTTTTCTACGCTCAAGCGAACATGCAGAACAAAGGAGCTCCGCTCAAGCGTGGATTCCCCCGCTCAAGCGGACTGTAAAATCATGCAAAAGTACTGGATGCATGCAATTCACGCTCGACGGGTGCTCGATCCCCGCTCGAGCGTGAGACACAAGTCCTCGCTCAAGTGTGCATTACCTCGCTTGAGCGAACTGCAAACATATGCAAAGTACTGGATACACGCATTTCACGCTCGAGCGTTACTTTCCCCGCTCGAGCAGGATGCATGTATTCAGAGTGTACGCTCGAGCGTGGAGTCTTACGCTCGAGCGTGGGTCCAAAATCTGGAATTTCCAAATTGAACCTCCAAGCTCAAATTCAACTTTTAAAGCATCAAATTCGATTCTTTTGGGCTAATTTTCTGGAAAACATTTACAAACCCATAATATGACATGTTTCAAAGATCAATTTTGTAAAATCAAGCCCAAAGGTAAATCAATTAAACACAAACTTCAACTCAAAATTCAAGAACATGAAGAACAATGCAAAACTCATACATGCATGAGTTCCCAAGAACTCTTATGCTACAAAACAAGATCAAATGCAATGTTTAACTTCAAAACATGGTGAGTTCATGAATCAAGACCAAAAATATGAACATGCATGAAGAAATTCTCATGAAAATGACTTCAAAATGCCATGGTAGAGACATGCATGCAAGATCTAGCTCTCAAATCAACATTTTAAACCAATGTAAGACCTTAAAACTCTAATCTTCCATAAACCATGCAAGAACTAACTTAAATTCATAAACAAGAAGGTAAATGTCCTACCTTAGGTCTTCGATTTTAGGTATAGAAGCTCAATTATGCAATCAACCTTCAATTCTTCTAAATTCCAAGCCAAAACTTGTTGAAACCAATTTTCTCCCCTACTCTCCCTCTCTCTCTCAGTTGGTCTCTAGGAAAATTGCTGAAGAAGAGTTGTGTCAAATGTGTAGGAAGTGAAAGGGAGTTAGCCTAGGATAATCCACTTAGTGGCAAACTTCAAATAAAACCAAACTAATGTAATACAACTTTATTTAATCTAATTTAGTCATTCCAAATCAAATTTCAACTAAATTTACCATAAAATCACATAAATTCTAATTAGCATAAAACATTAATCGATTTCAGATTCGGCCGCCGATAAGGCCTTCAATTTGCAGTGTAAAACATAAAACATGAACAGATCATTTAGCAGTCAAACAGATAGATTTGCATTTAAACTAATACACTCAACCAATCAGTTCAGAATGTCAGTCAAATTAGTTACTTATCATGTTCAGTCACAGTTTAGCAGTAATCAGTGGTATTATCAGTAAACAGTGGTGAGGGTTGTCACAGTCTCCCCTCCTTACAAAGAGTTTGGTCCTCCAAACTCGAATTACCTTCATTTTGGAAGAATACCGGATCCAGAGGGAACAGTTCAGGATATCTCTTGATCATGTCGTCTTCCCTTTCCCAAGTGGCATATACGCCATCATGGTTTTGCTAATCAACTTTCACTAACGGAATTTCTTTGTTCCTTAACTTCTTGATCCGTCGGTTGACAATCTGAATAGGCCGTTCTTCGTAAGTGTAGTCATCACTTAGCACTACACGGGTAGGCTCAATCACATGGAAGGGATCCTGGAGGTAATCCCTCAATATTGAAATATGAAACACGTTATGCATATGCTCCATTTCAGGAGGAAGCGCTACTTGATACGCCACCGGATTAATCTTTTCAATAATCTCGTACGGTCCGACATATCTGGGCGCTAACTTGCCTTTAACCCCAAAACGGGTCTGCCCTTTCATCGGTATCACTTTAACAAAAACATGATCACCTACTTCGTACTCTCTGTCTCGCCTTCGGACATCCGCATAACTTTTCTGTCGGCTTTGTGCTGTTTTCAATCTCTGTTGAATCAGTTTCACTTTTTAAGTAGTTTCATGTACAATTTCGGGCCCAAGCAAAGGCCCATCTCCTACTTCTGCCCAGCAGATAGGAGATCGACATTTCCTGCCATATAAAGCCTCGAAAGGCGCCATACCAATGCTTGAATGAAAACTGTTGTTGTAGGCAAATTCCGCCAACGGTAAGTGGCTTTCCCAATTTCCCTGAAAATCAAGGACACACATTCTCAGTAAATCCTCCAGAGTTTGGATGGTTCTTTCTGACTGGCCATCTGTCTGAGGATGGTATGCACTACTCAGTCTCAGTTCCGTACCCAATGCTGTCTGTAGGCTTTGCCAGAATCTCAAGGTAAACTTCGAGTGCCTATCAGAAACAATAGACACAGGCACTCCATGCAATCTAACAATCTCATCAATATAGAGTATAGCCAATTTGTCCGCATTATAAATTGTTTTGACAGGTAAGAAGTGAGCAGATTTAGTCAGTCTATCAACAATAACCCAGATTGAGTCCATACCTTTACTGGAACGAGGTAAACCAACAATGAAATCCATAGTGATATGTTCTCATTTCCACTCCGGTATCGGTAAGGGTTGCAGTAAACCTGCGGGTCGTTGATGTTCAGCTTTAACTTGTTGGCAATGAAGACATTTCGACACAAAGTCAGCAATTTCTTTCTTCATTCCCAGCCACTATAAATTCAGTTTCAAGTCTTGGTACATTTTCGTATTTCCTAGATGGATAGACAATTTTGAATTGTGGCCCTCTTGCAGAATTCTTCTTTTCAGTTCAGAATCACTCGGTACACACAATCTTCCCTGAAATTTCAACACATTGTTCTCAAATTTGAAATCCGGCCTCGGTTTAGATTCTCGTTCATCAATGATCTTTCTCAAGAAGTCATCCTGTTGCTGTTTCTCTTTAATCTCCTCAATCAGTGCCGGTTGAGCAGAAATAGCGGCTAAGGTTTCAGCTTGTTCACGCAAAACAATTTCTACCTCAAATTTTTGAAGGTCACAAAGCAATTCTTTCTGCTCAGTGAGTAAACAGGCTAAATTCCCAACTGATTTCCGACTCAATGCATCGGTAACGGTGTTAGCTTTCCCCGGATGGTACAAAATTTGCAAATCATAGTCCTTTATCAGTTCTAACCATCTCCGCTGCCTCATGTTCAATTCTTTCTGTGTGAAGAAGTACTTCAAACTCTTGTGGTCTGTATACACCTCACATGTCGCCCCATAAAGGTAGTGACGCCAGATTTTCAGTGCGAATACTACTGCAGCAAGTTCCAAATCATGGGTCGGGTAGTTCTTTTCATGCGGTCTCAGTTGTCGGGAAGCATACGCAATAACTTTACCATTCTGCATTAAAACACATCCCAAACCCTTATAAGAAGCATCACTAAATATGGTAAAACCATCCGTACCTGAGGGTAGGGTAAGAATCGATGCAGTCACAAGTCTAGTCTTTAACTTTTGAAAGGCTGATTCTCTCTGATCGATCCAGTCAAATGATATCCCCTTTTGAGTCAATTGAGTTAGTGGTAGGGCAATTTTGGAGAAGTCTTTGACAAACCTTCTGTAATACCCGGCTAAGCCTAAAAAACTTCGGACTTCGGTAACATTTGTCGGTCTAGGCCAATTCACTACCGTTTCAATTTTCTGCGGATCAACTGAAATTCCATCCTTACTGATTACATGTCCCAAAAACATAACATTGTCAAGCCAAAATTCACATTTTGTCAGTTTAGCATACAGTTTCTGTTCTCTTAGGGTCTGTAATGCAATGTTCAAATGACGTTCATGTTCTTCCTTGCTTTTGGAGTAAATCAAAATGTCATCTATGAAAACAACTACAAATTCATCAAGGTATGGTTTGAAGATTCTGTTCATAAGGTTCATAAATGCAGCAGGTGCATTAGTAACTCCGAAAGGCATAACTAAGAATTCATAATGTCCATACCTCGTTCAAAAGGCAGTCTTTTCAATGTCCCCTAGTTTGACTTTCAACTGGTGGTACCAGATCTAAGGTCAATTTTAGAGAAAACCTGGGCACCCTGTAACTAGTCAAACAAATCATCAATTCGAGGCAATGGATATTTGTTTTTCACTGTTACCTTGTTCAGTTCACGGTAGTCAATGCAGAGTCTCAATGAGCTGTCTTTCTTTTTCACAAATAAGACCAGCGCGCCCCATGGTGAAGTACTAGGCCTGATGAACTTCTTATCTAACAGTTCTTGCAGCCGAACTTTCAACTCTTTCAATTCAGTCGGTGCATTCAGTAAGGAGCTTTAGATACTGGCTGTGTACCCGGAATCACATCAACGGTGAATTCAATCTCCCTATCAATCAAATCCCCTGACAAATCATCTGGAAAAACATCTGGGAATTCTCTGACTACAGGAATACTGTTCACATCAGTTTTAACATCGGTAGGTACAGTCACTACACAACACAGATACCCTTTACACCCCTTTTTAATCAGTTTAAAAGCTTTCATGGATGAAATCAGATATGGGAGAGGTACTACTCCAACTCCATTAAACACAAATTCAGGCAATCCAGGTGGACGGAAAACAACTTGTTTTGTTACACAGTCTATGGTAGCATAATATTTTGTTAACCAGTCCATTCCCAATAGCACATCAAAGTGATCAATATTCAGAGGCAGTAAATCAATATACAAATGAACATCTCCAACAATAATTTCACATGCAGGGTACATATAAGCACAAGTCATGGATCCTCCAACAGGTGAAAATACAGCTAACAAATAATTCATGGGTTCCAATGGCCTATTCAATTTCCGTGAAAAAGCATGCGAAACATATGAATGTGTAGACCCCGAATCAATCAGAACATAAGCATTTTGAGCACAAATTGAGAGTATAACTAACACAACGGTCTCGGTATTCTGCACATCTCCCGGTACAAGTGCGAACACTCGGCCTTGCCTCATAGGCTCTTTTCCAGTAGCCTTGGGGTTGGGTTTTGGTGCAACAGTTGATGCTGCGGCGCTGGTTGTAGCTTTACTATTGCCCTGAGGAACAGAAGGGCAATCTTTGACCATATGGCCCACCTTGCCACACCTGTAACAAGCACTTGAAATTTTATAGCAAACCTCTTTATGTTTCTTACCATATTCAGAGCAGGGCGGTATGGAACCACTTCCCTGACTGGAACTAGTTGTTGACCCTGTATTTTGCTTTTTATTCAATGAACTGTTCCCGCCTTTCTTGAATTTAAAACCCCGTCTCTTACCGCGCCATTCAGTTGCCGGTGTTTCAGTCTGTTTTAATGCCTCGATGTTTGACTCATCCATTATTGCTCGGTCAAGAACATTCACGTATTTCAGTAACTTCAGAACATTTATTCTGTCAAGGATTTCAACATTAAGGCCGCCTTTAAATTTCCTGGCCTTTTTGTAATCGGTATCCACCATGTGTGGTGCATATCTGGCGAATTCAGTGAATTTCAATTCGTACTCAGCTACGGACATAGTGCCTTGTTTCAGTTGTTCAAACTCAGTCACTTTTCGGTCCCTGACACACTGAGGGAAGTATTTCTCAAAGAAGGCTCCGTTAAACTGAGCCCAATTCATGGCAGTATTGGTGTCGCAGACCAGCATCTACCACATTCTGGCCTCTTCTTGTAAGGTGAAGGTAGTCAGTAGCACTTTGTGTGCTTCAGAACACGGAAAGACTTCAAACAATTTCTCTGTTTCAAGAACCCAGGCTTCGGCCTTTAGTGGTTCAAGGCCTCCTTGGAATGATGGCGGTTTCATTGTACTAAACTTCTGTGTTAGAGCAATTATGTCATCATTCACATTCAATTCCGGCCGTACCGGAGGAGGTGGGGGGCTGTTGGTTCTGTTGTTGCCTTAAGGCCTTAGTCAGCAGTTCAACTGTTTTTTCTAGTCTCGCCATTCTGGCGTCAGATGATTCAGTTTCATCAGTAGTTCTTGCATTCTCCATTTCACTATAGACAATTATGACAATAATAAACATAGGCAGTTGCATACTTCAAACATATTAACACATTAGCACATATATTCATGTCATGGCCACGCACACTTTTTCAATACTCATGCAATGCCCTAATCGCTTTTCTAGGACATCCTATATCTCATTTGGACACGTGTGTGCGGTATAACTCGTGGTTTGATATCGCTCTAATACCACCACTTTGTCACGAGCCAAACCCGCCCCTATGGGTTTAGCACAGTAACCAACCAGTAATCCGTGATTACCGAAGGCCTGCTTAACAGTAAAGACAGTCATACAGAGTACAGGGGCTGGCAGAAGCCAAAACAGTAATAAAAGATGTCCAATAAGCTGTGACAGTCTGTATGCAAAAAGACTTTTCATATATATTCACATTCAGAACAAAAACGGTATGTACATACATCATTTACAGGCATTCAGGTTAGGGACCAAATCCCTACCACAACAGTACAGTAACAGTCTATACAGTATTACTAAACAGAGACAGAAAGGTGAACTGAGACACCCCAAAAAAAGCCTAAGCTTGAACACACTTGGAACCTCGTAGTGAGACACGTTGGTTGGCTTGACAAAAAGGGAGTTTCACCCAAAAAAAGCCTAAGCTTGAACACACTTGGAATTTTTTATGCTCTTTTAGGCTTCCATCATTGTTCTGACAGTTGTATTATATCTCTTTTTCTAGGGCCTATTTGTCTCGGAACATGGTAATGTCTTAGACATTCTATCTTCAGGCCCAGAGGGTCCATCAACAGCTGTTGGACTTTTCTCAAATTTGGACGATGATAATCTTTCCATTGCTTCATGGGTCGTTAGGCCAAGAGCCCGCAGGCTAATACTCCCAGATGTTGAGAAAGAGCCAATTGCTGAGGCTTAAGATATGGAGGAAGACCATGCCAACTTGCATGTTGAGAGTGAACAAATCCCTCTCCTATGGAAATTGCAGAGGCTAATGTAGCCGTTGAGGGTACTGAAGACCTAGAGGTCTCAAACCTTGTTGATCCTGTTATCATTCCAAACCTTTTTATTTAATCTGACCACTCTTGTGTTGGTGATGAAGACTTTGTCCCTAAAACCCCTAGGGAGGAGCATGCAACGAATGTGCCACTTGAAGTTGAGCCTCCCCATATAAAAGTTGCTTTTGGAGATTCATCTCACTCTGTTGAGTCTCCTCTTGCTTGCCATACTATAACTTCCGACATCCCAGTTGATGAGGGAAATGAAGGTGCAACGGTTATTCCCAGCATGAAGTCTCCACGCTTGATCCATCTTGCGAAGGTGGCTATTAACTTGGCGACCGCTACTGCTATTGTCGTTGTTGGTACTTCTGGTCACATTGCTTCAGCGACTTCTGAACAACTTACTGACCTTTACCCTGCTTATTTTTCTAAAGTGCCAGCTAACCTTGGAAGGTCACAGGACGTCTTTGTAGGATGGATAGTACTGTTGTCCCAGATCTGAACATTAGGGATTATCACGTGGACGACCTTCTTTTAGACTAACAAGGTGGTAACGATAGCTTCGGCTTATCTCGTAAGATTAGTTCGTCTAGTCACCTTTCAGTATCTGCTCATTCTAATGCCGCTACAAATGCTGGACAGTCTTCTTCAGAGAAAGTACATCGACCTCAGACTTTTGGTCATTTTGCAAGCTTTCCTCTTGTAACCCAAGCTGGTGGTGCCATGGTAGAGTCTCCCAGGCCTTCATCAAGGATTTTCTTTCTGAACTACTGTGTTTTAGCTGAGGCTATCCCCATATTAGTTCGTATCCAAGCGCTACATCCTATCATTTTCACTGCTTTTAATGTTCCTGGCCCAATGGTGCAGATGGCGTTGTTAGAGTCTTTCATTGATTTCGTTCGTGATCTTGCCCCCAAGAGGGTTCTGACTACTTTAGGCAAGTGAAAGGTGCTGAGGCAAACCTTAGTGAGTTTGAGAGGAATGGCCTGAACTTGTCTTGAATCAAAGCAAGGCTCTAAGTGGTTGATGGGTTCCTTGAGCACATTGACAACATAGCCATGATTGTTTCTTTAGAAAAGACCATCAGAGATTGCGAGGGCGCCTTAGAATAGCATTGCCAGAACCTGGCTCAGTTTAAGTAGAAGGACTTTGCCTTTATTGCTCAGTTGTCCCAGGATGTTGGTTTGACAGACTCTTTGATGAAAGGTCTGATATGATGTAGTTTTCCTTTTGCTTTTTCTTTTCTTTGTCACAGCTTCTTTTTAAACATTGTAATCATATTTTCGAAAGTTTAACTTTTATGAAAAATATAGATGTTTGCTAGTACTTCCAAGTTTCATTTCATTGCTTTCTTTACATTGTTTTTACATAGTTTCTAAAGAAAATATAAGCAAAACTCTTGCCATGTACAGAACTTCATCATGACTAAGTCTTTACATGGATAAAATTTCACTAAGTATGGAAAACTTTCTTCAGACTAAGTGTTGGGAAATATCAACAAAGACTTGAAACTATTTGTTAACAGAACTAAGAAAATATTCCTTTTATATACTTGGCATTTACAGGGCTTGTTCTGAACTTATCATTTACCCTCACCAACTTGTAGCGCTACTACCTGCCTCAGTAACTTTATAAGGGCCTTCCCATCTTGGTGAGAAATTAGGGATTGGCTGCCCCCACATGATTGCATCCACTGTTTTCCACACGAGGTCTCTCTCTTTAAACTCTCTGTTCTTGACATATTGATTGTAGGTGCAGGCTATGGTTTGATGGTATTTTTCTATTACCCACGAGGCCCGATCTCTTCTTTTTTCGATTGCTTCTATGTCACTTCTGCTGATATCTGGAACCAAGTATGCTGATATAGTCATTCTTGCTGAGGGTACTGCCAACTCAACCAGTAGCACGGCTTGGGACCCATACACTAGGGAAAATGAGGTTGCTTAGGTCAGCTTCCTCTTCGATGTTCTATATGCCCAAAGTGCTATGGAGATCTGTTCAAACCAAGTGCCCTCAGCTTCATCCATCATCTTGCTCAATATTCAGATAAGGGTCTTGTTAGTTGCCTCAACTTGTCCATTCCCTTAGGGATAATATGGAGTGGACTTGTTGTGCTTGATTTGATAAGTGTTCAATAGCCTTCTGCTTTAGACCACCAAGCTAAAGGTGCCATGTGTCCCTCTACATGTACTATGTATTATTTGTTTGGCATAGATGCCTTAGCAAGTGTACTTGGGTGGTAGTGTTTGCATCTACACTTGCCTTCTCAGTTCGATTTAGCTAGGACATGCATTCTTAGGACTTCATATCTTGCTATTAGTCATGTTCGTGTTCACCTCAGCGACGCTTCTACCCTTAGCCACCTAACTACAAACTCCCTAGCTTCCCAAAGCGAAGGCCATAGCTAAGCCTACTATCAGCCATATTGTGCCTTAGTACCAAGCCCAATGGGGCTTTCTTGGTCTTGCCTGTTCAACCAAGGTAGGTCCATGGCCTGGGTAAATGGGAATGGAGTCCCTTGCTTTTGGGTTGCCTTGCTCTCATCTTCGCGGGGGTCGCCGTGGTATATTAGTGTCTGTGGGCCTGCTATCAACTCCAACCAGAGAGCTTTGGGGACTATTATCAGCACCAAGCTAGTGAGCTTCGGGGCCTACTATCAGCCCTAGGCCAGTAATGTCTTAGGGCCTGCTAGTAGTGCCAAGCATTAGCCTCTACTTGTGGAGAGGAAGCTTCTCCCAAAGGCTAATATCACCTTGGTGGAGTCTTCCCTCTACAAGTTAGTTGCGGCGGTTGTAGTTATTGCGGCGGCTGTTTCCCGTGGCAAGTTCAAATGACGGCGTCAACAATACTAGAGATAGCGATGCCGACAAAGTACCTCCGCAACTTGACCGCTACAAGTGTTGCCTCCGCAACTTGGTTGCTTCGGTTTTCTATTTTCCTCAGCAAGTTCAAATGGCAGCGCTAGCAAATACTTGAGATGGCGGTATTGACAATACTAAGAATGGTGGCGCTGAGACAAAGTGTCTCAGCAACTTGATCGTCGCAAGTATTGCCGCTGCAACTTGACTTAGCCATTTTTCTCCATGGAGCTTGTTCAACCTTTAACGGGTCAAACCTGTTCCTGTCCACTGTTGACGCACTTTCCTTGGGTTTTGGCCCATGCTTATTTAATCATTCTTGCTTGCCTAACAGGGGTGACCTCCGCACTCAGGTCTATACTTAATTTTGATTTTAATTTCTGACTCTCTATGGATACAAAACATTAGTTTGGCTTTACGACTTGACCTATTTTGAGAGGGTACTCATGCATCTCTTGCAAATCATTTGCATGTCAGTTTGAGGGAGAGTTTGAAATCAACCTTAAAATGCCACCTTTTTTTTCTTAATTTTTTTGTTTAGTGATTTTATTTTTTCAATCCATTTAGTGTTGAAAGATCTAAAAAAAAAAATTTTAATTAAAAAAAAAAAGTTCGCTAAAGATTAATTTTTTGTCTAAACTTTTTTGGTAGCCTATTTCAAATTTTAAAATTTGTTTGGACTTGACTTTTGAATAATTCTTTTGTTTTTAATGATTTTTTTTTTTTTTTTGGGTGGTAAAATATTACATTTTTAAGTTCCATTAGATTAGATATAGAGAAAAGTAAAAAATAAAAAATATGAAAAAAGTCCACTAAAGTAAAATAAAAAAAAGTTATATATATTTTAGTGATATATATATATATATATTTTAAATTTCTTACTGTTAAAGTAAAAAAAATAACAAAAAATGATTTTTTTTTTTTTTTTTTTTTTAAGTAGATCCCAAACTCAGAGGGTACTGCTTTTTATCAATTACTAGAGGTGAACATAAGTGACGCATATGCAATTCAAGTACATAAAATCTATACTATATATTAAGTAAAAGGGTCTTTTAACTCCCAAGGCTTGTGGAAGCTCCAACATGTCAATCCTAATTTCCTAATTTTTTATTTTTTTTAAAAAAAAAATTGACTTGGTGATTGATTCAAAGATTATAATAATTACACTATTGAATAACGCAATAAATGAAATCCTAATTTCCTTACTTTTTGCATCCACAGATTATAATAATTACACTATTGAATAATGCAATAAATGAAATCCTAATTTCCTTACTTTTTGCATCCCCAAGAGACCCATGTAATTATTGTGTAAATGACTCTTAATTTTTTTGTTTTGTTTTTTGAAAAAAGAATAAATAAACACTTATTAAATTCTTTCAAACTCCTCGGTCAAACCCCATGTACTTAATTTATATATTAAAAAAAATTAAAACAAATATAAATATCTATAATTATCCCGTGTATAGCACGGGTGATAGACTAGTTAAAAATAAATAATAATAAAACTAATATCATAATATGTACAGTGTTTAAATGGTAAAAGTTTTATTTCTTAGATAGGAGGTCTTGGTTTTAAGTCTTTTACACTTCTCAAATATCAAGTTTAGTCTTCATTTTATATTATAGTATATAAAAAATATATATATATATATTAAAAAAAAAAGAAAAAAAGAAAGTGAGCGTGACGGAGTTAAAAGGAGCGTGAATGGAAAAAAGTGCGTTTAAAATTGGGTTTAGTTCCTTGGATAGAAAGCCGCCCTTTGCATTCAAAACCCTCCGAGTCATGGCCGAGTATTTTTGTGTGGGTGGAGTTTCCGCAACCAAACCGGCACTGCAAATTCAACCCAAATTATGGGTGTGTTTGGTTTGAATTTTTGGATTAAATTTTTTGAAAATTAAGTTTTTTAATTTTCGTATTCTTTTGTTTTTAGTGAATATTTTTTAAATTTTAAATATTTTTTTTTACTTTTTTAGATGCACCTTAGTTAAATGTATCTAAAAAGTAAAAAATTTGTGAAAAAATATTTTAAAAAATTAATAAATACATAAAAATAAAAAAAACGTACTGAATTCTTGTAATTTTTTATATTTTTGGTATTTAGTGAATTTTTTTACAATTTTTTTACTTTTTAAGTGTATTTATGTTAGGTGTATCTAAAAAGTAAAAAAATTGCTTAAAATATTAAAAAAATTCAGTAAAAACAAAAAAATACGAAAAATAAGAATGTAGAATTTTCTGAAAATAGTTTTCTAAAAAATGAAAACAAGCAAGCTAATTATTATTATTTCTATTTTTTTTTTAAAGTTTACTATGAAAAAGACTATTAAAAGGAATTTTCCAAGAAAATTGTATAGAACCGTGAAAAAGCTTCATCTTCATTCATCATGAAATTGTCCAAACCGTGTCTTATGAAAGTAGGGTGTAAAAAAAAAAATGGATAGTACCAAATTGACCACTCAAGATCAGTTCAAAATTTTGATTTGGAAGGTTCTTCAATCCATAGTGTATAATATATTTTATTTTTAAAAATTACTCCGACACTAATTGAGCATCAATTGAAATATTATATTTAAATATTTTTATATTTTAATTTTTTGGTTTCAGCATTAGATGGCCGCATTTATAGACGTTTTGTTATAAAGATTTCAAAATGATGCATTTTATAGAGCAACATTCACCCTTCATCTTTTATTTATTTTCAATGTAAAATTTTATAGATTTTTATGAAATATTTTAAAATTTGTGTGAATCTATTATTTACATTAAGGCCTCTTTTTGGAAGAAGTTAAAAGTCAAATTTTTTAACTTTTAATCACTTTTGAGTGACATAACCTCCTTATTTTTTTACATATTTTTTGAAAAAAAGTCAAAAAAAAATTAAAAAATTAATTTTAACCTTCTTTTCAAAACAACCCTCAGCCAAATAATGACAAACCAAATAGTTGCATGTGGTGATTTGGCTCAATGCTAAATTTTTCCACAACCAACTTGAATCAAATTGATTACACCCCTATTTATAATGTCTGTGGATGAATGAGTAAACGATATCCGATTAACTTGATTTTTTACAGGTATGTTCTACTTGATGTATTCTAAAATGTGAACGATTCGGATTATCAAAATGGGCTCCGAAAAAGGCCCAATTGGCTACACAGCAGTGGCTGCTGTGCACCCCGCACAGCAGCCACCCCAATTTCTTATAAAACACAAATTATTGGTGAATCACTTGATGCTATAACAAATTATAAAAGAAAGAAAAAATATGCTTAGAATAAATTGCGACAAATCGATAAAAAGAAAAAAATATTTGTCACTACGTTGATAACGGCTTAGTATTTTGGATGCCGTGTACCACTTTTTGTAAACAAAAGAATATACCTTACCCAAATAAATTACATTCCTTTAATCAAATTTGAATATTATATGGTGCATCGTTATGGCATTTGTTTAATATTTTTTATTTTATTTTAGGGAGACTTATTTATAAGTCTTTTTTCAGACACTTATGGTAGGCTAAATCCCCGTGTAATTTCTTATAGAGTCTCAAATCCTATTTAGATAGAAATATATTCCACAAGATCCTACATAAACGTAACGTGACGTGACACTTATATAAACGTAACGTAACATGACACCTACATAAACGTAACGTGACACCTACATAAACGCAACGTAATCGCAAATTTAATGAGCTTTTTATTTTTTTAAATTGAATGTGAAAATATGCTGGTTTATGTTGGTGTCACGTTACGTTTCATATAAATATGATTTATAGTAACATTCAATTTCCTATATAGGAAATTGAATGTTACCATAGATCATAGGTGTCACGTTATGTTTATGTAGGTGTCACATTACGTTACATTTATATAGATATGATCTATGATAACATTCATGATTTTACCATTATTTATGATATTAACAACTAATATTGAGGGTAAATATGTCAACAAAACTTTCCACAGGATTTATGGGAACATAAATTTTTTAGTAAGACCATATATAGCATAAGTCTCTCTAATAGGACTTATAAATAATTTTTCCTTATATATACCAATAATTTGTGATATATAAAATAATATGTAAAATTTAAGTATTCAAATTTAGTCAACACACATTACTGCACCTTGCACAATCTAATGCCATTTGGGTGCAACCCACAAATATATAAGCTTGAGATTGACGTTTTTAGTTTTTTTCTTTTTTGGAGAATATTTTTTTTTTATTTTTTAATTCTTGTAATTCTACTTGATTAGACGGATCATTAAATAATTTGTAAAAAAATCCACTAAAATTATTATTAATTTTTTGTGTTTTTTATTTTTTAGTTCCTTCTATATTAGATAGACCTGAAATTTTTAAAAAAAATTACTAAAGACAAAATATTCATATAAAATTAGTTTGTATGTTGATCCCAAACTTGGATCCTCTTTTATTTAGTGTAATTATGTCAAAATATTGGACTAATTATACTTTTTTCAAATCTTAATAAAGGTAAATGTAAATTACTTTAAAGAAAATTCATAGAAAATGTTTTAATAATGGCATAGTTATAAAGGAGAATTTCAAAAAGTGGAGAGTAAAAAAAAAAATTCTAACTAATGAAAGTACAAGATTTATTTGTATAATTAAATGCATAAATCACTTATACTTTTATCATTTTGTAATTATTTTTTCCACTCATTTTTTGATATTCTCCCTAGTTACAATTGTGAATCGTAGTGCTAAATTTTTTGATTTATTATACTTTTACTTCTAAACTATCGCAAAATTATTTACCTAATTTTTGAATTATTAATTGAAGCCTCGTTTGACAAGAGCTAAATTGACTAAATAAGCATAAAAAAAAAAAAAAAACAAAACAAAACAAAAAAACAAAATAAGAGACAAAATATCATATTAAAGCATAATCATTTCACTTTTTTTTTCGAAATCATCACATTCAAGCCAAAAAAAGCCAAAAAGTTTTTCCTAAATAAAGCTAATTTAGCCACGCTAAATCAACCAAAAAGTCAGGCTAAATTAGCTCTTCTCAAATAAAGACTAGGCCTATTCAATCCCAAATTATATAAATCAAAGTCTATTTAATTCCAAACTATTGATTAGATCTATTAAGGTCTCTAAAATATTTTAATTCAAAGATTTTTAACTCTTGAAAGAATTATAAAATAAAATAAAATATATGTTAATAAGTATTATAATTAGTAAAATACCCTACCTAATTAAGATTTCATTACAAAAAAATCTTAAATTTCACTTCGTTGTGTTTAAATTAGTAGTACAATCTAATTTCTCAGTCACCCCAATAAAATTATATAGGTGTTATATACTAAAAAATACAATTAGATAATTTAAATAATAATACTTCGCTATAAATAATAATAGAACAAAATAATATATTAATTAAGTTATAAAAAGTAGTTAGACATAAAAACAATCAATTAAAAATTATAAACAAAATCTGACATATTATAAAGGTAAGCACCTAACTTTTGTAGAAGATAAGTAAGAAAATATTATAGATAATTATCATTATTCTTATAAAAGAAAGGAAAAATTACCCATAAATCCTAAATGGAGGAAAGTTAAACCATTTGGTCCTGAGAGTTTTTTTGTACACCAATTAGTCCTAGTTTTTTGGTATGTTTTATTTGGATGAGTTTGATTTTATTTTGATTTTACATGTGTACCCTTAGTGTGATTGTGTTTTCCTAATTGACTATTTCAATTTTGAATGGGATAAGGAAATGTTATCCTAGGGAATCTGTTTTGACTTGGTTTACATTGATCTCATTTGTTTAGTGGTGAGAGAGAGTGTGGTGATATTGTCTAGTGGGGTGGACATTTTTTCCCGGCAGGAACTGTTTTCATTCTTTTTGTGTTTCATTTCCGGCGGTGTTTTGCTATGTTTCAACATCAAAAACAGAGGAATTATTAACAAATTAACATAACCATTAATTTGTAAATTCCCTCATATGTAAATACCTCCATATGGACAAACCCCCAATCACAAATTAACATAACCAGCTAACAAAAGACAACAACTACACAAAGGAATCCAAAACAACATAACACATTCATGTGCAAATCAAAAAAATTGGGTAAAAAACGTCTGCACCCAAACCCATTACATTCAATCACATTTCGCTATCCCGACCATTAACATTACTCAACAACACCATCAGTTTCCACATTTCAACAAACTAGAATACCCTTTAAACCACTTCCACAACTCAATCTGACAACACCATCTATATCATTTAGTTCACATACACAACTGAGCAACTTACCCGACGTCATTTGTTGATGTCACAATTACCTGCAGTAACGACTGGAGGTTGTTTTCTTTTCGCACCACCACACAAATGTCGTGACGAACTCTCTAAATTCACACCTAAACGTATTGCCCCAATAGTGGCTTCGTATGTTTCTAGGGTTTGCAAAGAAAAGGAATGTTCAAATTAGTGTACCAATCTACACTGAATCAACGTGTACCCGTTACAGATAGATCACTAACACACCAACCAATATCTCATTAACATCAGATAAAAAGCACAAATTTCCATTTACGTCTCTTCCGTTCCGATTACTTTGGAGGAAAACCAAAATACCTCACAGGGAATATTTGGGGCATGGACATAAAACCAACATCGACAAAACCCATAATTACCCTTACTTTGCGTGATAAAACATGGGCAACTTGGTCTTTAACACTAGGATGAGACTTATTAGTTTATAAGATTAAAGTTAGGACTAAATGGATCAAAAGATTTGAATCTGGAATTTATTGATACATCTCCCTAAAAGAAATTCACAAGAACTAACACCCACTTTTCAAAGACAAAATAAAAATTTAGCTTTTTTTTTTTTTTTTAAATAAAATTTAACTAAATAGAGTGGTTTACTAATTTATAATGCTTATGGACTTATATTTTATTTTTATAAGGATTTTTTACACTTTATACCCCTAAATTAAAGCCAAATTTTCTACTTAGTTTCTGTTTATTAAATCCCCATAGTATTTAATTCAAACCCATTTAGTTTCTGAAATGATTACAAAAATAAAATGGGGAATGATCCAGACCCCCAGCACCCCCACACTTTTGTGAGAGAGGGGAAGGAGAGAGAGTGGAGAAAAAAAAGAAGAAAAAATACAATGTGTGGTCACAAATCAATTGGGGGTTGTGGGGGGTCAAAAATGGTGGGGGTCGTAAGTATTTTCCAAATAAAATATAAATGCCTAAGTATTATATTATCGATTGAATGTATTAAATCCTTATAATATAAATCTATCTATTTAAAATTTTATCTTAAAAAAAATAATAATAATTTATTCTGTCTTTGAAAAGTGAGTGTCAATTTTTAATTTTTTTTTTTTAATTTTTTTTTTATGGTGAATTTCCTTTATAAGGGTAAGTGTAATTATCTATAGTAATTTTTAAAATTTTTTTTTTTATACTTATTTTCTACAATGGCTACGTACTTGCCTTTATAATAGACCAAATCTCGTTTATAATTTCTAATTGATTGTTTTTATGTTTTTCGCTAAGTGCTTTTTATAACCTAATTAATTTATTATTTTATTTTACTATTATTTGTAACGAAGTGTTATTATTTAAATGATCTAATTATAATTTTTCAATATATTTAATACTCACTAATTTAAACACAACGAAATAAAATACTTTTTAAATAAAATAAAATTTTAAGATTTTCTATAATAAAATCTTAATTAGGTAAGGTCTTTTACTAATTTATAACACTTATGGGCTTATATTTTATTTTTACAATCATTTCTAGGACTAAATAGGTTTGAATTAAATATTTTAGTGAGTTAATTGATTCAGTTGATAATTTAGGAATTAAATATACTTTGATTTATATTTTAGGGACTGAATAGACTCAGTCGATAGTTTAGGAATAAAATAAACAATTTGACAATAGTTTAGGTGTTGAAAACATAATAAATCATTTTATAATATTTTCAATTACTAAATAGGTTTGAATTAAATAGTTTAAGGATTTAATATAGGGAAAATTAGTCTACCATCCCTCTCCAATTTTTAGTAATTGGAATAGGTTCACAATATTTTCTTTTGTAGTCTAAGGTGCCTCGCCCCCATACCCTTATATCACACCTATACTCTCATTCTCTCTTTACTCTCCTCTCTATTATCTCTTCTCTCTCTTCCTTCCTCTCTCTAGGGATTTGATTGTGGAGCTCGTACCTTCGATACAACAATTCCCTGGTGGTGGCACATACGAAGTCATGGTCCCATAAATTAGTTTTGATTTGTGCATTAATCTTCCTGCTCTCAAGAACCTTGATGTTATGTTAATTGGAATTCTTGATGGGTTTCAAGAGACTGAGTTTTGCTATGTGGACCGAGGCATTATCGTAGGTGATACAAATGATGATTTTGAATTTAGGAAACAAGTTCATGTAGAGGTCGTTAAGGTTTTCTCTTTATCGGATGAATTCTTGGGACCAATCTTCTTAGGATGTATTCGGGAGTTGGGGACATAGATTCAACAAGGAAGGTGTTTGATGAAATGCGAAAAAGAGATTTAGTTACATGGAATGCTTTGATTTTTTGTTATTCCAAGTGTGGAATGGGGTGATGTGGGTGTAAAGTTGTTTCGGTAGATGGGTATTGAAGGAGTTATTACTGATGACTATACTTATGCTATTGTTTTGAATGAATTTGCTTCTCGCTCTCAAGTCTTTGAAGTAATGCAAGTACATTAATTTATTTTACGATGTGGGATTTGTTTGGATCACTTTATTAGTAATTTTTTTATTAAATTTGTACTCTAAGTGCGGTTTTATGTTTGGCATTATACTCAATTGAAGATTTCTATCACTACCCATAATCGGAGGACAAATATCAAGATCGGCTTTGAGAGCTTGTTGTTCACAACACTACATTTGTATACCGTCATTTTAGAGTGAGAATACTATGTGTATATATGTACATTCAATTTGTTCTTACGAGTTTTGTCATTATACTCAATTTTCTCTGGTTTAAAATTGTGAACAAACACTGGTTTGATTAAAATTTCTCTAATTTGGTTAAAACAATTTCTCTGGTTTAAAATTATTGTGCTAAAATTTCTTTGGTTTGGTTAAAACAATTTTCTCTGATTTAAAATTGTGAATAAACAAAGAGAAATTTATGAACAAAGCAGAAAAATTTGTGAACAAAGTCAGAGAAATTTCAATTTTCTCTGATTTGAACCTGGAGAAATTCTTTGGAAGTCTAGAATTTCTTTGGAGAGAATTTCTCTAGGATTGAAATTTCTTTGGATCGATGTTGAGGGACCTTAGACATTATGAAAATATTAGATGTCTTTTATACTATAAAATCTTAATACCAAGGACCCTAAACAAAATCCCCATTAATATATTCAATCAATACTTTATGTACCAAATAGATTTTGATTAATATTTTAGGAGCTGAATAGATTCAATCGATAGTTTAGGAATAAAATAGACAATTTGACAATAGTTTAGGCATTGAAAATGTAATAAATCCTTTTATAATATTTCAAAGACTAAATAGGTTTGAATTAAATAGGTTAAGGATTTAATATATTCAGTCAATACTTTATGTACTAAATAGATTTTGATTTATATATTTTAGAAATTTAGTGTGCTTAGTCGATAGTTGATGGACTAAATAGATAATTTGACGATAATTTAAGGATATAAAGTGTAATAAATCGTAAATTTTTAATTTTTAATGAATAAATAAGAATATGAGAACATATTCTTATAAAACAAATTATAAAAAAATTATGTTTACATAACTCATTTGGAAACATGTTATTTTTTTGACTTTTTGATTAAAATATGTGGTAAAAAAATTTACATATTTATGATAATTTTTTGATTTTTTACAAAAAGATATGCATTTGATTTTTTTAATTTTTACAAAAAGACATACAAAAATTTACATATTTTTTGATTTTTTACAAAAAAAAATTAAGGTTCTGTTTGGCAGAACTCTCTAAACTTAATTCTACCATTATATTTGAGCGTGGTGTTTATTTACGGTTTTCAAAAATTAATTCCACACTCACTTTTGAAAACTTTGTCCAATGCGAGAAAATTTAAGCTAACCGGTCATCCTTCCGGACATCCGGCCGGTTGACCGGAACAGTGCATTTTTTTTTTTTTACAAATGCCATATGTTATTTTTTATATTTTAAATAAAAAAAATTTCAGAAATTTTAAATTTTTTTATGAGCTTTAAATAGAATTTTGAATTGTGTGTTTGGTTATGAATTATAAGTATCTTGCATCAAATATCATATGTCACATCAAAAAATTTCCACTCATTTCAAAACTCATTCACCAAACAAAATTTTCACACTTAAATCATAATTCGAAAACTTATAAACTCAAAATACAACTCTATTCTCAAAATCATATTTAGTGGGTGTTTGGGAAATTGTTATTTTAGTAAATTATTTTAGTAGGTTAAAATTTTTATATTTGGAAAGATAGCTGTATTTTTTTTATAGTTGAATGTGATATTTGTGAGAGAAAAAAATGAAATAGTTATGAATTTAATGTGATATTTTGTCTTATTCACTATTTAAACTTATTTTGTCATTTTGTGAATTTTAGTCTAAAAAACTAAAAAAAAACCTTTCCCAAACATCCCTTTGGAAAACTCTATTCAAGGCAACTTAAATCTTTGATTTTTTTATATAAATTATTGATTTTTTAATTTTTTAATAACTTTTTAATTTTTACAATGAAATTGAATGTTGCCAACCGAATCTATTTCAAACTATTTAGGCAACTTGTGAAGGAAGAAAAAAAAAAAACAGTAGAATCTATTTACGCAACTTGTGAAGGGAAAAAAAAAACAGTAGAATTAATTATGAGCACCATTTTTCTTTTCCTTTTTAGAAAGTAAAAACATGGTTAGAAGGGGGGTTTGATAAGGAAGGAAGCCGGTCCATCATTGTGAGCAAAAGAAATCATCCTATTGGTAGTCCGGCCATGCCACATCAACATAATGGGGCCCACTCTTTTTGGAGCACAGCACAACAACTAGAGCTAGTTGGTGAAAAAAAATACGAGTCTTCTAGTCAAACAAAGACTATTCCTCGTCTCTGTAATTTTCTGGTTTTCATCGTTTTCTTTGCGAGAGATAGAGAGAGGTTATTTCTTCACTAGTTTCCTTTTATGAATTTTTTTTAAATAAATTAAAAAAAACAAAAATATATAGAGAACAAGAATTTTGCGACAGCGAAATTTATAAATACAGAGATGTATAGCCTTGAAATCCTGGCATTGATTCTTTCCTAAACCCTTTCTCTTTCTCTCTAGATTTTCTCTCTCTGTCCAATCTCTCTTCTCATTGCGATCTCTGAAACTTGAAAGCTCTATCTATCGCTTTGATCTTCAAGTTTACTAGACGAGTTTGGTCTCATTTGCTCATCCTCAACCTTGGATGATCATCATCATGATGCTTGTCTTTCCAGGTAATCTCTTTCTTTCTCTCCACTCGATGTTTTTTTCTTGATTTCTTTTCTTTTCTTTTTTGCTGATTTTGTTGTTACGACGAATTTACTGCTTTGTAGTATGAATTTTAATTTTTTTTTAGAATTTCTTTATCGAGGTTTCAGCTGGGAATGGTTTTAGTTTTTAGAAATTTCTTTATCAAGGTGTATTATTATTATTATTATTAATTTTTATTTTTATTTTTATTTTGTTTTTATAGCTTGTAAATCTGAATATGATGTCAAGTTATACAATTGGTTTTTTTGTGTTGTCTTGGTTAATCTTGTTTTCTAAAGTAAAGTTGTAGATATTAAAAACCTATAACTGTGGTTAAAATTTCGAATTTGAATTTGGGGTTGGTGATTGTTTGGATTCTTGCAAATTTTATTGCTGTAGTTATGTTTGAATCTTGAAGTCTCATTGTTGGTGATTTGTAAATCCATGGACTCAGGTTTTTTGATTTTGAATGCAAATTTGGTTGATTTATTTGCTCAGTCTTAATCACAAATTCTTTTTAGGAGCATGGTGTCATGACATTTCAGAATGTTTGATATAAGGGTTTGATGTACTCTCAGGTTAGGATTTCGTGCAACTTGCAGAACACATTCTTGTGACTTAATTTTTCTCTGGGCCTGTTGAATTCAGTCTTGGAGGAGTATAGAGTGTTCAAAAAACTCCTTCAACTATAGTGGTGATTGGGAAGATTTGGGGGGGATTTTTTTTCCCCCTAGAGATGTTTATTTGGTAATACAATTATATATCAAGTTGAAATCTGCAAAAAATGGCACGGGGCAGCAGGATTAGGGCAAAGTTCAGCCGGAGCAATCTGTACACATTTTCATGCCTCCGGCCATCTGCTGCGGAATCAGAGGAGCCGCATCAATTCACAGGCCCTGGTTTCTCACGAATTGTATACTGCAATGAACCACATAACCATGAAAGGAAACCCCTTAAATATTGCTCTAATTATACATCAACCACCAGGTACAATATCATCACATTCCTTCCCAAGGCAATCTTTGAGCAATTTCGTCGTGTTGCCAATTTTTATTTCCTCCTGGCTGCAATTCTGTCCCTCACGGCTGTTTCTCCATTCTCACCCGTGAGTATGATCGCTCCTCTGGCCTTTGTGGTTGGGCTTAGTATGGCAAAGGAAGCGTTGGAAGATTGGCGTAGATTTATTCAGGATATGAAAGTTAATATGCGAAAAGTTAGTGTCCATAAAGGGGATGGTGTATTTGGTCCTAAACCATGGATGAAGCTTCGGGTTGGAGATGTACTGAAAGTGGAAAAGGATCAATTTTTCCCTGCAGATTTACTTCTTTTGTCATCCAACAATGAGGATGGGATTTGTTACGTGGAGACCATGAACTTAGATGGAGAGACAAACTTGAAAGTAAAGAGAGCTGTGGAGGTAACCTCGCCCTTGGATGATGATGCGAGTTTCAAGGATTTTATGGGAAAGATTAGATGTGAAGACCCCAATCCAAGCCTTTACACTTTTGTGGGTAATCTTGAGTATGATCGTCAACTTTATTCCCTTGACCCTTCTCAGATTCTCCTCAGAGATTCAAAGCTTAGGAATACGGCTTATGTGTATGGAGTGGTGATATTCACTGGTCATGATAGCAAAGTCATGCAAAATGCAACAAAATCACCTTCAAAAAGGAGCAGGATTGAAAAACAAATGGACAAAATCATTTACATTCTTTTCAGCCTCCTTGTGTTGATCTCATTGATCAGCTCAATAGGCTTTGCTGTGAAGACAGGGATCCAAATGCCGGACTGGTGGTATTTGCAACCATATAATGATTCAAAATTATACGATCCCAATAAACCTGCCTTGTCGGGCATATTTCATTTGGTTACTGCCCTTATCCTCTACGGATATTTGATACCCATCTCACTCTATATTTCAATCGAGGTTGTGAAGGTCCTTCAAGCAATGTTTATTAATCAGGACATCCTTATGTATGATGAAGAGACTGGAACTCCTGCTCAAGCACGGACATCAAATTTAAATGAGGAACTAGGCCAGGTGGATACAATTCTATCTGATAAAACTGGTACTTTAACATGCAATCAGATGGACTTTATCAAGTGTTCCATTGCTGGTATGGCATACGGCATGCGTTCTAGTGAAGTTGAACTTGCCGCCGCAAAGCAGATGGCTATTGATCTCAGTGGGCAGGACTCCAATCCAACCCATAAAAGTGGTGCTGGTGTTTCTGAAATTGAGATGGAGACTGTTGTTACTAGTAAAGGCGAAAAGGATCAGCAATCTACAATAAAGGGGTTTAGCTTTGATGACAGACGTCTCATGAATGGAAATTGGTTGAAAGAGCCTAATACAAATGTCATTTTGTTATTTTTCCGGATACTTGCTATTTGTCACACTGCAATTCCAGAAGCAAATGAGGAGAATAGTGGTTTTACCTATGAAGCAGAGTCTCCTGATGAAGGAGCTTTTCTAGTCGCGGCTAGAGAATTTGGCTTTGAGTTTTGTAGAAGAACTCAGTCGAGCTTATTTGTTCGTGAAAGACATCCTTCTTCTGAAGTTCCAACTGAAAGGTAAATCATGAATGAATAATTTGCTTTCGTTATTGGAGTTTTGTAAATCAGCCCTAGGCTTTTGGCATTTTAGCATCATATTTATCTTTTGGAAAAATTTCAGGGAGTACAAAATTCTCAATCTGATGGAGTTCACTAGCAAAAGGAAGAGAATGTCTGTTATAGTCCGAGATGAGGATGGCCAGATTTTTCTCTTGTGCAAAGGTGCAGACAGGTTTGGCTCTTGAAATCCTTTCCCTTTTATTATTATTTTTTTCCAGCTGTGAATTGATGTAATTGATCTACGTTTGTGGGATCTTCAGATAAATTCCAATTCAGTATTTGGGAGTGTGTAAACTTTTATCTCTAGTATATTCCTTGAACTTTTATGGTCAGACTAAGACGCTGATAAATTTTTAAGTTTTGCTTATTTTTGTTGCTCTTCAAGTACACCACTTTCATCTAGGCTGCCTTTAAGCTATGCTGATTTGTTAATGCGATGAATTATTCCTTTGCTTTGATTACGCAGCATCATCTTTGAACGGTTAGCAAAGAATGGAAAAATGTTTGAGGAGGCTACCACAAAGCACCTGAATGAGTATGGGGAAGCTGGGTTGCGTACATTAGCACTTTCTTACAGAAAACTTGGAGAGGATGAATATTCTGCTTGGAACAATGAGTTTCTTAAAGCAAAGAGTTCCATTGGCGGCGATAGGGAGGCAATGCTTGAAAGATTGTGTGATATGATGGAAAGGGATTTAATCCTTGTTGGTGCAACTGCTGTGGAAGACAAACTGCAGAAAGGGGTACAAGTTTTCATTGCTATAGAACCGTAATTTACATCGCATTCTATTGTTCTTCTCCAATTTTACTATTGCATGTCTTCTCTGTAGGTGCCACAGTGTATAGATAAACTAGCACAAGCTGGTCTCAAGCTCTGGGTTTTGACAGGAGATAAGATGGAAACCGCAATCAACATAGGGTATGTATCCAACCAATCAAAGAGATTAGCAAAAAAATGTGAGAGAGAGAGAGAGAGAGAGAGAGAGAGAGAGAGAGAGAGCTCTGATTAATCCCTAGTAAATTTTGACTGGTCTTTTTATTTAAAGATGCTCTGACAACTGAAATGAAACCATTGTTTTTGTGATGCAGATTTGCCTGTAGTCTTCTTCGACAGGGCATGAAGCAGATCTGCATATCAACAATGAACACAGATGCATTAGCACAAGATTCCAAAGAGGTACATGTTTTTAAAAAGCTGTGAATAATTTTCTGGAAATTTGTGCAACTTCATGTTAAATTTGTTACTATTGTTACTCATCAGGCTGTGAAGGAGAACATTTTGATGCAAATCACCAATGCCTCTCAAATGATCAAGCTTGAAAGTGATCCTCATGCTGCATTTGCGTTAATTATTGATGGGAAAACTCTAGATTATGCTTTGAAGGATGATATGAAGCATCAATTCTTGAATTTAGCAGTTGATTGTGCATCCGTCATATGCTGTCGTGTTTCTCCTATGCAGAAAGCCCTAGTACTGTTCTTTTCTCTTATCAACTAATTTATCTGTCTTCTGAACTTTGTCTTTCCTGGTAGGCACTTTTCAGTTATTTATGTGTTTTTGTTTATTTTATTTTAATTTCATTTTGGCACTAGGTAACAAGATTAGTAAAAGAAGGAACTGGAAAAACCACTCTAGCAATTGGTGATGGTGCAAATGACGTGGGAATGATTCAAGAAGCAGATATTGGTGTTGGCATCAGTGGGGTGGAAGGAATGCAGGTGGGTAAACAGGATCTTTTTGCATTATTTATCCATATAACTGTCAAGACAATTCTTTACAATTGTAATGTTATTGGCACTTTTGGAATACTCTTTTTTTTATTTTTTTTATTTTTTTATTTATGACAAAACTAAGAAAGTACATAATAAATTATTGTGGGAAATTACCAACAAAAAAAAAAAAATTTTAGGATTTGACCCTTGTGACAAAATAAAGCATGAGTTTTCAATTTTGTCTATTTAAACCCTAATATTTTGATTTGTTTTCAATCTAAATCATCCACCTATTTTCATCAAGTAAAACTGACGGAAAAAAAGAAAAAAATTTAGTCATTAAATTCAATGTAGGTGTACATAAAATGTCTACTCTTTTCCTATTTTACTTAACGAAAGTTGGCAGATGGTTTGAATTGAAAACAAATAAAAAGATTAAGATTTAAATTCACAAAATTAAAAATTCAGGATTTATTTTGTTACAAGTGCCAAACCCTAAGTTCGTTTTCCTTTTTTGTTGTAATTTCCCCTAAATCTTTTAATCTATATCTGTATCTATATTCTATATATAATAAATATATATATATATAGAGAGAGAGAGAGAGAGAGAGTATTTCAAAGTGACTTTTTAAAATGGGTGTTTTAGGGGCTTCAAAGTCTTAATCTAAATTTCTTAAATATTTTACTCTTTAAATATAAAAAAATGTATGTGCTATAAAATTATAGCTTTTTTGAAAATTTGAAAATCTTTAAATAGAAAATCCAAAATAGGAATTTTATTGATATTGAATTTGAAAACTTAGAAAAGAATATATATGAAAAGTCCAATATGTAATTTTTAGCTATGAATCATAATTTAGCAATCGGTTACCAAAAATTAAGGACACTTGTCCAAATCTGATTGAGAAGCGCATTACCAAACTAAACCAAACTTAAATCTTGTTTTCCAATCAGGTGGGTTAGCTACATGAATCTTTTTCACCATTCTGCTTTATCAATGACATGCTCAACTAAATTAAAAAAATTCATATTCTTTTTACCAGCGCGTCTCATGTCAATTTAGCTCTTCCCCTTCCCTAACATTTTCATTTATGGCAAGTATATCACTTTGCCTTACTATTATTATGTCTACAGATCTTTGTTGTACATGATCAAACCATCATAGTTTCTTGTCTCTCAACTTATTTTCAATTGGGCTACTTTGATTATTTCACGAATATCATTTCTAGTTGTCTTCTTAATCTGACTACACATCCATCTAAGCATCCTCATTTTAGTTACACATTTTATAAATATGTTTGTTTCTTAGGTGCCAATATTTTTGTCCTATAAAGCATTGTTGGCCTTACAACTATTCTATAATTTTATTTTTCATTTTTTCAATTTTGTTGGTAATCATTAATCACATAATATGCCAAAAGCATTCCTCCATTTGACCCAACCTATTTTGATTATATAAATCACGTCATCTTTTACTTCTCCATCCTTTTTAGCTAAGAAGCATAGACACGAACACGCGACACGGCATGGATACACCGACACGCCAATTTTTAAAAAATGCAGTACACGACACGTGACGGACACACATAAAATATGTAATTTTATATATTTATTATATGTTATATATATGAATTTATCATTCAAAGATAATAAAAAATACAATATGACACTAATTCTTATAAATTTATATGATTTTTGTTTTATTATTGTATCTTAAGTTATTTTGTTCAAATTTATAATTAGTTTCACCTATGTCTAATTATTTGTGTGTTTAAGTGATAGACACGTGTGTTCTTCAAGTGTCCAAAGAGTGTCTGGGTTTTTAAAAAAATTTAAAAAAATAAGACACGTTTTGAAGCGTGTCGGACATGTGTTGGGGAAGTGTCCAAAGAGTGTCGGTGTCCGACATGGACACGACACGGATACGTTACCTTCTTAGAAGTGTCCATACTTCTTAGCTTATTAGTAACTGAACCTAAGTAATGAAATGTTTACTCTTTGTTATGTCTTGATTTTAAGTCCTCACTTCTTTATTAATTAAATAAATAATAATTTACCAAATACGTTAGGAAGTGTGACATTGGTTACAAAAAGTGTGCGCGCTGGATTTTTATGTTTTAATCTATCATTTATGAACTATATGGATTAAAATGCTTAATCAAAGCGTACATACCTTTTGACGCTAAACTTAGGATGAAAGAATATATAACACAAATAAAGAACACGAAAGATCCCTTTTCTTGGAATCTTGTAAACGAAATTAAAATAATATATGTTATTAAATCATTTGATAATTTTTTAGTTTTCAGTCATCTGCAGAATTTCCTAATTAATAATGACAACACATACTATCAATTAAAAAAAAGAAAAAAGAAAAAAAGTTCCATGATTAATTATTACTTTTCAGGGTCTATAAAAATTTCACTTGAAGTATAATTTATGTCAAATTAATGCATGCCTAAACTTATTGATTGTGGTTAGAAAAGTTTCTACTATTATGGTTGTCGCATTGGTATTTACAATGTATTATGTTTATACTGTATTACTATCTTATGGCTAAATAATGAATCAAAGTTTCAACTTTAGTTTATGAATATCTGATTTTGTTTATTAAACAAATTATTTGAAGTGTAAATTGTGTGTAATTTGTTTAAAATTTACACTTGCATATAAATTTTTAGGTAAATTAATACATCATCATTAGGTGAAGTATAGGTGCATTCATCCCATGAAATTTAGAAATTACAAAAACATCATTCGGAGTTTGTGGTATACTTGTAGTTAATCCTACTCTATTAATTGATTGTTGATTGATCAACTAGATTTTACTGATGTTCTCAACATTTTTTTTCTTAAAATACATACTTTGCCCATATTATATCTGGAAAATGAACAATTATGATAAACTGAAAAAGAAAAATTATGAAAGCTATAAATATTACAAAAAATTAACCCTTTCCTTCTTTTCGCTTGGCCACCTCTTTTGGTCAACCCAAAAAAACCTGAAAGCCCCACCTCCTACTGTTGAAGCAATCCCCTAAAAATACCACACAACTCTCTCTCTCTCTCTCTCTCTCTCTCTCATCTTTGTGTTTCCAACCAAATCATTAAAAATAAAAGAAAAAGAGATATGTCCGATAGACAGAGAAACATAGAGGAGAGGGTTCAGCAGAAGAAAATTTATTGATTATTTGATTTGGCTTCATTATTTGTTAAAGATTAGTGTCACACTGACTTTGATCGATTTCTATAGTCTATACAAATCTGAATTTGTTCTAAACTTACTTTAAATCTTATCATCATTCCAGATAATTAACTTAAGGGTTTCGCCAATCAATTAACGGGGTTAAATAGAAATCTCAACTCTTTGTGACTTTTTCAGGCTTTGTTAGCTTAGCAGGAAGGTAACGGATCAGAAGAAAGTCTAGAAAAGAGACATTTATTTGCTATATTTTAGCTTTAAAATTTTACCTTGAAGATGTTGATGTGTTCATTGTCCATTGGCTGGGTAAACCTCATTGAATTTAATCTCATATTAGATATATTAGAGTAGATTAGGGGTGATTATAGAAATGTGATTGATTAGATTAGGGAGAGATTTTATGAGTGGTGTGTTCTTACCTTCTCGTGATTTTTATTTTTTTCAAAAAAAGGGAGATTATAGGATTTGAAGAAATTTTAGGAATGAGATAAAAAAGTAAATAAAAATTCAAAATTTTAACTCTTGTTGCTAAAACTCACATTTGTATAATATATATAGATTACTCATATTTTAAATATATATATATATTTATTACTGAATATTTTAAATTGTTAATTAATATACATTTATATATATAGGCATAATTCTCATTTTTAGTGTAAAAGTATGTATTTAACAATTAAAAAAATTTAAAATGAAAAAATGGATCAAGTGCCTGTGGGTTGGGCATAGATCAATGCAATTCTTCCATAACTATCTTTGGGACAAGGAATAAAGGCTTATAGGCTATGTTACATGGACTCGGGGTAGGGGTGTTGGATGCGGGTGTATATCTAAAGGTTGGGCTTATGACGTAATTTTTTTATATTTTTAATCTATTATATGAGCTAAAATAGTGTTATATATAACATATAGTATCAAAAAGGCATTTATAGCAATTATACAACAATATATACATATAATAATAGTGTTAAATATAAATATATAAGAAGTGTCTAATAAAAAGTATCAGACACATCCTACACAATACAAGTGTCGAGTGTTTAACATAGGTATTTGATTTATTTTGAAGAGTTAATGTAACATAGCTTAGAGTAATTTAGTTTGGCTAAACCCGTCTTCTAAACCACTCTAAATGCTTGCCCTTCTTTATCCCCTAAAGCGAACATTTGTCCAAACAAACTAAATTTATAAACCTCATGAGACAATATTATATATGTTTCTATCTTATGTGTAACTAGCTTAAAATGTTATTGACTTTCGATAATTTGTATAATTAATTCTAATTATTTTGGGAAAATGGAAAGTCAAATGTCAACCAAATAAAGGTGAACTAGTTAAATCATCAGCGTTTGTTTTAAAATTTAATTTATTTTTTCCGGGGGTATGTGGACCACTTTTAATGGAACTTAAGGCTTGGTTTGGTTTGGTTTGTAATGTGGACCACTTTTAAAACTCAAGGAGTCAATGTATTTTTTTAATTATAACCTATAAAGCATAGACATCTCTTCGGCGGCAACGTATGGGTATCCGACATGTGTCGAACACGGATACACGGCGGACATGCGATGGACATGTGTTGGACACTATCTAACATGTCTAGAATTTTTTTGTATTTTTTTCCAATCAAACACTTTGCGGACACGCTCACAGACACTTGAGGGACATTGCGAGGAGAGAGAGAGAGAGAGAGAGAGAAGAAGTCGCTCACCTGTAAACCCTAGGCGAAGCTGTCGAAGCTTTTTAAGGTCCCCTATTGAAGCAATCGCAGATTCGCAAGTAGGTTTCTCTCTCTCTCTCTCATCATCTTCGTTCTTCTCCCTCTGCTTTAGTTTCTTCTTCTTTTCTTTTATTTTTTCCCTTTAGACTCTGTTTTTTAGTCTCTCTCTCCTCTGTTTCTTTCTCTCTCTTTTTTTTTCTTCTCTCTTTTCTCTTTAATTATATATTTTCTGAACCCCTTTTATGAGGTCAACTATTGGATAAGAACAAAATTTTGGTAACCCCTTTATTTTTTAATATTCATCTTTGGCCCCAACATGCGTAGAGCAAATTATTTTTATTCGAAGAAAAATTAAATTTCTTGAAATTGCTCAATTTATTTATTAGGTAAAGTGTTGAAATTGATGAGTGTGTATATATATATATTTAGAAAAATGCTTGAGAGCTCTAAAATAAGAGCTCTAAACCATGCACTAATGACATGGAAATGTGTGGGGTCCAGCCTGATGTGATGTTTTAGCTTGAAAATTTTTTTTTTTTGGACATGCCAACTCATTAGAGCTCTTTTAGAGCTCTACTTTTAGAGGTCTATAGCATTATTGATATATTTAAATATTTGTTCATGTTATTTGTATTTTTTATTACTTCTCAATTTTTTTAAATAAATTTTTTGACATAATAAATAAATAAAATTATATATTTTGAGTGTGTCCTCAGTGTGTCGTTCCCCTACTTTTTGAAAATTTGTGTGTCCGCTTGTCAGTGTCGTGTCATGTGTCCGTGCTTCTTAGATTATAACTTTAGGGTTGCATTATAATTTATCCTAATACTTGATTTTTTTAAGGCAGTGTTAACTTGGGTTTTGTACTAGTAAATGCTACCTAAGACGCACAGAATATCTTACACCAAAGGTGGGTATATCAAGCCTGTTTTCCTGTTTGTAAAATCAGACAGAATGTTGCATCTGATTCCAGTTTAATTTAGAAAATCTGAGAGAAGATAAAGGTTGTCAGTTTATTAGTTATGCAGATTGCTTCTCATGTCTAAACTCAACCTGGCATTTTGGTAGAAATTTAGTCTAAACCTGTAATATTCACCCATGTGGCAAATAGCCCTGCTCACAAAAGAATACTATCGGAACTGTTCTTGTCGACTCATCTCCACTTTGCTGAAAAATTAGTATCAATGGGTAGTATAAGATTTCTGATATATGATCATAGATACGGTGATGTATAGATGTTGATGGTTACAAGTCTGAATCCATATTTAGAAGTGTTATTATATGCACATTACTGCTGTTTAGTCTTTCAATAACTGTCTATTATAGCAAATCTCATTGCTTAAGAACTATGACCAATCAATTGAACCTTTAACAACCTCCAGATTGATTTGGTATGATTAATGTTTACTTTTGTTAAGGCTTGACTACTCCTGTTAGAGTTTATTTTCTCTTTAAGAACATGCTTTGCCTTTGAATGTTATGATCAGGCTTATGGAAATTTTAGCAATTTTGCAGGCTGTGATGGCTAGTGACTTCTCTATTGCGCAGTTTCGATTTCTGGAAAGACTTCTGGTTGTCCATGGACACTGGTGCTATAAGAGAATTGCTCAGATGGTAATAATTAAAATAAAATAAAATTAAAAAATTATGTTGGCATTGCATGTTAATGATGGTTTTGGCATATTCTCAGTTGCGTAGCATGGTTGTCCATATGCCTTCATGCTACTGTTGTTTCATCTCTAATTCAAACTGCAATTCTTTGTATTCAGATCTGTTATTTCTTCTACAAGAATATAGCTTTTGGTCTCACAATCTTTTACTTCGAGGCATTCACTGGCTTTTCTGGGCAATCGGTTTATGATGATTGGTACATGCTACTATTCAATGTTATTCTGACCTCACTGCCTGTCATTTCACTTGGAGTATTCGAGCAAGATGTTTCTTCAGAGATCTGCTTACAGGTATGTTTGCCAATAATAATGCACCCTCTCATAGGCCCATAATAACTCCACACCCTCATCTGAAATTTCATTTTTTGTATTATGCTAAGAAACACCGACACAACATGACACGGCACTAGTTGGACATTTTCTAAGACCTGTCGAACACACATACAAACACGTCCTATTATTTTAAAAAAATTCTACTCGGACATACTTCAGACACTTGGGAACATATGTTCATTGCTTTTACAAGAAATAAAAGAAAAAAACAACGTAAAATTTATACAAATTCTCCTTTTTTAGAGTTCTAAAAATAATTAATTATGAATTAAATATTCATATATATTATATATAATAATTGGTTATCCTTATATAAGACATAATAAATATATAAAATTATATATTTTACGCGTGTTCCTCACATGTTGTGTCCTACCTTTTTTTTGAAAATTTATGTGTTGGCAACATGTTCATGTCGTGTTGTGTTACGTGTCTAAGCATGTGCTTCCTAGGTATTATACTTTGCTGCTTTCACACACTAATACATAGCACATGCATTTTGCAGTTCCCAGCACTTTATCAGCAAGGCCCAAAAAACTTGTTCTTCGACTGGTATAGGATATTTGGGTGGATGGGTAACGGGCTCTACTCTTCAGTCGTCATTTTCTTCCTTAACATTATCATCTTCTACGACCAAGCTTTCCGTGCCGGAGGCCAAACTGCCGACATGTCAACCGTGGGCGCAACCATGTTTACTTCCATAATCTGGGCTGTCAATTGCCAGATTGCACTAACTATGAGTCACTTCACGTGGATACAACACCTATTTGTCTCTGGCAGTGTTGCCACATGGTACCTTTTTCTTTTACTCTATGGCATGGTGTCCCCAATTTATTCTGGGAACGCCTTCCAACTACTTGTAGAAGCCCTCGCTCCTGCCCCGATTTACTGGTCTACTACGCTTCTAGTAGCCATCGTTTGCAATCTTCCTTATCTAGCTCATATATCTTTTCAACGGTGTTTCCATCCAATGGATCATCACATCATCCAAGAAATCAAGTACTACAAGAAAGATGTTGAGGATCAACATATGTGGACTAGAGAGCGGTCTAGAGCAAGACAGGAGACCAAGATTGGGTTCACAGCAAGAGTAGATGCGAAGATCAGGCAATTGAGAGGGAAATTGACAAAGAAGCATTCGGCACCAGTTTCACAAGCTGTAATGTCCTCATTGTAGCATTCACCGTGATTTTGTTATTATTTTTAGCCTATTTCTTGCTATTCTTTTGTATAATATTTAGGATTTGGCCGGTTGCGATTTTGTTTTTTGTTTTTGTGGCCTTTTTTTGATTCATTTCATGGTTATGTTGTTATTTAATGTAGTGGGATATCTTGAAGTCCCAATTCATTATACAAGAGCTTTGAAGAAGTTGTACGTACAATATTTATAAGATCTCATTACAGCTTGTGAAAATTGTTCAAATCAACCTTCATTTTTTTTTTTTTTTTTCTGTTCCTGTTACCATATTGTAAATTGATACATACCTTCTGTGCCCATAAAGTTGGGAAGAGCTCTGCACAGCTTTAAGTATTTTTTTTTTTTTGGATGAATAAGTCATAAAGCTTTAAGTTCATATACAAAACAGAAAAATTAGGAAACATGAAAACTTGTCAAGAATTTTACCTTAAAAAGTGATGTGTGGTCTAGATTTAATTGTTGTGTAGTGGGATCCATACTTGAAACAAATTACAATCAGACATTGTCTTTTTGAGTGTTTTTCTAAGTAAATTTTCAGAGTTTATAGCATTGTTGGTATTATTAAAAAGGGCATGGATTTCAAGGGCAAATTAATACGGCTGTGATAGAGAACACTAGGTGTAGAGTTTTAAATTGAGCTCTACATAATTGGCAAGGGTAAAAATACAAAAATAAAGAAAAAAAGAAAAAAAAAAAAGAGAAAAAGGCAAATCATCACGAAGAAGATAAATTAGAGCTCCTCTAGAATTCCTAATTTAGAGCTCTTAAGTATTTTTGGTAGAAGAAAAGTGAAGTAGGTAGTGGTTAAGTGGAGGAGGTGATTTGTTGATGACAGTTACTGAGAGATGGCAGTTGTGTTGGTTCTGCTTCTGATGGTGATGGCAGTCACTGCTAATTGCAGCACAAGAAAAGGTTAATTTCATTTTTATCTCTTAAATTATTATTATTTTATCTATTTTATTTATAAATTATTAATTTGATCTATTTAGTTTTTAATGTTTCTTATTATAGTTCATGTGGTCCAATGAGAGAAGGTTGTACAAATCAGTAATTGTAAAACTTTATTTGTTTGGTAAAATTGTCATTTTGTACAAATCAATAACCATTGAAAATTGATCAGATCGATAAAATTGTTATTTCAAAATTTGAACAACTTAAATCATACTATATATATATTTTTTTGGTTACTATGTCAAACAAATTACATCCTACAACCAATTTGATGGATGTTTTGTTGTATGTTTAAATTTTAAAATGACCTTTTTGACCATCAAATTAGATTTCAACGATTACTAATTTGTACAATCTTCTGTAATTGGACTGCATGAGTCAAAATAAGAAATTTTAAAGATTAAATAGATTAAATTAATAGTTTAAAAATAAAATAGATAAATGGTAATAGTTTAGAGATAAAAATGAAATAAACCTTAAGTAAATAACATGGTTGTTGACTTTCAAAACTCATAACTCAGTACACAGAATAAGTGTCTCGTACTCCACCCCATCAGCTCCAGCCAACACAACCCTACCCATACCCAGCTTCGATGACCTTTCCCAACCTCTCCCCATCATTGCCAGCCCATCCACAATCCATCCCTACCACCGTTGTCCCTTTCTCAACCTCCCTCAACTCTGCAACTACAAGAGCACAAAATACTTAGAAAACTTGAAAACTGAACCAACTTGATCTCTATGGGTTAGGTTGTTCGATTCTGAATTTTAAAATCATCAAACTAATAAGATTAAATTGATTCTCATTAGGGTTGTTCACAAAACCATCCGACCTGCCACTCTACGGTTGGTTCTGCTACCTTTCACAGCTAGAAATAGGTGCTAAACAATGAAAAAATTGAATTACGATTCAGTCATCGGATTCAGAATGTTCCACCCGAATACAATCAATCCGACCGAAGATATATTTACGCTATACTATACACGTGGTATAATTTTATTTGTTGATGACTTATCACTTACATCATAATTAATGCTCTGCCATCAGTCCACTCTCTCATATGAGAGATTTACTTCACCAACACACTACATCATTACATAGACAAAAACCCTTTCCTCTTCTCTCAATTAATAAATCTCTCATCAATCCACTCTCTCCATTCACTTCATCAATACACACTGCTGTGCTAAAGGCACAGCAGTGACTGTTGTATTTCAATTTGAGATGTATTATGAGTTTATTTTTGTGATCCAAACCATTCATTTGTAGGGTTTGTTGAGTACTTCATACCTACAAAAAATCATATTAATCAAATATCAATAACTATATGATCGATAATCAAAAAAATAAACAATAAGTTTTTCTTTTGAGAAATAGTATAAAAGAGGGGAGGCTATCCCCTCCTATTTGGGACCTCAAAACAAGTTTTCTACCACTGAAATTCCTTTGGAATTCAGTGGTTTTAAGGCCAAAAAGAAGTTGTTTGAAAAGCTTGAAAGTTAGCTCAAAAGGCCATACAAGCCAAGGAGCAAGAGGGAGGAAACACCCCCTAGCCAAACATGGCTCAAACCAATACTTTTAGGACTGAAAAACAGAGTTTTTGTAGTTCAACACCACCCCAAAAACAGCCCCAAAGTAGTTGCAAACTATGGCAAAGCTAGTATGCAAAATAAGCTAAAAGGGAGAGAGTTCTTACCCTTGATGCACAGCTGCAAAATAGGCACAAATCTGAGCTCAAATCACCTTTTGGAGCTCAAACAAAGTCCCAAAGAATCTCAGCTCAATGGTGGTGAAGTTTGGTTAAGGGTGCTTAGGCAAAGGAGAGGTGTATCTAAGCTTTCATGCACAAAAGGGCAAGAGGAGGTGAACTTCTAGAGAGAGGGGCAGAGATTTAACTCTGAAAATTCTAGAGAGAGAGGAGTTTTTAGAGAGAGAGGCTCCCAAAATTGCTTCAATGTTCTCTTATGTTCTAACCCCTTGAATATGAGATATAAGGCTCTCATATATAGCAAAAATAAGCTCAGGGTCGAAAATATCTGATTTGGGACAGTTGGAGTAAGCTGGAAACAGCTGGAGGAGAAATATATTCAAAAATTCTGAGTTTGTGTCACTCTTGGCCGGCCGGCCATCTTTGGTGCCGACCTGCTACTTGTGATGGCCGATCGGCCATCTCCATGGCCGACTGTGCACATTTGTGGCCGATAGGACATTCTGCTCTGCAGGTCCAACTTCAAATGGGCATAACTCCTTCATATGAACTCCTTTTCAGGTCATTCTTGTGTCTAAAATGAAGCTTCGGAAGTAAGATTTTTAATGGTGATAGCCTCAACTCAAAATTCCAAGTGTTCTAAGAGATATCCCTCTTTTAGTGAAGGCTGCTCAGTTTTGGTCCAACCGGAATGATGCCCAACTTCAACCAATCATATCTCCCCCATCCGGACTCGTCTTTAGGAGATTCTTGAGTGCAAAATGAAGCCCCAGAAGTCTTCTTTCCAACGGTGGTGGCCTTATAGATTAAATCCAAGTATACAAAAGGATAGGCCCGATTTAGCAAGGACTGCCCGACTCTCTCTTAACGGTTCATGCCCAACTCCTTCCCCAACTGGGTTTCTTCCCTCTTCTCCAATTTTTCTCAACTCCAAACCCCTAGATAAGGTGTTTTGAAAGATTTTTTAGAGATTTCACCTCTCTTTTATTCATTTCCACTTTGTCCTTGCTCGGTTTGTCGAAAAACGCAACATTTAACAAAATGCGAGCGTCGGAACATCGCAGAAACTTTGTTTCAAAAATGTTTTGAAAGAGAGGGTTTTAAGGTCTAAAATTTTTTGTCAAAATAGTTTTAGTCCAAAAATGGGGTGTAAGGTTGGGATTTGACTCTCTCCTTGTCGAAGAAATTGGACCTTTGCCCTGCACATCTTTCACCACCAAGTAAACCATCAGTAGTGTTCAAGTCTTAAGGGCTGTCAAAAATGGGGTGTCTACACGGCTTTGCTTGAAGCCGCGATGGAGGTCTGTGCAAATGGCAGCAGCTCTGGCTTGTTGAAGAAGAAGGCTGACCTCTCGATCTAGAGAGAGAATAGGCTGAGAAATGGGTTTGGCGGCTGAGCAAAAAGTTTGTGAGGTTTAGGGTTTTGGGCCCTTTCCTTAAATAGAAAAAAAGGGGGGCATTATGCCTTGAATATTCCATCAAACCTTCTATATATATGTATATGTATATATAAAAAGGGTCAGCTCACTTTGCTGACTTGCCAAACAAGAAAAAATGTGTGTATGAGCCTTATCTTTTCATATTTGTTCAAGAATAAGAAAATAGGTGCTTTATTATTCTTTGGTTGGAATAAAAATATATATATATATGTTTTCTCAGATGTTGTAAAAATATATCAGTGGGACCAAAAAAAAAAAACAAAAAAGAAGAAAAAGTTTTAAAAATATATATATATAAATAAAAAAAAAGAAAAAAAATTATATATTTATTTATTTAATATTACTTGTCAATTTCATCTGTAAATTGTGGTGAGTCATCAACTTTATCCATAGGCTCTGCCAAGACAACATATTTCTGGGGACGTGATGCGAAGCAGGGCCGAAGGAGTGACAATATGCATGTCCGAGAAATTTAAAATTTCTCATACACGCAAGGGGCCAATGTAAGAGGAGTTAATTTGAGTCCACTAAATTAATTAGGCCCAATAGTCCAAGGTTGGTAGGCCCGAATTTATCGCAAGTCCAAGATTGGTGGGCCCGGATTTATCGCCATCAAACGGGCCGAATCGCTCTAAGCCTCGAAAGGGTTCGGATCCATGAACTTAGAGACTTACTCGAACTCGAACTCGAAAGGGTTCGGATCCATGAACCTAGAGATTTGAAGCACTTGGCTTCGAACGGATTCAAACGCAATCTAGAAGCCGCTCTATCAATGAGTCCCAGAACACTTGCAGGTTCAGAGCTTTTCGGGATCTATGCACCAGAACCATGGGCGTAATGGAGTTCGAACAAAGGACCCGATCCCGAGGACGGTGAGTGGAGATAAATTCACTTTTCGGTTAAACTAGCCTATACCCGGGTCGAGGTGGCACGACCTCGTAGGGTCCATGAGACTCGGCAATATTTAGCGGCGAGGGGTCCTCTAGGACTACCTCGGCCCTTTCGGATGATTGGGGATCATTGGCTAGGTGTGGCTAAGAAGAAGGGTTCGCCGAGAGGTTGATCTCCTCTTCGAGGTTTTCCTCATCCTCGGAGAGGTCACCTCCTCGGACAAGGTGGTTAAAGAGAATATTTCCCATGTGCCTTGCACATGGGCTCCATCCTACATCATGAGGTGCCTATAAATAGCACCCACCCATAGCTTTACAAGGGATGGATTTTGGGGGAGAAAACTCTTGGGAAAGAACTAATTTCCCTTCTCCATTATCAACCTTGAGAGTGAAAGTGAGAGATCCATGGGAGAGCCTTGCCATTATTCTCTCTCTAGCTACTTTGCCTTCTTCTTCACCCAATCTCTTATCTCCATCATCTCTTTACTTTTGTGTTCTTAGTTGAGACTATTGAAGAATCTAAGCCTCTCATCATTTTCTAGAGAATTCGAATTTTTCTTCAAGGATCTTCGAATTTTCCAACGGCGTTCTTGAACCCACTCATACAGGTTAGAACCGGTAGGTTGGTTGAGTGGTGTTTGAAGTTGATTGACACATCGTCATTTTCGGAATTGCTTTGGTCCGAGTAAATGGCGATACGGTTGAGTAGTACCTTAGGTGCTACTTGAGTGCATTGAACATTGCTTGTGTATATATATATGGTTGGTGTGAAATTGTGGAATCCCTCGAGTCAGGAAAACGTGTTAGAATTTGGATTGTTGAGGTGTGCGTTTGTATTAGTATGTATTATTGATTATCTATGGTGATGTTTGTAATGGTGTGGAGATTCCAACTTCTGGGAAATTGTGTGTGTTGTGTTATCTCTTGTAGCACCATGATTGTTTCTATTCATTGTTATTAAAGATATGTGTGGGAGATATGTTGTGACATCAGTGAGTGTGTGATAGAAATTGTTGGGTGATGGTTGGGATTCTTCGGATGTTTGTTGAGAAAATGAATTGGAAGATGATTATTGGTTTTTATAACCTCTCATGGCATTTTGTTTCAACTAGAAACCTTGGGGTGAAATTTTACATTTTGTTTTGGAAAAATGTTTGCAAAACAATTGGTTTTACTTGGAGATTATGAAACGAATTTTTGTTGGAAAACGAAGTGAGTATGGTCAAATTTTGAAAAAAAAAATATACTTCATATAATCAAACAACTCTCGTTTTGACAAGTTACGTGATTGTTTCTTTACCTTGTGTGGTTGAATTGTGCAGTAGCCTAACTTATTTTGTTAGTTAAGTGTTTTGGTTTGAGCGAGTTCGTGTTGCTTATTTTTGATTGGGACAGAGGGTTATCTTTGTGGACTATGGATTTTGGGTGTACTTCTTTTCCTCGATGAGGATTGACTGTGGGTCCTTGGTTGGAAGTGTAGTTTTCCTTTGATGTTAGAGTGTAGAGCACTCGGTTGTTGTTTGGCCATATATGCGTGGGTAAAATGTGGTTGGTGTTTGGGGTGGAAGTACCTTGAGAGTCTTTGGGTCACCAAGGTGTTGGACCGAGATCCGGAAGGTGTTCTGTGTATAGATCTAGTTTTAAGTTCGGTGTTGTGCTTTCATTTGTGTTTGGATTGCCATTTGTTTAAGTTATTTTCTTAATTCGAGGATCGAATTTCTTAAGGTGGGGAGGTTGTAGCACTCCAGAATTTTTTTTTTCTCTTCTCATCGCTTGAGCGATGGAATGATCGTTCGAGCGGTCTTGCGAAGCTCCCAGTACTTTTGCAGGTCTGAGATTCTAAGAGTTATTGATTTTTGCTCGAGTGCAAGGTTGGTCGCTTGAGCAGTGTGGTGTCTCTGACGCTCAAGTGCAGGAGTGGCCGCTTGAGCGGTCTGGTTGGGATTCAGCATCTATAAAAGCCATTTTTGTCCACTTTTCTTCATTTTCTCATATCATTTCTCTCTCATTTTCCTCCATTCCACCATTTTTGAGGGTTTCAAGCTTTCAAGCTTAATTTTCATCCCTTTCTACTTATTTTCTACCCTACTTATTTTCTACCCCATGTTCTTTTTATAAAAATGTAGGGCACGACTTTCTATCCATCTAAGCGGATTGCGTTTTCATCGAAGTTGGAATTTTGGGCTTCTTTTCTTCTTGCTAGAGGTAGGGATTCCTTGCTTCTTTACAATATTTTTGTGTAGATAGATGGGTGGTACTTTGTGTATTGCATAAAAACCTCTTATTGAGGGTATCTTCTCAAAAGCATGTAAAGGAAGTTAGGGTTTTCAAATTTATGGAATTAAATGTGAAATTGAGGTAGGTTATGGAAGTGTTGGGTAGGTGGAATGTGATTTTGTGCCTCTAAGTAAAAAGCCCTAAATTTGGTCTAACCGTAATTATGGACTTACTTTAAACACAAGTATTTGTTTTAAT
Source organism: Camellia granthamiana (assembly GCA_036172215.1). Lineage (NCBI taxonomy): Eukaryota > Viridiplantae > Streptophyta > Magnoliopsida > Ericales > Theaceae > Camellia > Camellia granthamiana. The sequence continues at coordinate 36,595,065 of CM069906.1, read as the reverse complement.
TGACTTTAATTTCTTAAAATTAAGTATGTGATTGGGTAAGATGAGTATACGTAATGAGACTCAATCATTGTGAAAATAGTATTGGTATGTGAGGGTTATGTTTGGGAAGAATTGATTATTGGAAATTGAATTAATAAGTTATGGGAAGTGTAAGATTCTAATTGTGTTATATAAGTGAATATAAAGAGTTGGTGTTAATTGTAGAGAAGTAAATAATATTGTGGAAAACAAATTGTAATTGTTTCTAAAGATAACTCCTATGTTTATTATGGAATGTGTTGTTGGTTTATTGTATAATGAAAACGATGAACGATGTGGCTGGTTTATCCATGAGTTATAATAACGGATAACATTATGAATTGATGGATTGTGATATTGGAATAAGGGTCTGTTTCTTCCGGCTTATGACCAATAAAGCGTGGTGTTGGATATAGGTTTCGCATTCCTTCTGGAGTAGCGCCTGGAAAAGCGTGTGGTTTGTTGAGATATGTGGAGGTTCCACAATCCTTCTAGCTTGTGACCAGTAAAGCGTGGCGCTTGACAGAGGTTCTACATTCTTATCGGAGTAGTTCTCGAAAAAGTGTGTGGTTTGTTGATATGGCCTGGTAATAGAGCCTATTGTAGTTTGTGGACTTGTACAAAATATTTATAATGGGATTGGTATGCATGAACGTTATAAATGGAAATGAATTGATTTGTTTTTATATGGATTGGCTATTTGGTATATGTTGAGACAATTGTAGTTACATGTATATAATAAAGTTATGCGAAAGAGGGTGGGAAATGGCTAGTAGTGATGAAAAAGGTAGGAGGAGCATATGATCATTGGTAATGAATGGTTCATTGATCTAACATTTCTTTTTAAAATGTTAAAAAGGGGCTTTTAAGAAAGAGTTTTCTTCGAATAGTCTTAGTGGATTTTCATGAGAAAGGTATTATCTATGTGTATGGTATTTTGAATAAAAACACATTACTTATTAAAGTATCATTATTTAGCATTCATGATGACATGTATCTATTGATCTTATTGTGGAGAATCATGATAGATCTCTACTGGACATATTTGTTTCCCACATTATTTTTACCATTTTTAGGAACGGAGTCGGAAACACCGGTTTGAAGATTAGAGAAGTCTAAATTTCTTTTATGTATGTTGTAATACAAAATGTAAATGAGAGATATGTAGTGAATTGAGAATTGTGAGTGACTTCTCATGTAATTGTTTTCTATGAGCATTTCAATGTAAACTTTGGCATTGGCATGTATTATTGTTGTATTTATTCGAGAGAGAAAATTTTCTATTCACCTATGTGTAAGGTTATTCCCATACATGTTATGTAATTTGACTTAATTTAAAGGTTTTGGTAATGAGTTCAGATAATAAAATTGGAGTGTGACAACTACTATGCCACATTCAATTGTTGTTTATATTTGGTAAATATATATCTGTATTATATTTTCTTTCAAACATTAAATATAATTAATATATTTTACAAATAATAAATATAAATATGTTTTATGTAATTATAAATTTATCTTAAAATTGAAAAATAATTTAAATAAATGTATCTTCATTTTTATGTTATTATTAAATAATTTTGAATATATTTATAAAATAATTATGACGTCACGGTTTGATTATGATACAACCGACGGTTAAACTGGTGACCCATCCACCCGATCCCTTTTCTGGTTTGTTCACCGGTCTGATTGTTAAAGCATTAGTGAGTAGTGAAACACCAACTAACAAATTTAGTTGCCAAAAGTATTAGTTGTTTTTTCCGACCAATCACTTGGTCGCCAAAAGAGGAAAAACCAAACCAAAATTTTCCTCCTACTACAGGTTTTGGTCGCCACATAATACAGTAGGTATGCAACCATCAAAACGATGTCATTTTGATATTTGTGACCAAAATTCATTAGTATCTAAAAGTTTTTTGGCTCTCGATTTTTTTTTTTTCCCGCTTCTAGTTTTCGCGACGAATATTTCAAATTAGTTGCCAAATACAATATATCTCCGACTATATCACATTAGTTGTGAAAAGTTAAAACTTATGGCTACTAATTTTTTTTTTTATTTGGTCGAAAAATATGTGCCTTTCGCGACTAAATAATATTTAGTTGGCAAAAGTGTAATTTCTTGTAGTGCTAGTACCCACAACCTTTCTCCATCACCCTGCAACCCTTTCCTATTGCTCCCACAAGCCCTACAGCCCTAACCCTCGGGATTAATTGAGATAGAGAGAGAGAGAGAGAGAGAGAGAGAGAAGAAGAAGAAGAAGAAGAAGAAGAAGAAGAAGAAGAAAAAGAAGCAAGAAGAAGAAGAAGAAGAAAGATGGAGGAGTTAGGGAGGTCAAGGAAGAGGAAAGATGAGATATCGCGAGGGTGAAAGTGAGATAATGAGTAGTGCGTTGCAAAGGTGAAAGGCAACGAGGGAAATGGGGTGTCATGATCCCATCTCAATAATATGAACATATTCCAAGGGTGTCATCTTCATACATGATACAAGAGTTTATGATATTCATTCATAGCAAAACAATAGTATAGCTTTCATAAAATATAATAGGTTTTGCATTTAAATCATAATTTATCAAACATAACTTTACTACACTATTACTCACAAATGGTTTTGAAAAAAAGGGCTTCTTCCTTCAAAAGTGCTTGACCTACACAAACTAGCATTTAAAGATTGATAAAGCAAAATGCGAAACGAATGTGTCAACTTAACTTCAATTTTCTTTCTTAATTACTCTTACTTTAATTCAGTTTCTAAGTCTTATTCAATTCTATTTTAAGTCTCAAATGAGTATAATGAGGTCTGGTGCATCAAAACGAACTAAAAGGACGAAATTGGGTAAATGTGTTGGCAAATTCGCTTGGGTGGATTTGTTAAGCTTAGAAAATCAGTTTGGGCGGATTGAGGAAATGACTTCCATTTACAGTGTAATTTCAATCTGCTGTGCAAAATTTCTAGCAGCACAAGCGGTTTTAAGCAGGCAAAACGGGTTAGTGTGTGTTTTGGTCTTTTTTATCCATTCCTTCCACCAAAGCTTCAAGTCATGATAATTCAAGTTTCAAAATGTAAATTAATGATAGGAAATCCATGGAAAAGCATTCACCCTGTTTGGTTTCACTTTTCTAAGTTAATTTTCAGAATTTTGTTTTGAAAAGTATTTTAAGAGATAGATTATTGTTTGGTTATCCAATTTTGGAATGGCAATTCAAAATTCCCTCCAAAATACATTAACTATGACCTAGTGGGATTTTTGATTTTGGGTCTAACAATTACACCAACCAATCATTAAGAAAATATAATATTTATATTTTCAAAGTGGTCTAGAAAATTCAAAAATTTTAGATTTTGGTTTTTTTTTTGGTTTTTTTTTTTTTTTTTTGTGTGCAGGAGGGGGGGGGGATAACCAACCAGAAACTGCAAAATTTTCTAAAAATTGAAATCAAAACTATGGAACCAAATAGGCTGATTTGTATGCAAGAATTCAAGGTTCAAACTGAATCTAAACATGATTTTCACAACAAATCTATACAACCTATTTTCTTTTCCAACCTTTTTCTTCTTTGTTCCAAAAGATGAATTTGACCTTGCCAAAACTCTTGGAAAAAAAACTCTTGAAAATCATAAGAGAACATGAGGGTTTTTCTTTCTATGCAATAAGAACATCAAAATTAAGATCAAAATGGCAAAAATCTAAGCTGTCTAGCTTGTTTTCCAACCTTTTTTATCTCTTTTCCTCACAACTTCATTACTAATAATCCTAACTTCTTCTCAATCTTAGATGATAGGTAGGATGATTACAAGAATTAGGGCTCAAAACTTACCTTAGGATGATCAAAGATGGAATCCTAGATGAATTCTTCAAGCTCTTTTCTTTCCCCTTTGTTTCTCCTTCCTTCTCTTTCTTTCTCCTTTTTTCTAGTTCCTTTGACCCCAGCAGATTTTTTTGCTTGTCCTCAAATTTATCTTGTCTGATCTAAATGAGACAAAAGGATGAATAGGCCAAACGGGGAGGTGTGTGCATGCTTCACCTACTTGTATACTTCACCAATTTTCTAATTGAACTTATTCAACTTACTTAATCAAGGTTAGAACTAATTAATCAAGGTTAGGTTTAATCTTCATAGCTTAATTAATCATGATTAAGGTTCATTAATCTTACTTAATTAACACTAATCATGTTTAGAAAATGACATATAGTATTAAAATGACGAGCACATTAGTCTAAGATCTTTAAGATCTTTCAGCTCTTCAATAAGTGCATAGACACATCCTAGCATTCACAGATATAAGCTTAAGGCATTCTTCTAACTCTTAATAATCTTCAAATATTTCTATTCTTAAGTTTGTCTCATCAAGGCATGTTTCTCACTTCTAAATTTCTTAGCAATTGCATTCATCCTCTAAGGTTTCATCTTAGCCATCCATGTTTCTATCTCTAAAGCATTTTAAGGTAATCAAATTATGTATTCGGTCATGTCATATAAAAGTGCTTTTAATGTGATACGCGCTTGCTTGCTATGTTCAAGAGGTGATTAGTTCCTAAGTCTTAATAGTTGATAGTGAGATTCTCATGTTCAAAGCTTCCTAACTACTCGTTTCTAAGCTTTACTTTAAGTATTTGTGTAATAAGATAGTTAATTTGGCTTAAGGTATTCAAGGATGGATAACAATATAGTTATGGCATGTGATATTGTTTGGGGTGTTATAGGGGGCTTGTTGAAAGGGAATTGTAGTGGAAATGGGGTCACTAGAAGGTAGTTGTAATGGGGAGGCAATCGTTGGAGGGCAACCGTGGCTCAAGAGGTGAAGGTGTGGGCTAGAATTATAAGTAATGAAGGTAGAATTAGGAATGAGAGGTAGGGGTTGAATGGGGAAAAAAAAATTTAATTTGGAATTGAGGGTTCAACGAAAATAGGTGGAGATAAATAAAAGCACTCCAAAAATGATGTAAATGATGAGATCTCACAAAATTAATAGATTACAATCAAGATTATCTATTAAAATCATATTCTAAACATGTGATGCCCTAATTAACCTATGTGGAGGGGTTAATCCCACATGCAAAAGCTTCATCAATCAGAAAGGAATGGCTAACATCCAAATCGAAACTGACTCCCAATTGGCTATGGAACTCATCCGAGACGGAGCTGGAGAGAACTCACCATATCGAGCACTTATTCAAGACGCAAACTTCATACTCAGAAGATGTCAATGCACTATTGCCACAATTCCTAGGGAAGCAAATCACAGTGCAGATGCTATGGCTAATCTTGGAGTGAATCAGCAGGAACACCTCCTCGTTGTAGAAGATCCACCTAGTTCTATTTTCTCTTTGTTAGCTACTGACATGATAAATGTTGGTTCAAGAAGGGATCCTACTATCCCAGGACTTTAGTGTTGTAATATGTTTTTCTCTTCATTTGAATCAAAAAAAGAAAAAGAAAAAAAAGCTTCATCAATCATTGTACAAGAATTCTTCCACTCTTATGAGAAGTTGAGTGTTAAATGAGATCGAGTTGGTCATGAGTAGAACTTAAATAATTAGATTCTTAAATGATATATAATCGAGTTAAGTCACGAAATTTTAAGTCTTGAAAACTTAACAAGTTTAAAAATGTGTTCAAGTTAGATTGTTTACATAATGAACTGATTTTAAATGAAATTCTAATGACTCAAACATAAGGCTTAAGTAGTTTGGTTAATTTTACGGTCCTATTTACTCCATATAATAATTTGTTATTTAGAGAAAAGCCTCATTCAGCTTCTTGCAATTTGGGTGATAAATTTTTTTAAAGGAAAATGAAGATGCGATTATGAATTTCTTTGATTTACTCTTTGGATAAATGTGATTCGTGATTATTTATTTATTTATTTATTCAATTGCAATTAATTTCTTAGATTAATTCAACTCCAACTCTTCTATAGTAATCTTATGCTCTATTTGATTCAATGGAATAAGATGGAATGGAATAGAATAGTCACTCCTTAAGCTCCCTTATGGAATGATCATTCGCTTATAATGGTGTATGATGATTCCATTTACAATAAATTTTTCTTCCCTTTTTTAGTCAACCAAATATGAGAATGAATATTTTGATAGAATAAGCATTTCATTCTACTCCATTCCAGTGAACCAAAAGGTTATTGCCTAATATAGGAATAAAGAAAGAGATGAGATTAATTTTGTACAAGGATAATATCTGCATGGGATTGGAACTTAAAATCACTAAAAATGAGAAATATGATATTAACCTTGTTTGATTATTTTTGTTTTTTTAAATTGAGTGTTTTTATTTTTCACATTTTTATTTTTTTAGTGAATTTTTAAAAATATTTTAAGTAATTTTTTTTTTAGATACACCTAATCTAGATGGGAGCTTTTTTAATAAATCCTCTTTCTAAGTGTTTTATTCCATCTAACCCAAAACGTTTTTGATTATTCCAATAAGTCCCAAACCTAGCAATTTGTCCAAAACACCCCTAGATGTTTTTGCACATTTATTTCCATTCAAACAATCACAACCCAAAAACATAGGAGCAAATCACCAAATATATACCAGTTCTCATCATCTCATCGTCTCGTTATTTGAATCCTCCATTGTTATTCTCATCATCTTATTGGCTCTGCATCCCACCGTCCCACCATCGTTGCGCCATTACCGACGATTGAAACCCTATTCCGAAGTGAAGAATCAATTCTGTGAAAGTTTGCATCAATCAACTAGATGCAGACCAAACGTAAGCACCCATATTTCTTCCTCTTTTGTTTGTATAATCATCGAACGATTATTTAGCTCAATGTGAACTTTCAAATGTGTTGTTCATATTATTATTGTTGTTTTCCTCCTTTCTATGATTGTTGTTCTTGTTGGTGTTGTTGATGATGTTCAAAAGATGTGAATCACTCATTTTTGACCATTTTTTTTCTCCTGAAAATAAAGAAATAGCTAGCTAATATATTGTCCATGTTCGATGATAATGTAGTGATGTCAACATTTGCATCATGTGGACATTCTGCTTGTTAAGTGGTTGTAATATGTTATTATTTTATATTATGTCGTTATTTTCTCCTTTTTTGTGATCGTTGTTTTTGTTAGTGTTGTTGATGGTGTTCAAGGGATATGAACCCCCAATGTTTGGTTATTTTTCAGAAAAAAAATGAAAGTGACATGATATATTGTCCATGTGAATGTTCACACCATATATTTGGTTGTTTGTGATGATATTTTGTGACTGTTTGTATCATATGAATGTTCACACTTTGCTATCCCCATTATTGGTCATTTATTTCATATTTACATTTATGTCAACTATGAACAGTGTAGTAATAATGGTTCATGTGATATGTTTACATTATTTTATTTTGTTCTCAGCATGGTTCATATTCACATTGTGGTTATGCTCAAGGCAAACATGATTTAATGTGATATGTTTACAATTTTTTTATTGTGTTCATTATATTTCACATCATGTGAACATTGACACCATGTGGACATTCTTATTCTTAAGCGGTGATAATTATTGTTTTTGCTCCCTTTCTGTGATTGTTATTGTTGTTGTGGTGTTTAAAGGATGTGACCCCCCATCCTCTTTTTCTTTTGTTTTTTATATTTTTTTATAGGAAATAATGAAATAATTGGCTGATATATTATCCATGTGTGTAGATTATGTAGTGATATAAACATTTACACTGATTAATGATGTGATGATGTTAATGTCCACACATATCCCACCAATTACGTGAAACCAATTTGAATATTCGTATAGACACTCACTAATGTGGATGCCTATGTAACAGATGTTGTCCCTAAATTCTGCACGAAAAGGAAGAGAGATGATTACCATGTTAAAGACGATAGTGTGCCAATAAAGAGGAGCATCCACATCGACATACATTGTGTTAACTACCAATCAAATATTACGAGTTTAGTTAAATTGATGACGAGCACTAAGTTCTTAGATGTTCAACTGGACTACTTGAGACAAACTCTATTTTGGATATTATTTGGTGTATTGATGAATGCTAAAATTGACCTTGCCAAATACATGAAGTTTGATGATGTCATCATACGCATGTTAGAAACATACAAGCTTGCCAAAAACTATTAATGATGTGAATATTATATTTTTTCCAATACAAAACCCATGATTTATGTACAAAACCAATGTATCCACTACTAATGGATGTGAACTGTACATCTTTTGTAATTTTGTAAATATTTGAATATATATTGATTGAACAAAAGAACCACAATTAATTATTTTGGTTGTGCCTAATAAGGTACACTAGGATGTTTTCATAATATTTGTTATTGCAAAGTAAATGTTAATATTCATATTGGTTTCTGTTGCTTTATAATTGTGTACACATAATCATTGACTTAATGTGACTAAACTACTTTATTTGATGTTTTATTCGTGATGTTAGCATTCACATCAATAATCTAATTGTGCATAAAAATATACTTCATGTTTGTGTACTCACATAAATGATGATTTGTTCATATTTTTAGAGATTATAAAATCAATGTGAACATTCAAATTGTTGTTAGTTGTTTTACAATTGTGTACACATATTCATTGGCTTAATGTGGATTATGGTGCAATTTTGATGTGAACTTTAATATCACCATTCCATAATGGTAATTAACACTTTGGAACCATAGTGTCTTAATCTATATTCTAGAATTCATGTGAGCCTTCACATTCGTATGTTCCAGTGTGAACATTCACATCATGTTTGTATTCAAAATAAAAGTTGAGGTTTGTGTTGTGTGATTTGATATGTCACAGTGGTAATGAATAACGTGAAGATTGACAACACAATGACGAATTTCCATTTCAAATGAATGTGAATATTAACTCTAATTAATGATATGAACATTTGCATCATTTTTATATGAGGCACATTACTAATTTCAAAAAATCAATGCTAAATTTAAATCCATCAATAGAAAACCAAAACCAATGGAAAGAACAAAATCAGAATTAGAAATCTAAAAACTCTCAATCTTTTCAAAAATAAAAAATCATCACCTACATCCTCCTGTTCATCACCATCTTCATCTTCATCATCTTCATATTCATCTTCATCATTATCGCTATTATCAACAACTTATACCAATCCAAAACATACCAAACCCATCTTCACATCATTTGTATACTAGACACATTACTAATAAAAAAAGAAAAAAACAAAAAAATCATTGATAAATTAAAATCCAACAACAAAAAACCAAAACCAATGGCAACAACATAATTAGAATCAAAAATCCAAAAAATCTAGTCTCACTAGAAAGAAAAAAATCACCACTCACATCCTCTTCTTTATCATCATCTTCATCATTATCACTATTATCAATCATCCCTGCAATTCCACCATTATACCAATTCAAATCAAACCAAACCCACATCCCCTCTTTACAAAGAAAGCCCCATTATTGTACTGAAGACCTCACTCATCACAATCCCAACATTCATCACTCAGACTTTCAAAGAAAATCGTTCATACAGAGTAGAACCAGAACTAGAAATAAAACAACCTCGCCGAAGCTTGTCATAGCCTCCATCTCTACAAATTGCAACTGTCGCGCCACCATCGATTTCAACTAAATCAAACCTGATTCAACATCCAATGAATAAGAGAATAGGATCTCATAATCATATCACATTCAATCCCCAGCAAACGGTGATCACACAAAACCAAAAGAGCAAAATATAAAAAACGTGTATATTCTATTTTGTATGTAATACATATGAACAAAGTAAAATAAGGGAATAATAGTCTAAAAAATTACAAATGAGTAAAAAAGAATTTCTTGTAATAGAATTCTTAGGGGTGTTCATAGGTCAGTTTGACTCGATTTTCCCAGCCATTCGTCAACCGAGGTTTAGAAAATATGTCAACCGATATTGACCACTGTTGCTTCGAAACCATTGACTTCGGGTTGCATAAAAATCACTTGGGCTTCAGTCGATAGTGTTTTCCATCATATTCTTCAACTGGATCAAAGATTAGGATTTCATGAGAGGGATATCAAAGGCAGAATGAGAGGGGATGAAAAAGAGAAAAAGCAAAGGATGAGAAAGGAACACAACGATAATGCCACAATCTCACCACCATTGTCTTAGACAACATGTCAACTCCAACATCACTACAATATTAGTGCATCCATCGACTCATGCTCAACTACTATGAATATGAGAAGAGATATTATAAATAGTAAGATGAAGGAGAGAGAGAGAGAGAGTCTGTTAGAATGAAGTAATGAGAGAGAAAAAGGGAAAGAAGATATTTAATTTTTGATGGAAGTAATCAGAGAGTTATTAATGCACAAAAGAGGAAAAGGCTTTGTGTTGGTAATGATGTAGTTTATTCAGTGAATTCACATTTGTATGATCAAAGTAAATTAATGAGAAAAAATTATTCTTAACTAAGAGAAGAGGAAAGGACTTTTGTGTATGTAATAATACAGTGTATTGGTGAAGTGAATCTCTCTGATCAAGAGAGTGGATTGATGGTAGAGCCTTTCATATCAAAATAAATTGATGAGAAAGATTTATTAATTAAGAGAAGAGGAAAGGGTTTTTGTCTGTGTAATGTTGTAGTGTGTTGCTGAAGTAAATCTCTCTATTTGAGAGAGTGGACTGATGGCAGAGCATTAATTATGATGTAAGTGATAAGTCATTAACAAATAAAATTATCAATAAAGCTTGGTAGCTCGAAAAGTTCAAGGCTCGATTTGCCTGAAATTCAAAATGATGTCAATTTGATTTTTTTTTCCTTTTTTTAAATAGGGAGAAAAGAGAAGAGAGAGAGAAAAGGAAGGAAGAGAGAAAGAGGCATGAGAGCAATAGTATGATGGCGATGGTGTGATGGCGTGATGATGACGACGGGCTATGTGTATGTATACACAGATCTGTGTATACACACAGAGCAATGGTGATGGCGATGGGCGACGGAAAGCAACGGTGATGGCGACGGCTCCCTCCTCTCCTTCTTCTTCTGCTCTTCTCTCTTCTCTTCTTTATTTATTTTGATTTGTGTAGATTTGGTGATTTGTGAGATTTTTTTGAGTTTTTTATTTTGATTTTCATGTGGGTTTGTCAGTTGCTGTGGGTTTGATTTTTGATTTTTTTTTTTTTTGAGTTTGTCCGTTCAGTTTTGATTTTCATGTGAGATTTTGAGTTGTTGAGGTTGCTATGGGTTTGAATTTACGAATCATTATTTCTGTTGGTAACTGATTTTTTTTGGGGTTTGCTGTGGGTTTGTCTCTTCGATTTTGATTTCTTTTGGTAACTGAAAACATCATTGGTTGGTGCCAATCACCTTTTTGTTTTTGTTGATTTAGATTTAGATTTTCATTTTCATTTTCATTTTTTTGAAGAGCAGAGCAGAGAGGGGGATGGAATAAGAGAGGGGGAGGAAGAAGAAAAGGGAAAAAAAAATAAATTCAAACGACGTCGTTTTGAAATTCGGGACAATCGAGCCCCAGTAAATTTGGGCTACATAGTGGGACTGTAAAATTATACCATGTGTAGAGTAGAGTGGAAATATATCTTCGGTCGGTCAAATTGTATTCGGGTGGAATATTCTGAATCTGACGACTAAACTATAGCTCAATTTTTTCATTGTTTAGCACCCGTTTCTGACAGTGAAAGGCGACAAAACCGACCGTAGAGTGGTGGGTCAAACTGGGTCAGACTGTTTTGGCGGGTCGGATGGTTTTATGAACAGTCCTAACAAGTCTAAATGAATGAGATTAGATAGGTTACAAGAAAACTTTATGGACTTATTGGGCTACAAGTCCTCTAAAGGGATTTATAAATAAATTCCCCAATTTAGATACATTTAAAAAATATAATATTTGTGAAAAAAAAACTTTATAAAATTCACCAAATACAAAAAAAAAAAAAAAAAAAAAATCAACACATTTTCGTATTTTGTTGTATTTAATAAATTTTTTAAAGATTTTTCTACAAATAATATATTTTTTAAGTATATCAAGATTAAGTGAATCTTAAAAAAAAAGAAAAAGAAAAAATGATTAAAAATTAAAAAAAAAAATCACTAAAAATACTAGGGGTGTTCACGGGTTGGTTCGGTTCAGGTTTATCTATAGCTCGCTAATCGAACCAACACTTTCGGGTTGAAATATCAAGCATCCGTTGTCGACCGAATTGTGGATCGAAATCGATCGAATCAAAGACTTCGGATTGATGGTCGGATCGGTCGATTTCGAATATTTGGTAAGGTGGAGAAAAAATTGTGAAAAAATAAATTAAATCCAAACATATATATGTATATATATATATAAACCTATGACATAAAATAGATGAAAAAAATGTGAAAAATGGAAGAAGATAGACATATTCAACATGTCACAATCATCACAATTGTCATCACTAATCGCCATCACCGTTCATTTACCCCACCGTCATCGCTCATTATAGTCGCAATCATCGCTATCACTCATTGTTGCTATTGTTAACTGTCTCATCCGCCACAGCCACCATCACTTACGAAATAAATAGAGGAAAAAGAAATAGAAAGTGAAACAGATGAGGGAGAGAGAAGCAATGGAGAGGGGAGCTCATCTTCAAAACAAAAGAAGAAAAATATAGAAAAAAGAAAGACCAGAGACGAAAGTGAAGATAGAGAAACATATTTTGTTTTTTTGTCATCCTAGGGTTTATGATAGAGACAATAAGAGGCATTGAATGTATAAAAAGTAGGAATAGTCTATGACAGAATGTGATAAGACTCTTTGTACTTCCAAGACAATATAGAAATATTATATTAGTTAAATATTGAAATAGAGAGAGATAAACATTGGTTAGAGAGAAAGTTTTTCTTGGGGTAGAAAGAGACATACATTGGTTAGTGGGAAAGACATACATCAATTAATGACAAAGAGATACATTTCAAATGCCTCATGACTTTTGAAGCTATTCTTTTAATAAAAGGTTAGTTGGTTCGGCTTAGGTGGTTCTATTTTCCTCAAACCCATTTCCAACCGTTAAAAAAATATTTAGGATTCTTTCAACCATAGCCGATCATTCTCTGTGACGAAGTCGACCGTTTTGGCTCGGTTCGGCTCGGGCTGGGCGGTTTAGCCGGGTCGGTCAATAATTTGAACAGCCCTAAAAAATACAAATTGAAAACTCAGAAAACTGTTTTTGAAAATTCCAAACCAAATTGAGTGACCATAATATTGGAATTCGTTTTTTGACAATAAGATAAGCCTAATAATATTCAACAACCCATCTACATGTTGAAATGATTTTATTTTCTTAGAGATAATATTCACAATTTTCATATCATGTATTGTATTCATTTTTAAAATTGAATCCTCATTCTAAAGTCAAAATTAGAGATTAAGTTATCAAATGATATGGTAGGGTTGTTGGCTATTTTGACACTTCGAAGGCTAAAAATGTTATTTGAGCGTGCCAGCAAGGATCTGAAAAATCCTTATAGATAATAAATGAGCCAAACTTATCAAATGATTGTGTTAAAATTCTCTTAGCCTCAAGACTTTATTGTGTTGTGTTGTGTTGAAAAGATGAACTAATGTTTGTAACTTGAATTCATAACAGAATGGGAGGGAGTGACTCGGCATAAATTGTAATTGATTAATTGAATAAAAAATTACAAAATGTTACTTTTATTAAGGGCAACTTCAGAGCTTTAAACCGACCAAGTTTTGGAATTACAGAGTTAATCTACTCCTTTGAAATGCAAGTGCAGTGCATAAAAGTAAAGTGCTAAAATTTAAAGATAAATGAAATTGACAAAGACGTAGAGCCTGGATTTGGTCAAGGGCCTTCTAAGTGTTTGCTTTCATCTATTTATAGCCTTCTTATGGACCTTCAAAGCAATTGGGCTACTATCTTTCATCATGATCTCCTTTCTTCACGCTACTTCTTAGGGCCACTATCTTCTCTTTGTGTATGTGTAACTACTAGCAATTACTCTTTTGAAAACTTCTTACTCATGTGTTTCCCACAGGTAGTTCAAGCACTTTATCAGTTGAAATCTTGTATTCGCGGCTCACGTGAGCAGTTTCGAAAGTAAAGTTCTTCAATGACTTGTATTTTGCAAAATGCCTTTTGTCTGCCACGTATCACCTTCGAATTGGATGGTTTGAATATGGCGCCAACAATACCTCTACACTAGTGTAAGCATAATGGTTACACTAGTGGATTTGGCTCTTGGCGCTTCACTTCCTCCATGATCACCAAGTCCTTAAAGGTAGCCGTCATTATCAGTGATCTCTCTCTCCACAATCTTTCAGCTTACACTCTTGGATTTTTGTATTTAATAGAGCTTGAATTGAGAAATAAAACCATCAGCTTTCCATTGTTGAATTTCTTTCAAATCATCCTCATTTTAGAGTTCAAAGATTTGGCTGGTTTGGGCATGGAGAGTTCTGACCAATATGATGGGGTTGAAAATGATGTGAGGCCTACTAATGCTCATGCTACCATCAAATTCAAATATCCCCCTCTATGGATTTGAGTTCCTATCTTGAAGTTGTCAATCTAACAGTGGCCTTTCCTATGGCTCTTGTCTTGGAAGATTCTGTTGCTATGACACTTCATGCTTATGGGCCTCCTTCTAATGCTTCGAAGCCAAAATCCTTGGCTTCTCATTGGGAGATTCCTTCTCCTTTCCTACCTATAATGATTTCTGGTTGGGCTAGATGGCTGTCTCATCTTCAAATACGAGTTTGTTCTCAACCACCACCTCGACAATGGAGCATATACTCATTCAAACCTCAGCCTAACAATCGAAGTCTTGAAGATCTCTTTTTGTATTATTGGCATTTGGCCGCAAAGCCAGTTTCAGCTTTCATAGAATGGGTTCCTTACCTTGAGGCTACCAATGTGTTAAGTCCAACCTTGCTAGTTAAAAAGGTTGGTCTCAAGCCTTAAGAATGGCGTGATTGTGTGAATGATAAGCAATACCTTGCGGGCTTTGAAATACATGCATCTCTATTCCCTTTGCCTTGTTATCCACAATGGTCTTTAGAGCTTCGAAAAGTTGTTGAGAACTGTGAGGTGACTATTTATAACCCATCTTGCCCAACTTTTGGTTATAATATTCTTAAGGCCAAAATTCTTTTGGCTGCTTTTAGCCAACTTTCCTTTGAAATTCTCTACGAGGAGATTCCTCACAAGAATTTTCTCTAGGCACGTGACATTCGCACAAGGAGTTTTGCATTGCATTCTTCAACTCTTCTTGAAGTTGAAATATTTTTACATTTCTTGCCCTTGCACTTAAACTAGCACTTGATTGCCAAAGTTGAAGCTCAAGCTCTGGGAGAGTCTCATATTGCTTTCCTCTTTGTGAAAGATGAAGCTCAAAAGGTTCTTGATGAATTCGATGAATTCATGCAACATTCTCTACCAGACTTTGCCGATGACAGACCCCTTTAAGAATACTTAGAATTCAAGGGGAAGGAACATGCGACATTTGAAAACAAAGCTCGCAAGTCAGTTGTGAAGCTTCGAGCCTTTCAATATTGCCAAGTCAAAAAGGATAAGGCTACAAAAAGATAAGAAAAAGAAAGGAATCATATAGATTACTTTTGGATAAAATTTCATGACCGTGTAACCTTCCCCCTCTCTATTGTCATGAAATTGAGCCAATTTCTATGTAATCCTTTGACTAATGAAGGTTATGATTTCATTATTTTGTTTTGGATTATTTGTACTTTGAATTCATTGATTTTTAATTAAATCTTACACCAAACTATAATTCGAAGGTGCAAACAACTCAAATTCACTTATTTTCATAAGTTTTATGTTCAAATCAATGTTCTAGCAAGCTAATCTGGTGATTTCTTTACAGAAAATCTTTATTCGAATGTACCTTACACACTTTGGTCACAACTAATCTATGATTCAAAGCAATTCGAAACAAATCACAACTTTGAAAAATACTTTTTAATAGAGTTTCAAAGATTGCAATAGGCTACGAATCTAGGGAAATGTATGCTTAACTCTTGGTGTTTCAAGATATTAGTGTTTGACAACAGATTTCCTTGAACATCGATGGGCCTTGATTTAAACACTTGGCATTTTTTTAAGAAGAGTTATATTATTCTATTATGGACCTTGTTTGGGTTGATCTGACCCGTCTAGGGGAGAGAAACATATAAATAGACACTCATTTTTTCTAAACATCACTTTCACTCTTCAACTCTTAGAGCATAGATTTTCTCTTCCCACTCTTACATTTAAACCCTAACTTCCATTTCAGCAATGGCATCTGGTTCTCATGTCATTCATGCCATTCTCCTCAGGGAAATAGTTCCTCCATCTCTTACGCTCCAAAGCATGGTTTTCGACTAGACCACTGAGGTGAGCTCACTTGATAATTCCCTTGTTACTTGCCTCTTTATCCTTTAAGGTGCTGATGGGGACCTAGTTTTGGGTCTTGCTTTCAAGGGAGCTCTTCCAGTTGGAATAAAGAATTTATACCCTCGCCTTGAAGATCACCAACTACTTTACGAACACTGTCTCTCATGGAGTTCTTGGATAGGGGCCAAACCCCTTTGAATGTGGCCGTTTGTCAATGATAAGTGGGTTGCTTGGTATGACAGATTTGTTGCAACCTGTGAGGAGCCAAGCTGGAATCCTAGACTTTCTTCGTTTATTTAAGTATTCCATTCCTCAAGACCCTTATCTCATTACTACTGCCTTGTGCTTTTGGAACATTGCCTTAAATTATTTTCAACTTAGATGTGGCATGATGGCTTCCACTGTCTTTGAAATGTGCCACCTATATAGCCTATACCTTGCTAAGGAATTTTTTGCCTCTGATTTTGTTCGGGAGACCATACCGAGTCTCAAAAATTTTCTTCTAACAACCCTTCTTACTCCACATTCCGAGGTAAAAGCAATAAAGAGAATGGTTCTGTTAGTGACAAAGATCTTTTTGCTTTTATTATTTATTGGTTATACAAATTTGTCAAGTGCACAACATCACAAAAGCTTATCACACAATTCATTCCTTTGGCCAAGGCACTCACCTTAGGAAAACTTGTTTATTTTGCTCCCTTTCTCCTTGGCCATCTTTATACGGCTTGTTATTCTTTTTGTGAGAGTCCCATGGACCCCAACCTTGGTGGTTCATTTTGGATCCTACAATTGTGGTTTTTTTTTATACTTTCCAAACTTTCGAACTACCCTCCTCAGTTATCATAAGAATGTAAACCCTACCATCAATGGTAAGCTTTATGCCAGAGCAGACATTTGGAATTCTTCATTTAAATACTTTTTCCGATATTTCCTTACACTTCCCTAAACCCAAATTCAGAATTCTTCACACATTTTACTCTTCCAATGGGCCTCAATGGCTCAGGGCTTTATTGGCAGGTAAAAAATGTAATGATAGGGCTACAAAGAGTGCTGGGTATCCATTCTCACTACAAGGGAGCTTTTTATTAGGATTCTAAACCCCAAGTCTTACAAATGCATAGTTGAACCCTACTGCGCTGCCTAGTTTGCTAGATAGTTTGGATTAATTCAAATTATTTCTATTCTTTATTGTGCATCCACCAACCCCAAGTTGTATACCAGAGACCTGAAGGCTTCTCAATTCATAATTGGGGAATTTGCAAAACTTTTGTGTGAGGATTCAGCCCAATTCACCTTGGCCCATTTCAAACCAAACCCTGTGGTTTTTCCTTGGTTTTTGCATTGGTGGAAGACCAACATGGATATCCAATTTACTCTGCCTTTCCGTCAAATGTTCTAAGCTCAGCTCGACCTATATTACTTGAAACGTGGGTCATTCTGGTACGTCGAATAGGAACGGGAACGTGGCACACTGCATGCTTCAAAATGTGGTAAGATAGGGGTAGACTTGTATATATTACACTTAAAAATTTAAGGTATTTCTAGAATAATTTGTTTCAACTATTAGACATCTAATATAATATATATACATTGATAAGATTTTAATTCATTATATTTTATTTTTTTTCCCTAATGTAGCATTTAAGGAAATATATTGGAAAACTTTTGAGATTGTTTCGAATCGCTAAATTTATTGTTTTGGAATAAAATTATACAATGTTTCGGAATGTGTATATCAATACGTAATTCGCTAGGGTATTAGCATTTTCTAATAACATAGAGCCCAACCCTAAGATCGAGCCTCTACATTTGCTCAAGTCTGGTTCAAAAAATAATTATAAGTCCTAAACCCATTCATCAGACTATGTTAAAAAAAGAATTTAAAACATTTTATAATTAAATTCAATCATGCATTATATATTTTAAATAAATATACTGATATCATTATAAATTGAAAGATTTTTTTAAATAAATTCAATCATACATTATCACAAATATGAGTTTTAATAAAATTAATAAAGATAAAATTTAGATCCTACAAATGTGATTCGTGGGAGATGAGCTTTGTTAAACGAAGTGCGAATGGCATATCTCACTGTTTGGCGCAACATGTAATGAGAGGTGTTTTGACTTGGGAACTATATCGTCCAAAGTGGATTTCTAGTGTCTTGGAGAAGGATTAAGAGGGACATTACTGATGTAACTTTTTTCAGTAATGATACATAGCTCTAATATTAGAACTTTAAATGGAATTAGTAAGGTGGAAGAGAGATAATAGAGAGAGATAGAGAGAGGAGTGTGGGTCCCACCTTCATATGGACACTATTTACATCATTAGAGTTGCATTAGAACTCTCAAATATTATTCAACTTTTTTTTATATCTATATACTCTTCTATCATTTTGGCAAAATGCGCGCGCGCGCGCGCGCGCGCACACACACATATATTATAATTAATTAATTAATTTAATAGCGAATCGGGTCGGCTGAGTTAAAAATATAAATCTCAAATCCAACTCATTAATATATTGGGTTAAAAATGGTTTAGCTCGATCTTATGGTTAATACAACCTTCTCAAATCGTAAAAAAATAAGGCTAGGCTGGACAGGCCAATAGGTTGATACCCGCTCCTAGCTTTCAGTGAGCAGTATGAGAGGAGGGCGCTTTGGCATCGGCTCGATAAGGAGGAGTTTCTGGCGTTGGCTCCATCTTCTCTACTAGTTTGTTTGAGAGAGATGAGAGGAGATAGAGAGGGTTTAAAGATGCTTGGTTACCACTTTTTAATAACACTTTTCAGAAAATTCTACTTTCTTATTTTCCGTGTTTTTTGTTTTTACTGAATTTTTTAAATATTTTGAGCAATTTTTTTAATTTTTAGACATACCTAACATAAATATACCTAAAAAGTAAAAAAAAAAATGAAAAAAACCTTCTAAAAATTCACTAAATAACAAAAATACAAAAAAATACGAGAATTAAGTACATTTTTTGTATTTTTATGTATTTATTAATTTTTAAAAATATTTTTTCACAATTTTTTTACTTTTTAGATACATCTAAGTAAGGTGCATCTAAAAAAGTAAAAAAAATGTTTAAAATTTTAAAAATATTCACTAAAAACAAAAAAACACGAAAACTAAAAAACTTAGGGTATGTTTAGTTTGAGTTTGGGAGATGAGTTTTAGAGATAAAAAGTACGAAAAGTTGTTTGGTTTGATTTTTTTTCAAAAGATGTTTTGGAAAATTATTTTGGGAGAGAGTTTTGGAAAAAGTGATTGATTTGATATGTATGAGAGATAGATTTGTTTGGAAAACTTGTAAACCAAACAAGTTTTAGGAAATTTTTTTGAGAAAATTTGTTTGGTTTGATTACTTTTAAAAACTTATTTGTCAAAAATTTTTCAAAAATTTTTGAAAAACACAAACCAAACAAAGTTTTCAAAAAACTCAAACCAAACTGGTTGAGAGAAAAAGAGGAGAGATAGGGGATTTGTTTGAGACAAACTTCGGGGTTGATAAACGTAGGAGTTTTGTGTGTGTGTGTGTGTGTGCTTTGGAACGATGCCAAGTCATTCGGGCCACACAGGAGTAGCAAAGGTTTTTGTGTGAATAAATAAATTACTATATTTGATTTTAATTTTTTGAATTCAATTTCTTGGAAATTGAATTTTTTATTTTTTTTTGTTTTTAGTTAATATATTTCAAATTTTAAGTAATTTTATTCTTTATTTTTTTAGATACACTTTATTTAAATGTATCTAAAAAAATAAAAATATTTGTAAAAATCAATAAATACACAAGAATATAAAAAAATACATTGAATTTTCATATTTTTTGAAATATTTTTTATATTTAGTAAATTTTCTAAAGTTTTTTTCAAAAAAAAAAAAAAATAAAAAATTTCAATTTAAAAAAAAATAAATTCAAAAAACTCAAACCAAATAATCTATACTATATATTAAGCAAAATGAGATTTTTAACCCCAAGCCTTGTGGGAATTCCAATCTCCCAATCTAAATTTTCTGATTTTTTGATTTAAAAAAAAAATCTTAGTATTTATTAACTTCTCCCAACTTCTAAGTCTTACCCTCATAATAACACTTTAATGCATTAAGAACAAGTATAAAAAAAACTCTTTGAAATCTAACATATGAATTCCTTGAAAAGTCTTAACACATATGATTATTATCTCTCATAATAACACTTTAATGTATTAAGAACAAGCATAAAAAAAATTCTTGAAAAGTCCAACACATATGATTATTATCAAAATATTAAACTTTAATATAATATAATAATAAAAAAAAGACATTTAATTCCTTGAAAAGTCTAACACATATAATTATTATCAAAATAATAAACTTTAATATAATATAAAAAAGGAAAAAAATAAGACATTTAAAAAATAAAAAAAAAATATTTAAAAATCACAATTCACATATATAGATAATTGTAAACACAATCCGTGCATAGCACGGGTGATATGCTATCTATACTATATATTAAGCAAAATGGGATTTTTAACCCAAAGTCTTGTGGAAGTTCCAATCTCCCAATCTAAATTTCCTGATTTTTTGATTTAAAAAAAAAAAAAATCTTAGCATTTATTAACTTCTCACAACTCCCAAATCTTATCCTCATAATAACACTTTAATGCATTAAGAACAAGTATAAAAAAAATTCTTTGAAATTCAACACATATGAATTTCTTGAAAAGTCCCAACACATATGATTATTATCTCTCATAATAACACTTTAATGTATTAAGAACAAGTATAAAAAAAATTCTTGAAAAGTCCAACACATATGATTATTAACAAAATATTAAACTTTAATATAATATAATAATAAAAAAAGATATTTAATTCATTGAAAAATCCAACATATATAATTATTATTAAAATAATAAACTTTAATATAATATAAAAAGGAAAAAAAATAAGACATTTAAAAAATAAAAAAATATTTAAAAATCACAATTCATATATATATAGATAATTATAAATACAATCCATACCTAACGGATGATATGCTACTAAAATATTATGAAAATTCCCTCCTTCATATTTGGAGGGTCAATCGAGTCTTCTCCTCAATCAAGTCTTCTCTTAAATTTGAAATGAATGGGGATAAATCAACACGACGCCGTTCAGAAGTTAAAAACAAAAAAAACAAAAAAAAAAAGGTGCGTGTGTGAAAAGTCTGCTTCGATTGGATCAAACCGCGCTTGGAGTGGTGATATATTATCTATCATGATGCCTTTTTTCCTTTTCTTTTCTCTCTCTCTCTCTCTGTCTCTGTTACTTTTCAACCTAAAACTCCATGAAACTCCAAGATAGAGAGACCGCTTCTCTAAACCCTAGTTGTCTGATCCTTGATTTCTGATCCTTGGATTCGGCTGTTCGCTCAAGGGTTTGGTCCATTGTATTATTATTTTTAATTTTTAATTATTTTTGTATAAAAATTTGGGAATTGATAGCTAGGGTTTCGTCAGGTGGTTGATTTTGAGAGCTTTTCGTTGATGGAGCCTCGTGTCGGTAACAAGTTCCGGCTCGGTCGGAAGATCGGTAGCGGCTCATTCGGAGAGATCTATCTAGGTTCGTTCGTCCCGATTCTCTATTTCTGTTTTTCTGGGTTTAGTGAAACTGTGTTTAATTTTGTTTCTTAATTTTATTCTTGTTATTACAATTTTTCAGGTACCAATATTCAGACAAATGAAGAAGTTGCTATCAAGCTTGTAAGTGCTTCGATTTTATCTCATAATTTCGCATGTTTCTTTGTTTCTTCACATCGTAATTGTGGTCCGTGTTTGTGCTTTAAAATATTGAATTTCTCTTCCATTGCAATTGGCTTATGTATTTTTATTATGAATTTGCTAATTTCAAATTGGAAATCTGTGTGTTTTTGGCATGTTTTTGTCTCGCAATCTATTAGGTACCAAAACATTATAACTTCACTGAATGAATAATAGCAACTTTGGGCACACATCAAAGGTTTATTAGTTAATGGGCACCCACATTTAATACTATTATCACATTACCCAACTTTAATTGGCTTTTATTGTGCAAGATCACATTTTTATGATATAGCTTAAATGTAGATTACTACTATCACTAATGTTGATGATGTATGCAATTTCATTGGTAGTATATTATTTGATTGAATTTATCTCTGGTTTGATTTATTATTATTTTAATAATGCAGTGAATACCCTAAAATTAACAATTGTTTGGTACTGTTTCTTATATCAGGAAAATGTTAAGACAAAGCATCCTCAGTTGCTGTATGAATCCAAGTTGTATAAAATTTTAACGGGAGGAAGTAATGAACTTCCCTAAATCCCCAAATTCTTTCCTCCACTAACTGTTGATGTAATGCATAAAATTTGTTATTAACCCACCACTGAATGAATATGGCAGCTGGAATTCCAAATGTGAGATGGTTTGGAGTTGAAGGAGACTATAATGTTCTTGTGATGGATTTACTGGGGCCTAGTCTGGAAGACTTGTTTAACTTCTGTAGTAGGAAGCTGTCGTTAAAGACTGTTCTTATGCTTGCAGATCAGATGGTAAGATTTCTTTTATTGCACCAAGTTTTTATAGCTATTTATAGCAATAAACAAAATTTTGTGTAATTTCCATCTGGAAACCATATTCATTTCAGATCAATCGGGTTGAATTTGTTCATTCCAAGTCATTCTTGCATCGAGATATTAAGCCAGACAATTTCCTTATGGGTTTAGGGAGGCGAGCAAATCAGGTTTTGTATTGAAATATTGTTTCCTCTTGTTAGTTATTGGTTCCGTGATCGGCATAAGTTCATTAGTTTGTCATTCAATTGTAAATAGGTTTACGTAATTGACTTTGGTCTGGCGAAGAAGTACAGAGACTCCTCAACCCATCAACACATTCCTTATAGGTAACCTTTTCTGAACTGTTGATGTGTTACATTGGCTCAGATCCTACCTGATACGTCTAGCATCATGATGTACCTGCATTTTTTTCTTCCTCCTAGGCTTCTTTTATTATTGCCCTTGTTGGATTCAGTTTAGATAGAATTTAACTATTAGTATATTAGTTTAGTTAAAAGTTAGCTGTTATTATTGTTATTTTCTCTTTAAATATGATGTTATTATATAAAATGCAGAGAAAATAAGAATTTGACGGGTACGGCAAGATATGCAAGCATGAATACTCACCTTGGCATTGGTACGCTTATTGACATTTTAATTTAGATGTCATATTCTTTGTTAACAAACATGACTTTTATGATTAAGCATTGATCTTGAGGCTGGTGGTCTTCCCTCACCATGTTGCTTTTAAACTGCATAGAACAAAGCCGGAGGGATGATTTAGAATCACTTGGATATGTTCTTATGTACTTCTTAAGAGGAAGGTAAACATTCCTGCCCATCTTTGTTTTTTTTTTTTTTTTTGTTCTTCTATCAGGTAATTGCTTAGTTATGTCCGTATATATTTGTAGTCTCCCTTGGCAAGGTCTAAAAGCAGGAAATAAGAAACAAAAGTATGAGAAGATCAGTGAAAAGAAAGTTTCTACCTCAATTGAGGTAATTCTTGTTTTACTGGTGTTCATATGCCCTATTTTACTGGTTCTGCATTGTAAAACTTACCTGATAGTTCACTGATGTTTTATTAGGCCTTGTGTCGGGGTTATCCCACAGAATTTGCATCATACTTCCATTATTGTCGATCACTGAGGTTTGACGACAAACCAGATTATGCTTATCTGAAGAGAATCTTTCGAGATCTTTTTATTCGGGAAGGTATGAGTTTTGTTCTTTTCTATATATAGTTCTTAGATTTGCAAGGTGCCATATGTCAGTAGTTGTGTTCTCGATATCAAACTGTCTTCTAACTAATATAGTGTGTAATACTGTGAAGTGTGTCTTTCTTCTTGCTTCAGGCTTTCAGTTTGATTATGTATTCGATTGGACTATTTTGAAATATCAGCAATCACAGCTTGCCAATCCACCCTCTCGTGCTCTTGTAAGTGACATACTACAATTAAGTTTTGTTTTTTCCCTTATTTTTTAGATTGCCAATTAATTAGCAACAAGTTAAAAAATGGAGATTGAAAACTATACCAAATATTTCCATCAGGCAAACCCTAATGTTGTCTTTATATACTAAATTGATCTGTTGGACAGGCTGCTGGAACAAGTTCTGGGATGCCGCCTGCAGTTGCCAACATTGATAGACAAGCAGGTAGTTATGCATTTTCTGCCCCGGATTTGGGCAAGACTTTCTTGTAGATACTATGTTTCTTATTCTACATTCAATTGTTTTTAGTTTTGTACTTGAAGCACACTTCACTGTTTCTTTACATGTCATTTTGGTCTGTGTTGCATGGATACTTTGATCTTGCACCAATTTTGGTAATAATTTGTGATTGAGTTCATTTGGGGCCTCTGCATTTCTTCGTAATGAAGTTTTGATTTTATTCCATAAATTTGGTTTGTGTTTTATGTAGTTAAAGCTTAATATGCTTATACAATGAATGTGTTGTAGGAGGTGAAGATGGTAGGGTTATTGGTTGGTCTTCGGCAAATCTCTCTCGTAGTAGAAACACCGGACTACCTGTAAATGCGGGAAGCTTGTCTAAACAAAAAAGTCCAGTTCCAAATGAGTCATCATCAACCAAAGACCCTATGGTGAGTTCAATTATTTTGTTTTTGTTTTGAAAAATGCTTGGGACTCCCTTTTTTTGGTGACCCCCACAACCCCTTTTGGATCTCAACCACTCATGCATGTGTGGGGCCTACACAATCAATGGTTGAGATCCAAAGGGGGTAGTGGGGTCCCCGAAAAAGGGGGTCTCAATCATTGTTGTTTTGTTTTTATTTTATCGAAAGCAGTTTCTGTGGAATTACCTGGGATGGTCCATACACTATTTTTATTACCAGTGTGGTTACAGTTTGACTTCTGCTTAAAATATATGCATGTCATTACTTGGATATCAGAGATACTATTAACAAACATTTTCCAATCCATCTTGTTTGAATTAAATAATCATTGTTGGGGTGTACGCAAAATGAGTTGGTTTAGGTGTGTTGAGTCCAACCTAGTTGGAAAGATTGTTTCATTTAGGGCTGAAACTTTGTAAGACAAAATGACCGACTTAGTAGACCTGTGTTATAGTCTTAAAAATTCAAGTGTATTTGTGCATTTTATAATGCTTTGATATAATAATGATTTTTTTTAAATATTAACAGGGTTAAGTGTGAAACCAGCCCACAAACCCATATACGTATTTATCCTTAATATTGTTGTCATTCTATAAGGCGGCCTTTTGGGTCATGCTGATTAATTGTACTGGAACCATTGAAATGAGGGTACAGTTTTTGCTCCCACTGGTCCAATTGACTTGGATGGACTAGAGCCAATGTTTGCTGCTTTAGGGAACCCATTTGAAGTTTGATCTATTGGGTGAAGCTTTGGAAAGAATTAGTGAGAGTTGATTTTGGTTAACTTTCAAACAGTCGATATCTTTCTGTAACATTGCTTTGGTTGTATATGGATATTGCACACGTAAAGCACAGTAGGGGATTTTAGCTTAGTGCAATGGCAAAAGATTAGGTGTAAGCATGATAATTTGATGCGAGTCTTCGGGCAGTCGCTTTGAGCAAATAAGGCATAAACTTGGGTTTAACCTGCAATTAATGAGAACCAGCATTGGGGAATGCCTTGCACATAAATGGAAGGACCTTGTTTACTTGATTGTTTAAACTTCGATTGTTGCCTTAAGAGGACTCATGAATTAACCCAAAGCATTTTCTAGTAGTGTGTTTGTTTTGCTTCATGGAAAAATGGTAACATGAGACAATATCACAGTAATGATTTCTACAATTTCAAAGTCTAGAACGCATTCTCTGCGGTGTTGATTTGGTTTACAACTCCTGAATTATTGCAAAACTGGAATAGGGATCATTCTTAATTCAATTCTATTTTGGGACTGATACAGAGGTATTATTTAATATTGTAGTTTGACTAGGTTTATTATATTCATGTTCTGGGTGTTCTTTATTGTTTATTTATAGTTATTTGCATAGTTGTCATTTTTGTTCCCTCATACCTTCCTGTTTTCCGTAGACTATTGTAAATACCTTCTTCACTTCTTTTTTTCTCACCTAACTCCCAACTCCCTTGCAATAGGGATTCTGAAGTTCCTTGCCATCTCTCTTGCTCTCATGTTTTTCTATGGGTGTTCCCATGTTGGAAGGTAGCTAATCTAAGAAACAAGAAATGGATCTATGGTTGCCCCTTCTATGTGTTTTTAATGGTATAGCTGTGAAATTGTGTCTTTGGGTTAACAGCTCACATGTGCTCAATGATGTTCTACAGTTCGAAATTTCATTTATAGCCCAATAAGTGGCAGTAGTGGCTTGACCAAGGCAATTCTGGTGCTAGTCCAAGGCCCTGCACAAAAGAGGGCCTCATTTTTTTTTTTTATACCTTGATATACACTGTATATGTCAAATAAAAAAAAAATGGGTAAAAAGAAAATTTAAAAAATAGTGAAATTAGGCAAAAGATCTCACATTAAATTATTTTCATATCTATCAAAACAAACTACCTTATCATTATTATACCTCTAATCAATAACATTATACTCTGCTCTCATCAAAATAAAAAAGGGCAAAAGAAACTGAAATGTTATAAAATAAATTGTTAATTACTTAGAAAAGTTCTTTGTCATTATACAAACAAATGTTGTTCATGATTGTACATCTGTCTTGGTGAAAACAAAGACCCTAATCAATAACATTATACTCTGCTCTCAGCAAAATAAAAAAGGGAAAAAGAAACTGAAATGTTATAAAATAAATTGTTAATTACTTAGAAAAATTCTTTGTCATTATACAAACAAAAGTTGTTCATGATTGTACATCTGTCTTGGTGAAAACAAAAAACCCTAATCAGTATATCTCTTTCTCAAAAATAGAACCAGCCACAAAAGTTCTTACAACACATGATTGCATGATTAGTTTTAAGGGTGATTCTATGTGTGTAGTAATGTTGCATTAGCTACGGTCAATTCAAAAATATAAATTGTATTTCTTCCTATGAATGATGTGTTAGCAAAATGTGAATATAAAAATTCAATTAGTAGTTTTGCATTTAAATAAATTTTAAATAAAAAATTACAATGTAAAAATTTATGAGGGGCCTCAATTAGATATTTTGCCTTAGGCCTTAGAAAGGCTTGAGTCGCCTCTAATAAGGTGGAAATTTCACTCATTGAATCTGGTTGAAAGTATTATCTAATGCATAGGAACATACTCGTGCAACTTTCCTGGAATTATGATAGTGGTGCCTTTTCTTTTCTTTTTTTTGTTTTTGTTGGGGTTTCTTGAAATATTGCGTGGGTGCAGTTATCTGGCTCTAATTTTTTGCGATCAAGTGGATCTACAAGGCGACCTGCAGTCTCCAGTAGTCGTGACCCCGCGATGGTTGGAAGTGAAGCTGATCCCTCCCATGTCCGTTCGACAGATGTGAGCCCAGGACCTGTACGGAAAATTTCTAGTGCAGCACAAAGTTCCTCAGTTTTATCAGCAGCAGATCAGAAACGCACTGCTTCTAGTAGAAACACCAGTAATGTAAAGAACTTTGAATCTACACTCAAGGGTATTGAAGGCCTGCATTTTAATAGTTGACAGAGAGAGGCTCTTGCATTATTAGCGGTGCTATGTGGTTCACAACACCCTCTCTCCCACTGTAAATCTTAAAACGGTGTTACTTCATCATGCACTTGGGAGTGCAATTCTGTTTGTGTATTGTTTTTGAGGAAAGCTGCTGAGCTGAAATTTGAAGGTAGTTCAAGTTGGGGAGCGTCACCCGCACAAATAAAAATAGATCGTCAAGAGTAGCGGGGGGGCCCCAACTGAAACCCACTCAGGATAGGCTGTCTTTGTCAATACATTATTGAGAAATTTTCTCGTTTTTTCAAATTTTTGTTTTTTGTTTTTTTGTTGTTGTTGTGTTGGCAACGGTTCCGGTGCTCCTCGGCCGTCTGTTTTTATCTTTCTTTTATTTTTATGTTGTTTTCAATGCTCATGGTTCTATCAACAATCGTAAGCTATGTTGTATTGGGTTATAGACACTACTAAACTGTAATTAGACCATTGTGTGGAGTTTTCTGGCTCATTTTGATTGCCAAAAGGCTTGGAAATTAATATTACCAAGCTGAAGATAAATTGTCTTGCGTGTACTGTTACATCATCTTGAAATCTTTTCTGACCAGGATAGCTCTGCTTAAAAAAGGGTAATTGTATTATTGGTTTTGCTCAATACAAGGTTGTACTGGTTATTTATTTATTGAATAATGCTATACAAAAAAAAAAAAATTCATAATTTTCATATATAATGATGTGGTTCGTTATGGATTTTTCATTTCAAAACAAAGTACTATTGAAGATGAATTTATTTATAATATTGTAACATAATTCTTATCAAGTTTTTCGTATGTTTTTGTTGTAAGAATATAATTTTCTTTCTTTCTTTTGTTTTTTGAATTTGGTTAGATACTTTTATTTGTCTTCAAACACGAACATGTCAATAATTGTAATATCATTTTAAAATTATGACATTGAATTTGGTCTCCCACTAGTTTTCATATAGTTTGATCATCTCAATTGCATAATAGACTAGAGGTTTCATTTCATTTTACTAGGTTTCAATACATCAAAACTCAAATTCTTCCAGCTATAGCTACCAAAGTCATGATAGATTTTGAAACTCACTTTTAACCATCTTTGAATTTCAAATAAATATTTGTTGATGAACTTTTACAACCATTGCATGAAATGGAGAGGATTTGAATCCAAACTTCACTATCATAATGTTAACATGTTTCATTGATTAGTGATTACCTTGTTACCATCATATAGAATACCTTTTCTACAGGCGAATTTTGCTCTTGCAGCACCTTATGATCAGAGGCCAACCGAAGAGATAGCATTTTGTGATTAGTATGAAACAAGACCTACAAGTGCATTAAATACATAAATTTTTTAATATTTGAAATTGGTGATATGCCAATTCCCAAGTGGTTCTCAAAATTTATGCAGTATGGAAAATTTGTATCCAAAAGAGATCATGTCTCCAATGCACTCCCCCTACCTGCATGTTCTTGGAGACTTATACAATACACATCATTTTTTTCAAGTGTAACATATGTAATTTATAATATTTTATATTTTTAATAATATTTTATGTTATAACCAAGTAGTTTTAGTCATATTAAAAGAATCACAATAGATCATAATCAAATATCAATTAAGTCATAATTAAAGATCACTTTGGTCATCACTAAAATAACAATTACAATAAGTCATAATTAACAACATAATAGATAAAAAATTTAAAAAAAAAAAAAAACTCTAGACCTTACCACCACAATAAGTCAGAACTATATCACTTGATTTATAACCAAAATTTTAAGTAATTTTTAAAAATCTTTTAGATGTGGGCATCTTATAAGAATGTCAACCCAAGACCCAGAGATAATGAACACACATCTATGAAGGATCGGTATGTTCTCTAGTGGATGGGTTTCCTTTTTTTTTTTTTTTCTTTTTGATCAGATCACACAAAAGACCTTTTCAAAAGAAAACAAATATTGAATTTTTTAAAACAATTTATTCATTTTAGTGTTATATTATTGTAGAAGGTATAATTCTTCTTCACAGGAAAAACGAGATGATGTGTAGGCCTTCTTCACTCTGCCAAGAGAAACTAAAATGTCAGCGATCACCCCCGACCAGGATAGGTTGGGAAAAACCCTTTGACGATCAAGTTAGAATATTGTTTGGCCATAGATGATTTGTATTTAAAATAGGGTTCTTAGATTACCTCTGGTTTCTTCTCTTTACTTCACCTGCTCCTCTTTTTATAGTTTTCCTGACTTGAATCCCATCTGTTGAATCAATGTTTGATCTGAGGGTTCTGCCTGTACCTAACTCTGGTCGGGCAAGTGGCCAAATTGCTTTTGCCTTTGATCGTTGGACCATCCTTTTATGGATGACTTAGATTATGTCAGATGCTAGTGGCCAACTTGCCAAAGCGCTGTATTCGTCGAATCAAGTTGATTGGACGTGTCGTCTGATATTTCCATCGTTGGATGAAACTTAATTTGACGCTTCTCTTTCATTCTACATATCCTTCTTCTAAAAGGATATTTATATGCTTACTGTCCCCTACGCTCGTAGTCACGTGCCAGCTTGCTGCTAGTCACTTCTAATAGGCTCTTTAAGAAGCTCATTTGGCCTCCCTCTTCTTTTGGGCCCACCGCCTAATTGATTTGGGCTTGGGCTAATATTTTTTTCCTCCACAATTACCTAGGGAGGTTGTAAAAGACAATAATTTGATCAGATGATAGGCCGAATTACTTCTTGTTTATGACATGCGTCGTTTGATTTTGACTTTAATGATGACATTCGACATATTGTCCGTTTATGCGTTGTTTCGTTTCTGACACATTAACACTGTGTTTGGTTGAGGGACTTGGGGAGGAATTTGGAAAGGGAAAAAGAAAAGGAAAAGGTGTGTGAAACTAGGTAAAATGGAGGTATATTTTATTCACATTTCACCTACCTTTTCTATTTCTCTTTCCAAATCCCTCCTTAAATCCCTCAATCAAACACAACATAAATGAGGAAGCTCTCCGTCACTTTGCTTGCACTCCCTTCAGAGACCCAAGCGTGTCTTTTTCTCTCTTCATCTTTTGAAGTTTTCTATGTACTCTTCTCTATAAGTTCGTCTTCTCTTTTTCTCTTGTGATTTGTTTTTGTCGTTGCTCTTTCTTTTTTCTATTCGCCATGAATCGTCGTAGGCATTTCTTTGATTATGAAGAGAATATTTAGGAGTTTAGAACTCTTCATAACATCCTTGATGACATCATCGTTCATCTTCTTATTGACAATGATGATATCATCGAAGGGTCGGAGAAGCGGATTCTGTGGCCATTAATTGACATTGTTGACGGAGGAGTCCACTTTCCTTCACACCCTCTGCTCAGGGAGGTACTGCACTTCTATGGCGTACCCCCATCTCAACTTGCCTCAAATTTCTTTAGGATAGTCATGGAGGTAATTTCCCTAAACAATATTTTGGGAGTGAACCTAGGGCTTGATGAGATTAGATACTACTACAATTTTGTCCCAACCACTAGAGAGAGCGAAATTCTATTTCAAACCCAAATCGGCGAAACGATAGTTAGTTCAAATGTTTCCCAATTCTGGCAAGGGTGTTAATGATATAATTGTGATAGTGGAGGCCAACTGGGAGTTTTCCCTTGGAGCGGATATGATCTGACCTATCCCCAAGGTCATAAGTCTACCAGGTCGATGCCTTCTTTTTCTTGTTTATGAATTTATTTTTTATGGGATTTGTACTGATATTCTTGCTCTGTTTATCTTTCCCCAGCCCTAGAGGTTTTTTCTCACCCTAGTGAGTGAGAATATCAGGTCTACATTCCTCTCTTTCAACAAGTCTGGGCATACAAAGGCCCTGTTTGGTTGAGCTGTGGGAAAGTGCTTATAGCTTATGCCTAAACAACTTATAGCTTATAACTATGACCATAAGCTGATTTCCAGCTTATTCTTAAAGCATCTCCTGCCCCACTCAAAGAATAAGCTGATTTCTGACTTCCAAAAAACTATAAGCTATAAGCTAAACCAAACACATCAAAATAGCTTAAATTAAGCTGAAAGCTGAAATAAGCTGTAATTAAGCTCTGCCAAACAGGCACAAAGGACCTTCCCGAGCAACAAGGCTAAGGTCGTGCCGCTCACGTGCTTCTTTCTTTACATCCCATACTATGGCACTGTGGTCTTAACCCATAGTATCCCCCTTAGTGATGATGTTGGCTTTGATTTCTACGTTCTTTTCCATTTTTGGGAGAACATGGAAAAGCTAGTAGCCAAAGATGAGCAACCCCAAGAAGAATCATCTGATTCTGAAACCACAGTCTTCGATAACATGCCACCGAAGAACTTCCTAGAGATCGTTGCTGCTCGGAAATGCCAAAAAGAAGGCGAGTTGGCTTTCGCTTCACAGACAGCTTTTGGTTTAACCACATCTGATCGGCTTCAGCAATTGCCGCTTGTGTTGGTTGACGATGCTCATCCTTCCCATGCCACTGCTGTTGCTGGGAGCTTTGCTCCCCTCATTTCTGAGCAGAGGTCTGGAAAGCGCCAATCCGATCAGTCTGCAGAGGTATACAAGAAGAGTCGGTCTAACCCTTCACTTATTCCTATTGTTGTATCTTCTGCTGTCGCTGCTTTTGAAGTGGCTTCTGTCGAATCCCCGATCATTCTCATGCCATATCTGAAAGACTGACAGCTTACAAATGCTGATACTACTATGGGGAGTGCTGCAGTGGCCACTGCCATTGTTCGCAGCTCTGTTCTCCTAGTTAACGCTAGTCGCCTAGGTGAACAATCGGATGCAACAATCTTTTCTCAAGCCCTGCATTTCTCTTCGGTCGTCAATACCTTCCTTTGCTTTTTTCATTTTTCTTTCCTAGAAATGTTTATTGTTGCTAATTTCATGTTCTTTTTGTAGGGTCTCTTTTCTTCTCACGAGGTTATGCGACGCCATGAGAGACTGATCAAGGCTGTTGACAAGGTGAAGCTCACCAAGTACAAGCATGGTGAGAAAATGAAGGAGCTAGAACTTAGGCTGGCTGCTTTGAGGGCAAGACGGCAGAGCTAGAGAAGAAGCTTCAAACGATGGACGTCATGCTGAAGTCCCTCAGCTCAAGAGATCTCCATTTGAAAGAGGAGAAATATAAGCTCTCTACGGACCTTAATGCATCAAAGACATCATTTGAAGCTGCTATTAAGGCTACGAAGAAGGGCAGATACAACGAGGCTACGACCAATTATAAAGAACAGTTCATCAAACTAGAGAACATTCTCTTTGAGGGTTCCGGAGGGGTCTAACCTGATGAATAATATGCCTTACCCTTGCTTTGAAGCTCTAGAGAAGCCCAATGAGGAAGCTGCTAGAAGAGTTGATAAGGAGAACCCCCCATGTTGCAAACTGAAAGAAAACTTATGTTTTTTTTTTCTTTTTTTAAGTGTTGTTTTTAGAGATTTTTATTTATAATATGGATTTGTTTATCATTCTATATTATACTTTTTGTCTATTTCTTTTAATGTGGCCTTTTTTATAAAAGGAAAATTATCTTAGGTTTATTCATTGCTTTTATGCAAGAGATCAGCAGCATCACCGACGAACTGCCCTTTGGACAGGTTCTTCGTAAAAAAAATATTGTAGGCACGTTCCTTGCTCTAAGCAAGATGTGGGCAAGATCTTTTCCGCTGATAGGTCTTTCATGAAAAACCATCGTAGATTTGTTCCTTGCTCTAAGCAAGAGGTCGACAATATCTCTGTCGATGTACTGTCTCGTGGACGAATTGTTCGTACAAAACCATTTGTAGGTTTGTTCCTCGCTCTAAGTAAAAGATCGGCAGCATCCCTGCCAATGTACTGTCCTTTATACAAGTTTTTCATAGAAAACCATTCGTAGGTTCGTTTCCTGCTCTAACAAAAGATCGACTGCATCCTTGCAGTGTACTCTAACTTAGACAATTTTTTTCAAAAAACCATTCATAGGTTTGTTCCTTACTACAAGCAAGAGATTGGTAGCATCCCTATCAATGTACTATCTCATGGATAGGTTTTTCATAGAAAACCATTCATAGGCTTGTTCTTTTCTCCAAGCAAGAGATCAGGAGCATCCCTGCCGATGTATTGTCGCTTAGACAGATTTTTGTAAAAAATCATTCGTAGGCTTGTTTCTTGCTCTAAGAAAAAGATCAGCAGCATCTCTGCCAATGTATCGTCCTTAGACAGGTTTTTAGTAGAAACCATTTGCTCTAAGCCAGAGATCGACAACTTCCTTGCCAATGTACTGTCCCTTAGATAAGTTTTTTGGAGAAACCTATTAATAGGCCTTGCTTTGAGTTGAGCAAGAGATCGACAGCATCCCTGCCAATGTATTGTCTCTTAGATAGTTTTAAGGGTTTGTTTCTGGGGCTCTGCTTAATACGCTTATGTTAGGTAGGCACGTGTTAGTTATTCTGAACGTTCATCAGTACTTTGCATTTAATGCAAGGGCACGTTATTCAAACTAAGCGACATGTGCATCTGAATAGTGTGTTGTTTCCCCTTCTCTTGCATAGATAGGAGTTCAAATCATTCCGTTGATATTTGCAATATCTTATTGACAACATTTTCCACTAAAACATCCTTGGACGCTGACACTTGTTCTTGTCTCAGCATTCAAAAACATCTCACAAACCTTTTGTTCATCACTTGCTTATTGTAAGCGCTCCTATCCTCCTACCTTCCATTTTTTTTATTTTATGTTTTAGTCTTGCGAAAATGGGCAAATATGTTTACTTACTTAGTAGCCCTAAAGGCTTAGCTCATCTTCGAACCGTTGGTGATATCCCTGCCAACATAGTCGTAGAAGCTCCTTACCCTAGTAATAACTTCTTGGTTCCTTCAGCTGATAGGGTTCCATGGCAGGTTTCAGCCATTGTAGATGGTGGAGTTAGGTTTTCCCCTCATCCTTTTTTACATGAGATTCTTTTTATTATGGAGTCCTTCCATTTCTTCTCAATATAACTCTTTTTCCAAGTCATAAATGGGATGCTTTCCTTGAACAACCTGTTAAACATCAACTTAGGTGTGAAGGACCTCCAATATTGCTACAGTTTTTATTTATCCCAAATTGGGGCATTCTTTAGCTTCCAAGAATCCAGATCGGGATTGATCGCTTGTTTAGGCACACTATCATTTCGGAGAGTTGGGAGTTTGTGTCCCCTCTTTTTGCAAATAGTGTTGCCACTATGCCCCGAACGCTGGGTGTAGGTGATTAATTCTTGTGAAAAATCTATTTTGTTACTTCGATTGTACTAAGTCTAACTAGTTTTCTTTGTTCTGTATAGCTCATTAGCTGATCAACACTGAGCGCCACAATGAATCATGGGGCATGAATTTACTAGCTTTACAAACTGTATGGAGGTTTAGAGGTGCTGCCTCCCGGTCAGCCGAAGTGCTGATAGATCAGTTTCTTCTTCGGGTTTCCCTCGTTCCAGTTCTTCTTCTATCTCTTGCCCTTGTTCTCGCTGTTGAGGTTTCCAAAGTGCCTCAAGAGGAGGACCATTATTACCGCTTCTTTTGGGAGAATCTGACCAGCCTATTGGCAGCAATCAAACTCAAGGGGCCATTGAGTCGTTAGATTCCTTTGCTTCGGCTATGACAGGACAACATCGTATTATGAGGCAATCTAATTTGCCCCATGTAATAATCCAAGAAGCGAGTGAGGGAGGGTCACGCAAATCGGAGGACTCGTCAATGAAGATGTACCTCTGACGTGTGTCTTCTATCAAGCGAAAAGCTAACAGAAGCTCAACTGAGAGCCCTATCGAATATATCTTTCTACCAATGATAGGGGGACACATTGAATATGAGGGATTTTGTCTTGTTTTGGCAATAGCCCAACGCATGCGCATCCCTGAAGACATCCGTCGTCTGGAAGGGCAACTCGACCAATAGATACTTAGCCAAGGCATGTCATAATCTTTTGTGCTCAAGCTCGAATGTGTGTCCATTCAGGCAGTGAACCAGTTCATGGAGGCTGGAATTAGACTAACTAGGGATAGGGATCGTCATGATGAGGAAAGATGGCAGATTGAAGAGTAGAGGAAGTTAATGGCAGAAGAGAAGAAGTAGATGGAAGAGGAGAGAAAGAAGATCAAAGAGAATCTTGCTCGAGCTGATGCAAGAGTGACTTCGAAAAAATTTGGTTAGATTATAGTGGGAGAAAACTTTAAAGCTGCTACTCGACGGCTTGATCTGCTTAGAGAGGAGCATGAAGCACTCAAGGCCACTTTGGAAGAAGTAAGAGCTCGACACGTGGCTAATATATATATATATAAAAAAATATTGAATCCACCTAGAATGAAGCCAACACTCTCTACCTCGACCAATTAAATGAATTGAAGAATTTTTTCTTCAGAGATGGGTGGAGGGTTGCCATGAAGAGTGCTGGAATAACTGAGTCTTCTCCATTGTAAACTCAAATTCCTCTTCCAAATCTAGATGTTCCCATTCCAGCTGAACAAGAAAATTTGTAAAAGCTTTTTTTTTTTTTTTTTTTTTTGATTAGGCATCCTCTTTTTGTTTTTGTGGGCTACCAATCATAATTCATTGTAAGTCTTAATGGAATGAAATAATATGATTTTTGGGTGAAACCTTGTATTTATTCATTATGCTTTTAGTCTAAGCATTATTACATCATAATTACAAGGTTAGTGATAATACTTCTTTAGGTGCATAGCATTCTAAGGCCTAGGAAGCATATTTCCTTGATGGTTGACAATCTCATAAGCTACATCTCCAGCCAAATCCATAACCTGATATAGTCGATCCTAATTTGGCCCAAGTTTCCCATCGACTGTTCTATGGTCACCTGGCAAGATCTTCTTAAAAACCAGGGTCGTCTATCGAATATATCTAATGTCGAATTTTTTTTATCATATGCCTGAGCTATCTCTTGCTAGTACTGTGTCAAGTGAAAAGAAGCTTGCTCTATTTTTTCTTCAGTCAAATCCAGTTCCTTCAGGATCAAGCTTTCATTCACTTCAATTTTAACTAGATTGGCTCTTCCTGTAGGGAGTTTAGTTTCAAGTAGGATAACGACTTCCATTCCATAGGTAAGAGAGAACGGGGTCTCGCCCGTTACCCACCTTGGGGTAGTTCTGCAAGCCCAGAATATTGTTGGAAGTTCTTCAACCACCTTCTTTTAGCGGCCTCCAATCACTTTTGAATCCCATTGAAGATAGTTTGGTTTGATGCCTCTACGTATTCATTGCTCTGTGGATAGGCTAGAGTGGAGTAGGCTTTGATCCCATACTATTAGCACAACTCCCAATATAGGCTACAATTGAATTGTGTATTGTTGTCAGCTATGAGGGCACTTGGAACACCGAACATAGTGATAATGTTTCTCCATATGAACCTTCTGATGTCTACATCTTTGATATTGGCCAGTGGTTCTACCTCTATCCACTTTGTGAAGTAATTCGTGGCTACGATCAACCACCTTTTACTACTAAGTGCCCTAGGCATAGGTTCGATCAGATCCATCCCCCATTGTGCGAATGGCTAAGGGCTTGAGACTAGATTGAGCTCTTCAAATGGCTAGCGTATGATCAATGCATACCTCTGACAGGCTTCACATCATTGGACAAATTGATGAGCATCTTTTTGCATATACGACCACCAATAGCCTTGTGTAAAAGCCCAATGTGCTAGGGATCTTCCCTTTGCATGTGCTCTATATGATCCCTCAAGAATTTCTTCTAATAACCCCTCTACTTCCCCCAGGTGGACACACTTGAGATAGGGGCCAAAATACGATCTTTTAATAGTTGGCTTTCCCTGTTCAACTAGAAGTGCGTGGCTTACCGCCGAAGCCAATGTGCTTCCTTTTCATCGGCTAGTAGTATTCTTCGGATAAATAATTCACTATAGGGGTTATCTAACTTTCTCCTAGCTGGATATTCATCACTTCAGCTGATGTGATGTTAGATGTGATAATAATACCAATCTCTATTTTTTGGCTTCTTGTTTGATCAATGGCCGAGGCCAAGCTAGCCAATGCATTGGCATGGTTGTTCTGATCCCAACCTACTTTTAAATGTAAAATGAGAATAACTAGTCTGCTACTGCCTTGGCCACAACCAGGTATTTTGCCATTCTCTTATTACGAGCGAGATACTCTCTAATCATTTTCTTTGCAACTAGTTGCGAATCACAGAATACACAGATGAATTCTTTCCCTAGTGTTCTTGTAGTTGTAAGCCGATTGATGTGAGCCTCATATTCGGATTCATTGTTAGTGGCCGAAAAATCCAGTCGACTAGAGAATTCTAAGACCTCTTCATCGAGTGTTATCAACGCGAAACCTATCCTTGCTCCTTTATTGTTTGAGGCTCTGTCGCACGGCAAAATCCATGGTGCCTCTAATGGATGACAACTTTTACTTCCGCTTCTTCTTTGGGTGAAAATTCTGCTATGAAATTTTTTAAGACATGTCCTTTGATGGCGGTCCTTGGCCTATATTGAATGTTGTATTGTCTAAGCTCGACTACCTACTTCGAGATTCTTCCCGTCAAGTTTAGTTTGTGAAAAATCATCTTAAACAGGTGCTTAGTGTAAACAATGATAGAATGAGCTAGGAAATAATGCATCAATTTTTTAGAGGTGACCATAAGTGCCAAAATAAGCTTCTCAAGGGCAAGCATCTTATTTTTGCGTCAAGCAAAGTCTTGCTTATGTAGAACACAGGGAATTTCTCTTTCTCATGCTCTCTAACGAGTGATGCACTTATGGTATGATCGAAAACAACCAAATAGACATACAACTTTTCTCCTGGCTCAAGACTAGTGAGTAAGGGAGGTTTTGCCAGGTATTCCTTCAGTTCTTGTAGTGCTCGATCATCCTTTGGAGTCCATGAGAACTACACATTCTTCCTTGCTAGCTAAAAGAAGGCTCAACAGTGATTCGAAGAGTAGCTAATGAATATGTTGAGTGCGACTGCCATCCTTGTAAGCGCTTCGATTCCCTTGACTAATGTAAGAAGGCTTATGTGAAGCAAGGCTCGAATTTGCTCGAGACTCGTCTCTATCCCTCGCTAAGTGACAACATATTCGAGAAACTTTCCTAAGCCAATCCCAAAAGCATATTTTGCAACATTTAGTTTCATCTTAACTCTTTAGAGGATCTAGAATGCTTCTTGAAGATCGGTAAAATTATCCTCGCTCCGTTGTGATTTGAATACCATGTCATTAATATACACCTTGAGATTATGTCCAATCAGATCATAGAAGATTTTCGTAACCAAATGTTGGTACATTGCCCCTGCATTTTTCAATTCGAATGTCATCACCTTATAGTAGAACAATCCCACAAGGGTGATAAAGGCCGTTTTCTCCTGATCATTTGGATGCATTACTATTTGATGATAGCCTCAGTGTCATGACCTAAACCCGCCCCTATGGATTAGAGTCATAACCGGCCAGTAATCATGAGATTACTTACAGCCTCAGTCAGAAATCAAATCATATTTAATAATAGGGGGCCAAATTGCGGAAGCAGAACTTTCAAAGATTGTCCAATGAGCTGTGCATACATGACTTAACCAAAAAATTTTCTCATATATGTAATAACTCACACTATACAAACATCCATAATATGTATTACTTAAGTCCAAGATCATTCAAAAATCAACATTAACAAAAACCAAGATCATACACAAACTTGGTCACATGTGACCACAAAAGAAACAAAAGGAAACCAAAAGCCTCTTGCGTGAGGCGACCTTGGTTGACTC
The DNA here is from genome assembly GCA_036172215.1 of Camellia granthamiana. Classification (NCBI taxonomy): domain Eukaryota; kingdom Viridiplantae; phylum Streptophyta; class Magnoliopsida; order Ericales; family Theaceae; genus Camellia; species Camellia granthamiana. The sequence continues at coordinate 36,555,250 of CM069906.1, read as the reverse complement.
CTCAAAACTCAATTTCTCACGAATCATTGGGGCTAGACATCTTGCTGCTCACCTACATACATATAAATAAAGAGTGAGCTAACGCCCAATGAATAACATCAGAGTAAAGGAGTTCATGAATGAGATTCATTGAATCAAAATCTATGTATTATATCCATATACAAAATGACCTCGGGTCCAATTCATATACAAAATGACCTTGGGTCCAAATCATATGTGCAAAATGACCTTGGGTCCACTATGTGCAAAACAACCTTGGGTCTATTACATGCAAAACGACCTTGGTCCAATTTGTATACAAAACGACCTTGGGTCCATTACGTGTAAAATGACCTTAGGTCCAACATTTCATATTCATAGTCGTGCACACATTTGGATCCATGATCACGTTCACATTCGCATTTGTATTCAAAACAACCTTAGGTCCAATCAATTCTTTATACAAAATGGCCTTTGGCCCATTTAACAGTCATACAAAATGGCCTTAGGCCCAATTTCTATCCTCATCAAATAAACCGAACGGCCTTGGGCCCATTTCATATTCATACATAAATCACTTCACATTTTTCATTGTGAATCATGCAGATGGAATACTCATTCAGAAGGCCAATTCAGAAGTCTAGAAACTTACCACATAGGTAATATTTAGAAAATAATGCATACACAAAAATAATGCATACTTACAGTGTTCCGGTGCTTGATTCGTCCTTACACTTGACCCTATATAATTCATAACACATTGGGCCATAATAGAATTCAATCTGTTCTTTAGTTTACTAAAATTTCTTAGGCTTCTTTCGTGCCCTTTAATTCATTTAGTGTGCTCAATGTGTGCCTAAGAATACTTAGAAATGGAAGAGAACAGAAATTGGAACATAAAACAACTTTTCAAAAGTTTCTAAAATAGGGCACTTCGCTTGAGCGATCTGTAAAACTTTATAAACGTACTGGTTGCATGATTTTTTTGCTCGAGCGAGACTTATGTTGCTCGAGCGATAAGTCATGCAAAACAGGGAGCACTCGAGCGCAAAGGTTGTCGCTCGATCTACCGTGCAATTCTCTATAAGACTTATGAGAGTTTGATATTTACGCTTGAGTGACACTTTCTTCGCTCGAGCGGACAGGTCAAATTCGGGAATTTCTAGAATTTTGTTTGAAGTTCAAAACTTGTTTCCAAAGGCTCAAAGCTTGCAAGCTGATACCAAAAACATGAAAAAACATTGTATAACATGAAAATATAGGTAATTTGGAACCAATTGTCCAAAATCATGGTCCACTTCCAAAATCGTTTCAAATTCTTCTTGTCAATTTCAAAACTCATGCAACCAAGCTCCATAACTTCATGGATTATGCATGCATGTGAAATATAATTCCATTTCAAATGGTACAAATGATGCTCAAAATCATGAAGCTCAACAAAATTATGCATGTATGTGTGATTTGGCACCCAATTCTTCATGTTAAGCTTGTATCCTACATTAATTCACCAATTCTTCTTGAATACACATGATTATGGACTTAAGCTCATGAATTAAAGTTCAAATACTCACTTGGCCTTCAATCCTTCTAACTCTAGCAAATTCTTGAGTCTAGCTTCCCCAATCTTCAACTTCTAAGTCAATTCTTCAAGAATTTTGGCCCCTCTCTCTCTCTCTCTCTCTCTCTCTAAATCAAGTGTTCACTCTCTACAACTCTCTCTTGACACATTTTTGAGCTCAAAAATATGAGTTAGCCCCTTAACTAGCATATATATAAGCTTTCTTAATCTTTTTGGCTAATCAAAGCTTAGGTCTAATCAAATGAACTTAATTAAATCAAATTAATCTAATTATTTTGATCTAAATCAATTTTTAATTAAATTTCACCATAGGCTCTAAAAATAATTATGTTAATCACAATGGTACAACCAATTTTGGTTTCTGACACCTCTACGACCCTCAATTTCAATTTATTATAGCATAAAGAACAGATTTTCCTACGGTAGACAGATATGAATTCAAAACCACACATAATCACATAATAGCATCCAAATTCACATCAAGCACATAATCACAAGTATAATTAACAATTAATAGTATATCACAGAATGAGGTTATCACACTCGGTATGTAGAAAGCTCATCATTTGGTGCCCCAACGTGGCATCTACCAGCTGGTCAATATTCGGCAAATGAAAGTTATCCTATGGACATGCTTTATTTAAGCTAGTGAAGTCTACACATACTCTCCATTTTCCATTATTCCTCTTTACAACGACGGTATTGGACAACCATTTCGGATATTGGATTTCTCGGATTGCGTTGGTTTCCAATAACCTTGCTACTTCTTCCTTGACAGTTTCCATGTGTTGCGGCGCCGATCTCTTGCTTTCCTGTATTATTGGCCTAAAATATGGGTCCACATTCAGTGTGTGGTAGGCCACTTCTGGGTCGATTCCTTCCATCTTGTATGTGGTCCACGCGAACACGTCCTTAAATTTTAGTAGAAAATGGATCAATTGGTCTCTCTCCTTCGAACTAAGGCTCTTCTTCACAAGGAAGAACTTTTCTTCGTCTGCTGGATCAATTGGTACTTTCTCAAATTCTTCTGCACTTGTTATGGAAGGCTTCATGCTGACTTGTTCCTTGTGCTTTTCGTGTGTTCGGACATCTTGGATTCTATTATTAAAGGAAGACACCGCCATGCATTGTTTGGCAGATGTTTGATCGCCGTTGATTTCACCAATGCCATCTCCTATTGGGAATCATATAACCTAATGAAAGGTGAACGAAACTGCTTTCATTTTGTGGAGCCATGCCCTTCCCATTATCACGTTGTGTGGGGAAGGGACGTTTACCACTTGAAATTCTACCTGTTGAGTCACTGTTCTTGCCCTTACTAGTACGAAGATTTTTCCAAAAGGAAAAACCGAGCTGGAATTAAAGCTGAATAGTGGCGAGTCAGATCCACCAGTATCCTTTTAATAGTGAATTCTCCAATTTGTAAGGTCACCACCAAGGCATCACTATGTGGATGATGAATCCATGACAAGTCCTCATCTGAAAATGAGATCCTATTCTCAGATGACTACATCCTCTTTATGGAGCCTTCTGACAGGGCCATTACATCCCCTAGATGTGTCGACCTCCTGATTTCTCCCCTTACCTGATTTATCTACTTCTTCGGGGGAATCGAGTATATCATGTTAATAGTTGCTGATGGTTGGGCATTTTCGTCATTCTCTTTGTGCTTCCCCTTATGGTCTATGGAATGATCAATGTATGTTCTTAGATGCCTACTCTATTCTAACTCTGTGAGGCCTCTAACCTGATTCTACGTTTATTTGCAATTTTAACCCTAGAATCGAAAACGCATCATGGACGAAACTATGCAAATCCTAATTAACCCCGCTAGCTTAGAAATCATTTCTAACATTCTGATATTAATTAATAAACTCCCTAATTATAGATTGATCACACAAAACCCTAGTTTCTGGTTTCTATCGTTTTCATTTGGTTATGCGTCTATTAATTCAAACCAAGATAATTCGAACCAAATTTTTTTCCTAACACAATTTTAATTAGTACTACACTTGAAATAGATATTCTAACTAATCCCAGGCCCTCACATTTTATTTTGATTATATTTTGACCCCAAATCATTCTTTATATATATATATAAGTACAACACAACCCTCTCTTTTATTTTCTCATTCAAATACATGATCTTAGAGGTTTAATGTATCATTTTCAAATGTGTATTCATAGTTTTCTTGTGTTTGAATAAAATAATTAAAGCCTTGTTTCTTTCCTTACTTGTATTTTCACTTAATGGAAGCAAAACTATCTTTTTCTATCCAATTCTCACATTATTTCCAAAAGCATACCTTCATTCTAAAAATATGAGTTATTTATATACTATTCAGCATGTTTTCATCATAAGGGAACTAGAAAATTACTCATGGTTGCTCTCTTTTTCTATTACTCTTCTAATTTCACGCTTTGTGTAAAAAAGACCGGTATTTTCAGCCCACTTAAACAAATTCTATAAAAATACATAAAAATCTTCTTGACCTCAATTTTATATAAAAACTTTCCTTAAAGTGTTATCTTCAAGAAAAAATTGGTTTATTGAAAAATAATGAGTGGTTTTAGAGAAAATCTGATTTTCATAACAGTTGATGAATTTGGACAATGCTAGAGTATTTCTTTAATAACTAAAAATAAGGGAAAGCTATCCCATTTTTGAAAGATGATCTACAAAGTAGATAAAATTCTCTACAAACCATAGGAAGGCCGAGTTCGAAAAAATCTAGAAATGTCTCTTAGATTGTGATCTTTAAAGTGATCTAATCTGAAAATTTATATTTGTTGATGATTTCATGGTTTAAATTTCATGAATGTACTTCTTATCACTTGTTTGGGCTTTAGTATGATTTTTACATTGGTATATCTATATTCCTTTACCATGATGCTTTGATGATGCTCATGCTTGTATGAAAATTATTGTCTCAATAGCTTGTTCTAACCTTAACTTAAAACATCTAACTCAAGGGAAAACTAAATGGGATGATATTGGGTTTTCGATCACTTGAATAATGATGAGATGATAATGGATTGATAGGACATGTTCCCTAACTAAAGGTTAAGTCTAGTGTAAGTGGTTGTTTTGGAACTTTTGAATGGATTGGTTGTATTCAGACCCGAGATACTTATGACGAATAAGGTTGGATGAGGTTATATATTTTTACCGCCTCTTTTGAGGTCCTCGGTTGGCGCTACGCTGCATGTAACCGTTGTAGATTTCCTGGGTAAGGTCTGCAAAGCAGCAAAAAAAGAGGGGCATACAGAATAATCCGAGTCTAATTCTTGTGGTTAGGAGAATGAAATCGCTTTGGGAGATTTCTAGATTACTAATACCTAACTTTGTAACCCTTTGCTTGTTTATGTGATTATCATGCTATATTGTTTATTGTAAATATGATTGTGTATTAGATTGGGAAAAAGAGATGGGGTGTGTGTGCGCTTACTAGACATTCAATGCTCATGGCGTTTCATGCTAGGTATTGAAGACGATTAGTCGGTTGAAGGCGAAGCTGAAGCATTTGAATATGGCTATCCTAGAAGAATTAGAAACTAGTTTTGTTAAGTCCCATTTTGTAATCCTATTTGGAATTGTAATGTTTAAACTCTTGATGTAATTAAGACTTATCTCTTGCAACTATTATTTTACTTATATATATATATATCTTTTTTCTTTCGCCAACTTATGTAGACCTTGTGTTAATATCTTGTTAAGATCTATCAAAAAGATAGTTTAGCTATCTAAGGATTAGATTTTGAAAGGAGGCTATTTTGACTCATTCGATCTTTCTTGGTATATTACTTGGTTATTGACCAAAGGACTCATTAGTGACGTTTTCTACACTTATAACCTTAGAAAAACCCTGTATTTACTTGATAATACATTCTTTGATGTTCCCGATTTTTTGGGGCGTCATAACTTGGTATCAAAGCTTAGGTTCAACCCTTACCCATGCATTTTGGCCTGCGATTAAAGACTACCTTGACTCGACTATATTATATTATTATAACATTATCTATTCTATTAACTAAAAGACAAAAAAAAAAAAAAAATTGAAATTTTCTTGACATCCTTTAGGACATTTGTTTAGATTCCTAGCATAACAACTTTGATTCGTGAAAATAAGTTTCACATTTCGAATCGTTACGTGTTTCAACTCTAAATGATTTGACGATCACCTACGAGGCGAAATGGTTTAAACTCTGAACAGGGCATCGTGGTATTTCCACGAGTCTTACATCGATTGTCATATCCCTGCCTCATATGTAAAATCTCTGCTTGATGTCATTCACCTTCAAGATTAAGTCATTATTATTTAGTCTTATTTTGACAACTTTGAGCCCTGACGAGGATTCTTATAAATAGTTCCACTATTCTTCCCTCTGTGATGAATGGACTGCGATGCTAGATTTTTGAATCACCACCTAAATATTTTTGAAAAATTTAAAAAACCCGTGACTCATGCCAAAGGCCACATGTTCGTCATCACCGAAGTGTCTCGGCTCGGGAACTTAGGTATGACAGGGGAAGGTTATGAACTGAGCACCCCACTCACCTAATCAAAGATCGGCCTTTACTGATCATGATGCGATTTTTATGTATAGCATATGTTCTTGTTCCGTTTATTATGCTATTTTTACTATGTAATGCACATAAGTATAGACTATCTCACCTAATTTAAAATATTTTGATTTCATGTTTGTTTTGAAAAGTGTTTGAATATGTTCTACTTGAAAAAGTGATCTCATATGTGCATTAATCAAATCATCCCAATTTAAGCGAAAAAGCCTTCATCCACTGGCATTCAAACTGGTATATCAACTAAGCACTTAGCCTCATAGTAAACATGCTTGATATGGCAACATGAACATACATGTAATATGCTAAAGAGAAAATGCTCAACTAGTACTCAACCGAGGCAAGCCAAAATAAAAGAAAAATAGTCAGAAAAATGCATGATTCTAATGATGCAAATGTCTAATGCAACACATACAAAATGCAATTAATAGGCTTGGCTACTAGCATGGCATGCGAGTCAATTTAAGGCATGCGATAAAGCACGTATTCGAGTAAGGAATAATTGACATTGGTTTGTATGATGAGCCGAACCTTATGCATGCAAGACGAATGGATGAAAGCCGTGGAAAATGCTAATTAAAACATGTTATACAACCATAGTAAGCGGATAAATAAAAGGAAGAAAGAAATGGAGGTTGGAAGACATACACACATTATTCAAGGCATGGAAAATGCTAATTAAAACATGATGCTATACAACCATAGTAAGCGGATAAATAAAATGGAGAAAGAAATGGGGGTTGGAAGACATACACACATTATTACATATTTGTCCTCGCGCAGGAGGGTCCAAATGTCCAAGTGTCTGAATTAACTACTTATTACAAATCCAAATGAATAATGAATGAAGGACTATCTAATTGATTACAACAATAATAGTACAATAATCCATTTAAAATAAACCAATGATTGTGCACACACGAATGACAATGTTCCTCAGAAACTGCTCTATCTGCCTCGCTAGGAAACTGCCTTGTGTTCACCCTCAGCCACTGCTATGTATTTCTCAAAACTGCTCTGTGTACCACACATTGGAACTCGGCTGGACTTAAATAAAGCACGGTCGAACCCAAACAAATCCGGCCTTGTCCTAATTTTTGGCAGAAAAACTATTTTGTGCACTGAGGTGAAAACAGTGCAGATAGAGTACTTCTAAGCAATGTTTGACCTTTTTGCTCTTCTCTATCGTAGAGAAACTCAAGAGAAAAGCGGATTCGGTTCCCAAACCATCAATGGTCGTAAGTTGGTTGCATGATGATTTCGGATACGATAGGACAAAATATTAATGAATGCAATAAAGGACAAGCAACACCTCCTTCCTATCATGAAATTAATTCAAGAAGGGAGATAGACATGTCTCAAGAATCATCCAACATCACGAATGAGCATGTGATGAGTCTAGAAGCGATGGATTCGGTATGACATCGGACTGAATCCAACCCATTTTATTAGTCATTTTTACGTTGATTTCAATCAATTTTAAGCCGATTTTATTAGTCTTTTTTATCTTACCTTTCCATTACTTAATCATTTTGTCCAAAAGTAAGTGTTATGTCCACTAAGTGCAAAAGCAATAACAATGAACAAGTATCGACTTAACCCAAGAAATCAGCCTTTCAAGCCCTTTTCCTCGGGGAAATTACAAAGGAGGAATCAAACTTATTTACAAGCGATAATGGATTCCACGTCAAACCCAAAATGAGTGATAATGACTAGTCAAACTCAGAAGAGTGATAATGAGATAGCCAAACCCATAATGAGCTATAAGGACTCTAAACCCAAACTTGATAACAAGTTATAATGAGACCTTCCTTTGTGATTTCCAAGTGCCTAACTAGAAACCTAGTCCCTTAGAAGTAAATACATTGGTGATAAAGAGGAATGACAAACAAAAGGTTGTGTTTAGCATAAGAGAGATTTGATGCCTTGGTAATGAACCTACGAAGAGATTAAACCATTAAGCATGGAAGGTCTCTTTCTTATGCTTGAATGACAACCTTTTGTTAAACACAACGCTTTAATATAATAAGAAAAAATAAAGAATGGAGGGACTCTTTACATGAAAAGTTGATTATTACAAAAGTGGGACTCTTTACATGAAATCTATGTAATGAAAGCTATCAACTCAAATGACTCGATGTCTAAGGCCTAAACAAATGAAGCCATGAGGACTTACAACACAACAAGTATAATATTTAAACTATTTAAATGAATTAAACAGCCCCTAAACATCCCTTAAAATATAAAAAAAAATAGTACCCAAAACCATGTTTGAGAAATCACAAAAGATAGCCAAAAACAAGAAGATACAAAGCTAGTAAGCAAAACTAAGGAGGGGTGGCTAACCCCTCCACTTTTGGGACTTCTAAACCATATTTTTCAGCCCTTTAAAACTCTGAAAATCAGTATGTAAACCAAAGAAAAGAGTGGGAAAACAAGGGGTATGAGCTATGGGATAAGGTTCAAGAAAGGGTGATAAGCCTCTCCACCTTTGATAACTCTTTAACCCCAAGTTTCAGCACTTGGAATTGATCCAAAACAATATGAAAATATAAGAAAAAGATAGAAATGAAAGCAAGGAAGAAGGTGGCAAGCTTATACCTCTTGAAAAGAGAAAGCTTTTGTTGTAAACCAAACTTGATCCTAAGGCACTCTCAAGTTTGAATTATGGTTCCCATGTCTCAACCAAGGCTCCAAGTCTAAGCTCTAATGGTGTATATGGTGTATAGATAGAGTTCAAAGGTGATAGGATAGCACAAAGATGACTTGCAAAGGAAGCAGGAGCTCTCAAAGGTGTTTTAAGCTCTTTGAAATTTTTCTAACCCTCAAAATAGAGGCATGGGCTCGTATTTATAGAATTTGAGACAAATAGGTCACAAATATCTTCAAAAATAGACAGTTGACGAATTCCCACCCAGAACAGTGTTTATTGCACAAAAGGCACGGCCGGGTTCTAATGGCCACAGATGAGCCCAAATGAGGCACGACCAGGCCCCAATGTGGTTTCCCTATTTCTCTGTTTTAGGTTCCAAGCAGGTCGGCACAATGCTCAAAAATAGTTTTCTGAGGTAAAAACACCTTAGGTATGGAAGGTTGGGATTATTTAGAGCTTGAATTCGGATTCCTTCTTTAAACCACTTACCCAATGTAACCTTCATCATCGAGTACTCAGAATAAAGCACCTAAGTCTTGTGAGCGATCAAAAATGGGGTGTCTACAACCGTACTCGAGCCAATGACTACACCAAAACAAGCAATAATACACGAGCCTGCAAGCAACAACGTAATAAGAATGTAGTATTAGAAAATTGAAACCCTAAGAACAAACTAGTACCTACGGTTAAAATCCCAAACCCTATCAGGAATCAAATTTTGGAGGAGTTAGGACATTTAAGAGGAAACTGATAGAACTCATCTCATCTCAAAGTTTAGGAAGTAAAATCCTCCTAAATTTACTGGAGTGCTGGATCTGAAGGTGGCGGAGAAGTGGATCTAGCAGATTGAAAGGATACTCGATACGGTGGGAATAGTCGAGTACGTTGATAAGATTGCTTTAGCAGTTTACCAACTGGAAGGGGAAGCAAATCATTGGTGGACTCTAATTAGGGAATCTAGGGACATCACAATAATGACGTGGGCACAATTTAGAAATATATTTTTAAGGAAGTACTTCCCGAACATGATCAGATAGGAAATGATCTGAGAATTCCAAAAGTTAGAACATGGCATGATGACAGTGACCCAATATATGGCGAAATTCGAAGAGTTAGCCCGGTATGCAACCTGATATGTAGCAGATGACGAGGAGAAGGCGCGAAAGTTTGAGAGGGATTTAGACCCTCTAATTAGAGGAAATTTTTTTCCATTACGACTTTTCACATTTACAAATGTAGTTGACACATCATTGGATTCAAAATAAGAGAAAGCAGATTCCAAGAGGATTTAGAGCTTGAGGAAAAATAGTCAACTTCATGTAGGATCAAAAAGGAACAATCGATAGAATACAACACAAAAATCATACTCTAGGGCCTTAATTGTGGAAAGGGAAAAGAATAATACGGAAAGAGGTCAAGTCCAGCAACCCAGGGATGATTATAGGAATCATGCCACATTAGTGCCTTATGTGAAAGGAACATAGCGACAACAGAGGCATCGGTAAGAATGAAGGAATATGATTAATGACTAAATAAGAAAGTGTTATAAGTGTGGCCAACCAAGACATTTTAAGAATGAATGCCCCAACTTGTTCGATCAGGATATCAGGGAGAAGGAATGGGAGCAAAAGGGATTGGATGGCCAAAGCGATGAATGAACAAAGAGAAGGAGGCAACAAGAGGCTTGGACTGAATAATAATTAAAGGCCAACCGGCGGAGTTTTTGCAGTACAAGAAAAAGGAAATGAAGATGTCACCACGCAGCATCCAGAGAACGAACAATACGTTGCATACAAACCTTGGGGAACCACAATGCGAGCCATGACTAACTTAGGAAAATGTAATTAGGATAACAGCTAGAACCCTTCTAAAAGAACTTTTTGTAATTGTAGACACCCCATTTTTTACTGTCCTCAATAATTGGACGTCATCACTTGTGCATTTGATGATTGTGTTTTTTTGTGTTCGTTTTGAGTGCCCCAAGTCCTCAGCGGAACGCCCTATTTTTGAGCCTTTAGACCATGTCCTTTCTGTGCCTTGTTTTAGATCAAAACTTAGTGCCTGGAACTTGTGGTGACCTGTCGGCACCACTAGAGGCTGTCGGCCATGGCTTGTGCTTGTCGGCCATTGGTGTGGCCGGTCGGCCACCAGTCCCTTTTTCCAGATTTTTTAGATATTTGTTGACAAATGTGCCAGCTGTTAGCACATTGAGTTGCATCTCCCTACACGTGTATGATGGGATGTTTCTAAGCTAAAGGCATGTTTTTCTATATATAGGGGGGTTCTTCCCCAATTTTTGAGGGTTAGAAAATTCAGAGCAAAAATCTCTCTCTCTCTCTCCTCTCTCTCTTACAATTTTGTGCTTAGGTGCTTGTTTTCTCTACACTTTTGCATACACATCCTAAATCAAATCCTTTTACCTTTGAGCTGAGGTTACTTTGAGGTCCTCTTCGAGCTCTTGAAGGTGGTCTTAGCTTGGTTTTGTTCCTAGAATTGCCCTTTGCTTCAAGAGGTAGTTTACTTGCCTTGATTACTTTGTTTTGCAAGCTTGTTTTACCATCTTTTCTTACTGTTTTGGGGCTGGTTTTACACTGAGAAAAGCTCTATTTTTGTGGCTTAAAAGTGGTGGTTTGACCCCTTTTTTAGTTAGGGGGTGGTTCACTCTCCTTGCTTATTAGTTTGTAAAGCTTTTGTGCCTTTATTCATCACTTTAAAACCATTTTTTTTGGGCCTTTTAACCACTGAATTTTAGAGGTTTTTTAGTGGTAAAAAATCTCTTTTGAGGTCCAAATTTGGAGGGGTTAGCCTCCTCTCCTTGTGTCTTGTTTGCATGCCTAGTTAGCTTCACATGTTAGCATGTTTTACTAGCTTAACTTAGCTCAAGTCCAGCATGTTCTAGACTTTGAAATAACCTGTTTTAGCTCTGTTTTGGGCTGGTTAGTTCATTTGAGTCTTGTTTTGCATAGTTGTAGTGTAACCCCTTTCACTAGCTTCGTGTTTTAAAGCTTTAACCATCATTGGTTTGAGTTGGTTGCATGTTTTAGTGTTTTTATCACTCATTTCTAGCACTTAATCAATCTATGCAATCCCCCTCAATTCTTCACTTTTGATTTTCTTTGAAAGTGGTTTCAAACCACTTGTTTGCCTAAGCGTGAAATGGAGGTACTGCACCTAATGGTTTAATCCCTTAGGGGGTTCATTACCAATAGTGTAATGCCTTTTTCATGCCCAAAGCAACTTGTGGTTTGAGCCCTCCTTAGATTAGAGGACACTAACCAATGGGCAAATGGATTAATGAATGATTTGGTAATTAAAATAAGTAAACAAAATTGGCAAGTAAAAGAGGCAAGATAAGCATTCTTTGTGTTGCATTGCATGTGTTCAAATCGGACGTTAATTTGAACACAAGGAAAATGGGACATTTCATACTCAAAAGTGATGAAATGTGCCATTCTGCTAGGTCTCCATTGCCCTTGATCATGCATGATAGGGTGATGGACATTTTGGTCTTGTTGTGCATTTATTGAACTTACACAATTGGTTTCACAAGCCATCATGCAATGAATTTGCTTGATTGATGGTTTGTGAAGCAAAGCTTGTCCCTAATTTGATTTCCCCATGAAAAGGAGAGACAAAGTATGCAAACAACCCTTGAGAAATACACTGTTTTGCTCTATTTTGCTCTCTATTGCAGCAAGGAAGTTCAAACCAGCAGTGACCGACAACCATCACCAGTGGTCGACCGACCACCAATGGTAGCCAATCGGCCCCTTGTCGGCTATCAATGAAAAGTGAACAGTATGTTGGTGAGGTGGAACAGAGGTGTTCTGGAAGTGGGCAGCATTGTTAGTGCTCAAGTGTGCAAACAGAGGCTTGCAGTAGCAAAACAACGGTTTTTCGGGTGAAGAATCGAGCATGCATGCATCCCTCGCTTCCCGGGATTAGATAATTAGTTTAATTAGGATCAGATCAAGTACATGTTGTAATTAATTAGTTGTAGCTAATTAAGAGTTGTAAATAATTAGTTAGTTTAACTAGTTATTTGATTTCGTTTTATAATTAGTTAGCTTAGAATAGTTAATTAATTCGAGTTTTGTAATAATTAGTTAGCTTAATTAGTGTAGCTAGTTGGTTAGCTTATTCATTCGGACCTTCTTTCACGAGGGCGTAATGTTGTAATAAGTGTGCGTGCGTGTGTGTATGTCTTCCAACCCTACATCTTTCTCTCTTTTATTTAATTGCTTTGATGGTTAGATTAGGGACATGTCTCAATTAGCATATCGCATGCTTGCATCCATTCATTTGTCTTGCATGCACCGAGGCTCGGCGCATCATTCAAACTGCATTGCAATTTCAATATCTTCATTGAATACGTGTTTAATTGCATGTTGTTCAAATCGATTCATATGCCATATTAGTAGTCGAGCCTATTAATTTCATTCTTCGCATGCGTTGCATTAGACATCTTGTATAGTTAGGATCATGCATCTTCCTAACTAGTTTCTATTTTGGCTTGGAGTACTCGATGAGTTTTTACACTTTAGCATACTTGCATAAGTATGGATGTTGCCATGATTATCATGCTTGCCATGAGGCTATGTGTTTATTTTCTAAACTGCTTGAATGCCTGTGGATGAAAGGTTGTTGTTTGAATTAGAACAATTCAACAAATATAAGTTTTAAGCCCACTTTGTTGAGTAGCAAATCATGTTTTAAGCCCACTATGTTTGGTTGCAAATTCGCAAACCTTTAAGCCCACTTGAGGTGGCAACTTTAAACCATTTTCGAAAGAAAACATAAGTTGAATTGTTCCAAGTCTTGCAAACTAGTCTATATTTGCTTGTGTGCATCACATAGTAAAGCTGGTTTAATAACTGAAATAAGAACACATAACGTTTATAAAAAAATCATACCATGATTAGTAGAGGCCGATTTTTGATTAGGCGAGCGGGGGTGCTCAATTCATGACCTTCCCCTCTTGTACCTAAGTTCCCGAGCCAAGGCAACTTTGGTAATGACGGACACGTGGCCTTCAGCATGAGTCAGGGTTTCCTAAATTTTTCCAAAACAAAAAATATTTAGGTGGTGATTCTGTATCTGGCAAAGCAGTCTAATTTTGGCATTATTTGATTTAAAATTGATTTTCTAAAAAGATTTACTGGATTTGGACTCTTTGGTGTTATTAGTTTCACATGGCATTTGTGAGATTAGATTCAGAACTGCGGGAGTCCGAACTGTGAGGCCTTTTCTTTTCAAACCTTCCGAAAGGGGTCAAGGAAAAAGGCGAGTCCACAGTTTCTGGCGACTCTGTTAGGGACTTAGAGAACTTGACTCAAACTCATAATATATTACTTTATTTACACTTATGTGTTTCTTTGCACTTGCATTTGCATTTGCATTTGGTGCGCCTAAGTCACAGTGTTTGCCATCTGCTATTCCTGAATGGTTTGCCGGAGGCTCGCTTGGAAAAGCTTGCCAAAAGGCTGACCAGTTGCGGGCTCTGCCACGATGGGAACACAACCTTTGGATTTGGACTACCGCTATACCGTTTGATCTTCCTTTCACTTCTCGGTGTTAGGTGAGAGAGGTATATTAGGTAGTCTTGCTGAGGTACCCTTTTTGACCAATTGAACTAGTTGCATATCGGAAGCCATAGAGACTATTTCAAACTAGGACATGTTGCTTACCCGAATGCAAAAATTATATGAAACTGCTTGTTTTGCGTAGTGAAACCCTAGCTCCTAGTGAAATTAGGACAGGATAACCCAACCCCATCATAGGGGTGTTTTGGCTCTCACTTGCTTGATATGTGTTTTTGGAGTGAAACTCTATAGGAATGTATGTATCAATTGCAAGCCTGGGTATCAGTCTTTGGGAGGCAGAATTCAGTTTTGAGCATGGTTCTGCAACTTTGATTACATCAGTGTACTGATTAGAATTTGAGCAAAGGGGTTGTGCGGTTTCTGATTTTTGTTTTCTTTTTTGCTTTATTTCTTTTTTTTTTTGCAAGGTAGTTTTCACCATTGCTTCAGACGATTCTGTTACCCCCCAAGCACTCTAGACCCTAGTGAGAAGAATTTGTAGATCTGAGGATCTAGTCAGGGGACAACCAGTGTTTGTTTCACTCCCACCGGTTACCAGACGGAGGAGGATCAAACAGAATTCACCAATCCAGCAGTCACCTTTTGCTTCACCTATGCTCAGTCAGGCCCAGTCTTCTACTTCCACTTCAGACAGAGAGAGAGAGAGTATTCGCCAGTTTCGATAGCTCAAAGTCCTCCAGTCAGCATGGAAGATATGCTTCGTCAGCTCCAAGAGACCATTGAGACTATGCAGCTAAATGCTGCCCGCCAAACTGAAACCACAGCCCGCCAAGCCAAGGTCATAGCCCGCCAAGCAGAAGTGATAGAAAGGCTTCAGCAATAGCAGCCACAATTGGCAGTAGCCTTAGCATCCCATGCACCCCCAGCAGGAATTCCGGCACCCGGGGTCACAGTCAATGTCCAAGAGAATATGGGCATTCTGGCAGATCCAATCCCACTTCAGACCTCCAAGGCACCATTTTACTAAATAGAGGCGCTGTTTGAATTCGAGGTTGAGCCCACTGCACTAAAGGTCAACAAGCTAGAAAAGCTCTTCAAATGGGCTCAGGGCATGAACTCAATCCCTGATATTGAGGATAGATATACAGATTCCGCAGTAACTCTGCCGGACAGATTCAAGATGTCGCATATAGACCGGTTTGACGGCTCCGAGATTCCTACGGTCCATCTACGGTTATTCTCTGACATCTTACAACTAATGGATCTCACCAGACTATACAAGTTGTCACTTTTTGGACGGACCCTATCGGGTATAGCAGCTATCTAGTATGCCAAGCTTGAAGACTCTGTGAAGAGAAATTGGGAGGAAATGGCCGAGGCCTTCATAGAATAATACTCCTACAATACCCAGATCGAGGTCACTACCTGTGATCTTGAAGTGACCCGTCAGGAGCCGAAGGAGGGTTTCTCAGATTTTGTGACTCGGTGGAGGTCCCAGGCCTCTATGATGACTATCTGCCTGTCTGAAAAGGACCAAATCAGAATGGTGGTCCGTAACTTGCAAGGGAGATTATTACAGAAGATGATAGTCTTGCCTTTGTTTACATTTGCTGAGCTCCATGAAATAGGGGTTCAAATTGAGAATGCGATGACGCAGGGTCTGATAGACCATGAGAAGGAACAACCCAAAAGGTCCTTTATACGCAGCTCCAATGTAGCCACGACTGGTGGCACCTTTGCACGGCCTTCGGATATGAGTGTGGTCACCACCACACCCAAAACTGCCAACCCCATTTGCTGATACATCCAACACAACTTCACAAACCTCAAGCCATCAGGCCTGAGGCCAGAGGGTATTCACCCCGCTTTACATGTCCTTATCCAAAGCCCTAGGGGTCCTGATCAAAAAGGGACATTTTAAGCCGTTAGAACAACGCCCACTACTCGATTGTCTCCCTCCGAAACATAACCTGGCCAAATACTGTGCTTTCCACCAACAGCATGGTCATGATACTGATTAGTGCTTCAAATTGCGTCATGAGATTCAAGATCTCGTTGACAATAAGGTGATATTATCGCCTGAAAAGCCCAACGTCACTACAAATCCTCTCCCACCACATAACCAAGTCTCTTTACCCCGGAAAATAAACCTCATCCATACACTGGCCATCCCTTATGACCCCAGTATATATATCACCCCTTCCCACCTACCTAAGTCGGCGTTGTTCATCCCTGAGAGCACAAACTTGCGCATGATGAGCGCGTCCTCACTCCAACCCGAACTTGTGGTGGTGACAGTGGAAGATAATGGGAGGTCAGCCTTGGTAGAGAATGCCAGTCCGTTGCCCGAGGGCTTTGAGGACTTATTTGATGGGGTGTACAACCCGAGCTGCTATGTTGTGCCAATCAGTCATGCTAAATCGGAAGTGGTGCTGCCGACTGGAATGGAGGTCAGTATAGTCTGAGAAGATGGACCAAGTCAGGGATTAGATGATCTAACTGACCTAGAGGAAGATATAGACAATTTGCAGTTCTTTGATAAGCAAGATCAAGGAGACGTGCATATTAATTGGTTTGATCTGAACGAGTCAACAGACAATTCTAGGTGGCTAAGTGATGAACCCGATATAGATGAGGGAACTAGATCAAAGCTTGGAGAACAGAAAGCGGAGATCGCTGCAATGGCCGGAACGGCCGAGAGGAAGGGTAAACTAGCGAAAAACACTGGTAAAGAACAATTGGCTCAGGAACTGGGCATTGTTAGCACTGTATATACAGAACAAGAAGCCGCGCTGGAGTGATTTGGGCAAGAAATGAGAGAAAGTGATCAGAAAGCTGGAATAGCTTAACGCCCCGCGGGGAATGTTTCTGCTCAGGGAACACTTAGACCGGAACCGGACAATTGCTTGTCGGTTGTTGGAGGTATGTGGTGGGAAGATGATGATCTGCATCTTGCCCACACTGATGAGGATTGGGGTGAAGGCCTTCCTGACAATACCTGGTATGTGGAGGAAGTCGACCACATGACAAGAAGTGGCCGATATTTCAAACCACCGCATCTAGACCAACCCGAGGCATCCGGGAAGGACAAAGAGGTAGAGAAACAGAAGGAAAAGCAGTTAGAGGAAGAGGCTGTGCTGAAACAGTTGAAGAAGATTCAAGCTGACATATCTATCTGGGGGCTGCTTATGGCTTTGCGAGTGCACGGACAGGCTGTACTGACAGCGATGGATAAAGCGAAATTATCCATCGACACCACCCTAGAACAACTAGTGGGATTAGTCTTCCCAGGAAGTGCTACACCAACTTTGACCTTTTTCGACAAGGAGTTACCGCCAGAAGGCTCTGCACACAACAAGCCTCTATACATATCCGTAGAGTGCCAAGAAAAGTGGATGCCAGTCGTATTAGTCGACACCGGGTCAGCAATCAACGTTTGTCCATGCTGCACGGCTTATGCTATTGGCTTGAAACCGACCGATTTTGTGCCTACAGCCCAGGTGATCCGGGCGTATGACAACACAAGCAGAGAGGTGATAGGAACAGTGCAGATTAGAGTGCAAATTGGATATTGAATTTCACGTCCTGGATATTCCAGCCACTTTCAACCTACTACTTGGGCGACCCTGGCTACACCAAGTAAGAGTTGTCTCTTTCACCCTTCACCAAATGTTGAAGTACCCCCATAAGAAAAGGGTAGCTATAATCTTTAGGAATTCATCTATACATCCTCCGCCAGAGGTCACTACACCTGTGCTGGAGATTGTGCATGGCAAAGAGGATGTCTTCCTTTCGGGGTTTATCTTGGCTGAGGCCCGGGTAGTGCAAAATATCTTGGCTATGGATGAGGGCTTCTATGTCAGCGCCCAATCTGTGTACTTCATGAACAAATTGCAGCACATGCCCGGAATGAGATTAGGCAGAAGTGGCCAGAAAGGCGTTGCTACATTGGCCGATGTGCCACATAACCCACATGTCTTTGGTCTGGGCTATACGCCTACCAAAGAGGACTGGGTGAGGAAAGGGAAAGAGATGGCCGGAAGGGCCAGAGCTAGGCAGACTAGAAAGCACTACGAGCTTGTGCACCGACCAATCCGAGGAACCCTAAATGGTTATTTTGTTCGGGAGGGTGAAGACTTCCCATTCTGTGGTTTCCCCAAACCCTGGTTTAACTCTGAGAAGCAGCGAGTTCTTGGCTTTGAGATTTTCTTCGAGTTGCAGCTGCAAGAGAGTGACACAGAGCAACAGACTGAACTAATTGTTGAGGCTACAAAGAGCACAGAAAGTGATTCTAACAGTAGTGAATTTGAGATAGGAGCCGTATTGGCATGTCTCCTTTCAGATCCTCAGATCAACTCAGAAAGCTTGGGGGATGACCTAACCGTTTCCATGATCAGAGACCAACCGGGTGCAAACCCTTCTAGCGGTATTCTGGATGTATTTGATGCACCATCCCTCGCTTGGCAGCTGGAGGAGGGCTACCTGTCTAGCAGTTTTGAGTCAGGTAGTGAACCAAAATTTGATTTCACAAAGTCTGTGCAGTCGGAATCAGATTCTGGTTCGTCTAAGTCTGAGTCCGGTATTCCTAGGGTTGATAACCCAGACGCCAAGGTTTTGTCCCGATCGTCTTTTTCCTTTTCTTTTGAGTCGGTTGTAACTGAGGAACTGGATGAGCTGGACTTTCTGAATGAGAATGTCATCGCAGATTTTGAGCACTTCTCTGTGCCACTTGTATATTGCATCGATCATGACTTTCAAAATTTTAGTGAAAACGACGAGGAAGGCATTTTTCTAGTTTTGAAACATTTGATTAATCGAGAGGAAGACAGGTTTGTAAAACCCCTTATAGATGAAATCATTCCAATTAATGTGGGTACTGAAAAAGATCCGCGTTTGGTCCAGATTGGGTCTACGTTGTCTTCGGAGTAGCGCGAGCGCTTAGTCGCTTTATTAAAAGATTTCAAAGATGTTTTTGCATGGTCCTACGAAGACATAACTGGAATCGATCCTGAGATTATACAGCATCGGATCCCTTTTAACCCTGAGGCCTGACCCATCAAACAGAAGTTGCGGAGAATACGCCCGGATTGGGCTTTAAAGATTAAGGAAGAGGTCACCAAGCAGATAGACGCAAGGTTTTTGCTAGTATCTAAGTATCCGACTTGGTTGGCCAACATTGTTCCGGTGCTGAAGAAAAATGGTAGAATTCGGGTATGTGTGAATGTCAGAGATCTGAACAAAGCTAGTCCGAAGAATGACTTTCCTTTGCTG
The DNA here is from genome assembly GCA_036172215.1 of Camellia granthamiana. Classification (NCBI taxonomy): domain Eukaryota; kingdom Viridiplantae; phylum Streptophyta; class Magnoliopsida; order Ericales; family Theaceae; genus Camellia; species Camellia granthamiana. The sequence continues at coordinate 36,535,643 of CM069906.1, read as the reverse complement.
CACATCAATGAACTAGTAGACTTCACCGCAGGCCATGCATTGCTCTCTTTCATGGATGGATTTTCCGGGTATAACCAGATTCTGATGGCACCCGAAGACAGAGAGAAAACCACTTTCACCACGGCGTGGGAAACCTATTGCTACAGGGTGATGTCGTTTGGGTTGAAGAATGCTGGGGCTACCTATCAACGAGCTACAACCACAATTTTGCATGATATGATCCACAAAGAGATCGAGGTGTATGTGGACGACATGATTGTCAAGTCCAAAGAAAGAGAGGGCCACTACACCGCCTTGAACAAATTCTTTCAACGGTTCAGAGAATATTGGTTGAGGCTGAATCCACAGAAGTGTACTTTTGGTGTGACAGCAGGGAAAATGCTGGGTTTCTTGATTACACAGAGGGGCATCGAAGTAGATCCTTCCAAAATCAAGGCCATCCTAGAAATGCCACCACCAAGGACTGAAAAAGAGGTGAGGCTTTTTGGGTAAAGTGCAATTTATAAGACGGTTTATTTCAAAATTAACCTTGACTTGTGAACCATTATTTGGTCTCCTGAAGAAAGGAAAGAAATTCCAATGGGATAACCGATGTCAGTTTGCTTTTGAGCAGATCAAGCAGTACCTACAAAACCCGCCTGTGTTGTCGTCGCCAGAGCTGGGGAAGCCGTTGATTTTGTATCTGTCAGTAACGGACACAACGATGGGATGTATGCTCACTCAGGAATCTGAGGATAAAGTGGAGAAAGCCATTTATTACCTGAGCAAGAAAATGATGGATTACGAGACCCGTTACACCTCGCTGGAGAAGGCTTGCTTGGCCTTGGTATGGGCAACTAGGAAGTTGAGGCACTACTTATTAGCTCACTCCGTAATTCTGGTTTCGAGATTAGATCCTATCAAATATCTCTTTGAGAAACCAGCGCTTACAGGTAAGCTAGCCCGTTGGTTGCTTCTTCTCTTCGAATTTGATTTGAAGTATGTTACTCGTAAGTCTGTTAAGGAGAGAGCGGTAGCAGAGTTCCTGGCAGATCACCCAGTGGAAAAGGAAGAAGCAGTAGAATATCTGTTCCCAGATGAAGCTATTCTGCAAGTCGAGGAAGAGATTTGGACAATGTACTTTGACGGAGCATCTAACCAGTACAGTTATGGGAGAGGGGTGTTGCTGATAGCACCCGACAATTCCCATATACCCTTAGCCTTCAAACTTTGGTTCAAGGTATCCAACAACGAAGCAGAATATGGAGTGTGTATCGCTGGTTTGGAAGTTGCCTTGGAACTAGGGGCAAAAAGGTTGGACGTCATCAGGGACTCGAACCTGGTTGTGTCTCAAGCTAAAGGAGACTGGAAGGTCAAAGAAGAAAAGATGAAGATCTATCACCAGACCTTGGACGTTCTGATTCCTAGGTTTGAGAAGCTAACCTTCACTCATTTACTAAGAGAGAACAACAGGTTTGCTGACGCTTTATCAACTCTATTTTCTATGATAGACATCCCATTTGGAGTCCGAATGCGTCCGATCCTCATTGAGCGGAGATATATGCCGGCCTACCAGTCTATCGCCACAATAGATGAAGTGTAAGATCAAAACCCCTAGTATTATGATATCTGGAACTTCTTGGAAAATGAGGTTTATCCACTAGGGGCAAATGCCAAAGATAAGAGGGCAATATAGCGGATGGCCGTTCAATTTATCATCTGTGGGGGTAAGTTGTATAAGAGGGGTTATCTGGGAATGCACAAGTTATGTGTCGACACAGAAGAGTCAAAGCGCCTAATGGAGGCCATCCATGGAGGAGAGTGTGGAGCACACATGAGCAAAGTAATGTTCGCCCGAAAGATTCTCAGGCAAGGTTACTACTGGTCTACCATGGAGGAGGATTGTATTGGTTTTTTTCAGTGATGCCACAAATGCCAAATCCATGCAAATCGCATGAATATCCCACCGTCGAAGCTGTACAATATGACTTTGCCATTGCCTTTCTTAGTCTGGGGAATCGACGTCATTGGCGCAGTTACATCAAAATGCAATGTTGAAAGCAGCACATGTGGCTAAGTTCATCTGAAACAACATCATTTGCCGTTATGGAGTCCCGAATGAGATCATTTCAAATAATGGCTCCCATTTTAAGAAAGAAATGATCGACTTATTGGAGAAATACAATGTGGCTTTTCATAAGTCATCTACATATGGGCCGCAAACCAACGGAGCTATTGAGGCCGCCAACAAGAACATCAAGCACATTTTGCAGAAAATGGTTGAGACCTATAGGGACTGGCCAGACAAATTGCCATTTGCTCTTTGGGGCTACAAAACTTCAATTCGGACATCTACTAGGGAAACTCCGTACTCTCTGGTTTATGGGATGAAAACTGTTCTGCTGATTGAAATAGAGGTTCTATCACTGCGGGTTATGGCTGAGTACCAGATAGCAGAGGTGGATTGACAGTAGACCAGGTTCGAAGAACTAATGCTGTTCGATGAGAGAATGCTGAAAGCATTGTACCATGTTCAAGGGTATCAACGCAAGATTGCCAGGAATTTTAACAAGAAAGTTAAGTCTCGAAATCTTAAGGAAGGGGATTTGGTATTGAAAGACAACCGAGCTCCCATCCATGACCCTAGGGGCAAGTTCAGACCCAATTGGACTAGTCCTTACATCATTAAAACTATTTGGTTGGGTGGAGCTGTTATTCTTATAGACCTAGATAGCCTAGAATTTTTCCAACCAATCAACATGGACAAGTTAAAGAAATATTACCCCTGAGAGGCTTGCTAGGTTGAAAACCCGGAAGGGCGACCTAGGCAAAAGTTAGAACGAAAAATTGGAAAAAAGAAAAACTGAGCTCGCAAGGTTGAAAACCCAAAAAGGGCGGCTTTAGCAAAAGTTAGAGTGTAAAAGGAAAGAGTTAATACTCGAGTGAACCCGAACCGAACTACGTAAGGCCTGATTCCCATCTTCGGGATACATAGGCAACTTCATTCTGAAGTTCAGCCGCAAACACCTCCAACTCAACTGTCATGTCCATGTGTTGATCAGGTCATCTTTGTCTATTCTCTGTCTGAGTGTTTGGTTGTGATCCTCTTCGAGAACTGGCTACAATACTGAGCAGCAGTGCTATTTAGACAAGGGGCAATTTTTCATCTTTGGATTCGGGGTTGTACATCTTAAGGATAGATTCCGCGCATGTCAAGTTGTGATCCTTACCGAAAATGGTTTTGAAATGCTTTGATAAAAGTTAATTTTTGTTCAAATTAATCTTTTTACAACTTAGACCATTTTTGGACCAAAAGGAAAATTTTCAATGCTCACAACTTTAATTTCATTGATTTCAATACAAAGTTCTCCAACTCTCGATACAAATCAAAGTTGCTTTTATTACATTCAAAAAGAAAACTTGAAAAGTAAGATCAAAGTAATAAACTTGGGGCATAGATGAGTTAGGTGTCCCTGCGTCCCCCGCTTGTGCTTGTGGAAGCTTCTAATGCTAAAGTGGGCCCGGTTTGTGCCTCATCTTCGAGCCAAGTTAGGCACTCGCTAAAAAGTGCGCAGTTGAAACTAGAGATAGGAGCCAGAAGCTCTCTTGTCCTCCAAGCAACGGGATATCGAGCCAAATGTGTGCCTCGAACGGGGAATGATGCCGGGTACTTTACCCCTTCTTCTGGGCAAGTCTGGTCATGTCCAAACTGACGCCTGAACCGAAACGAAAAGTAGAATATATAGTTTGTCAAGCCAATCAACTGAATACCGGGTTGTTGAGCCATGCTGTAGCTCATCTCAGGCAGATCAAACCAGGGGCAACGCCAAGCAATGTCAGCAACAGACCTGTTGCATATCCAATGGCACCACCATCCTTCATTCAGAAAATCAACTAGTTGTTTGCGGAAGAAGCATGCTCGGGCTGAGTATGTAGGGCAAGAGTCCATTACCTTCAGTTTGTCCATAAGGCATATCTGGAGACGGATGAAAGAAAAGAGAGATTAAAGAATAGAGAGGTATATGTTGAGAGAAAAGAGTGAGAAAAGGGCTTTGAGAGAAAAACAGAGCATGAATGTCGAGAGATATAAGAAACACATATTAAAAGGGGTGGGAAACATTACCTGCAAAAGTAGTGGACTCCCTGCAAATTTGTTTGTCTCCCGCCGATGGAAGGCGTCCAAACCCACCAAAGTCTTAGCTAGTACCAAGCCCATACAGCTCTTGCCCTCTTTCAAACCTTGGGCTACTTCGATTAATCGAATGTTAAACCCGCCAAAACTAGGGGCAAGAAGGAAATCAGCTAACATGCACAAACAAAGGGCATGTTGTCGAAAATCCCGCCAAAGAACGTCGCTGCGGTCGCCGGCATCAGAAAATCGATGAATTAGACTGGGAATGTCCAGCTCTCTGTTGTGAACCAAGGATCGGGCCTCATGCAGAGTAAGCCCGCACATCCTTCCCAAAGCCTTAATGTGACCCAAACGAGGTTGAGGCAAGATTTCCTCATCACGTCGGGGCACCATTAGGACTTGAAATTCTTCGATTGTCAGTATAGCTCTTGTCCTCCAAAGCTAAAGACATGTGTAATTGGATTTCAACATCTAGCTGCGGCATGTAGGAACAGAAAACAAAGTGGAAAATGACTCAGTGGGAATAGTGCATTTATGCCAAGACCTTAGAAATTTAGCTTTTCTGAGCCATCTAAAGTTGCAATCCAATTCAAGAGTTTTTTTGGCAAAGAATGGCTCCATTTGTGAAGAATTTGCAGCTAAAATGAAGAAAATACGAAGTCTAAACCTTTTGTAGAAGATAAGGCTGCGAGTGGAAGCCAAGTGTCAACATTCTGGAGGTTCCTCACATTGGTGGCTGACCGGCCATTGTTGATGGCCAACAGGCCACTTTGGTAGCCGACCGGCCACCACTGGTGGCCGACATCCTCTCTTCATGGCCGACCCATGGCCAATGGCTTTTTTGCCTGTCCTTTTGTTCACCTGTGTGTTGAGGATGCTGAAAGCATGTGTTTAGTCCTGTTTTGTTTTGCATTTTAAGGTCCTATTTTGAGTTCTTTTAGCTTTCGCAAGTTTGTTGTGTTGAATTTAAGTTGTTTATCGAGTTGTTTTGTTCATCGAGTCGTTTATCAAGTCATTTTATTGTATATCGAATTGTCCTTGTTTTTATTGAGTTGTTGTTATTTTGATTATTGAGTTGTCTTACTTGGATTATTTCGGTTGTTAGTCGGTTCGTTACCTGACAGACTGTTGTGGCAATACAAGTATTTGGTTTTCAATGTCAAATTTAATCTCATTTTCATGCAATGCGGTGCTCATGGTGCAGAATATATCACTTTTTAAAAAATACACTGGTTTTCATTCCGATCATAGTTGTTTTTACAAAAGTGCAGTGCAAGTTTTTAAGCAAATAAAACTCGTATAAAGTTGTACAATGTGCTAACACTACTAACAAAAAGAAGCTAAGCAAAAACTATAGAAAATCAGCGATGGTCGCCTCAGGCTCGAGAAACCCTCTTCGTCCTTTTCCTCGGAGGAGGGGACTCTAGGGCACTGTCTCCATCGGCGCCACTGTCTGAACCAGAATCAAAGTCTGAACCGAAGCTGTCTCCACTCTCCCCCTCGGAGCCCTCCTCAGCATCAGCACTCCTACTCTCAGAACCCGAGCCAGCGTCATCGTCTCCACTCTCGGATGACTCAGCATGCTGACTCGCTGCCTCCTCAGCCTCACTAGTCTCAGCCCTATCATCGCTCAAAATGGGCTCTGAAGGGTCATCCCGGGTGCCCTTGGCTCGGCCTCGGCTGTGTGTCGGAGCCTGTCTCCATCTCCTCCCTGCTGCTGAAGGAGGCACCGCTGGTGCTGCAGCTACAGCCAGTGCTATCGGTAGGGGTGGAACCTGAAAAGGCAGTTATCATATGTCAGCCACAGTGTGCGTATCATATGCAAGTATGATGTGTAGAATGAGTATATGCAGAAGTCACATACAGTGTATGAATGCAGTATGGAAGTGTAGTGTTTCAGATATAGTGTATCAGTGCTGTATAGGTCAGTTTCAGTTGAAATGTTAGTTTCTGTGTGTCAGTGGAAATTTGACGATTGGAATGTAAGAAAGCTGAAGAAATGACCTGAATGCCATGGAAGCCGAGTAATGCCTCCCTCCGTAATATCATGCCTTCGAATAAGGCTAATAGCTCCAGCAGATCCTCGGTGTATTCTAGGGATGCCTGCAAATGCATTAGGAATGATCAATGTCCAGAAGGAACAAATATCATAAAGAGATGAGAAGACTAAAAATGTTGTACATACTAGGGGTGCATTATGAGCTCTGACATATCTATGCCTCGTTGCAGTAGGCTTAATTGGAATCTGATATGCCTCCCCAGTATACCGCCAACAGGTAAGAGCAGTAAGCAACTCCAGCTATCCAGTCCTCTGTCTTGCCTGAGAAGGCCCCTTCCCACGAGCCCTGGCTGTCCTAGTCACTCTAGGCCCTGCCCTCATAGTAGGAACTCTCTCCCCCTCACCTCCATGAACACCGGTCAGAGGTGGCGTAAGATGTGTCTGAATGAAAACCGTATAATCTGCCTCGACTCGGAAGTATTTTGCCTCCAAGCTCACCATGAACTGGATAATCCCATCAATAAATAGGCTGTCTGCTGACCTCATGGACTTTGGCAGTCTCATCAGTATGAATGGACTAGGCAGACCCAGAGACTGACGCACAACTCTCTCATCTAGGTACTAGGCTCGACAAACCGGACCCTCAAGTAGAATACAGTAGCATGAGATGCCCAAGGCCACGGTGTACCAGTCTCGAATCCCCATTGGTACCGTAGCCCATGGCTGCGACGTGATCCGCAAATAGAAGATGAATAGATTATTAGCCATCGTTAGTTGCTAATATGTGAATCAGAACAGATGTAAAGCAAAAATGATGACCGTGTTATAGGTTACCTTATAGGCAGCTACAGTGTCAAAGTAATGCCTGAAGAAAGTGAAGGGCTCGTGAGTCTTACGGCGAAGTTGGCCATCGTATACCTACGAATAGGGGACCGTCAACGGAACCTCCACTACAGTCTCTGGGGCAAGAATCGGGAAGTATGCATACACCCATAGTTGTGGAGAAAGCGCAGTGATATGTGATCAGTACAATTTGAACATATAAAGAAAGTGCAAAACAGAAAGCATACGGTACAATTTGAACAGATATAGAAAGTGCAAAGCAGAAAGTACATGTATGGAACGGATGTAAAACGAGAAATGCTAAACAGAAAATGCAAAGTGTAAAGAGGGAACTGAGATGTGTACCTCCCAGGCTCGCCAGTAGCCTCCGATCAAGTGTCCACTCCTGCGGAAGGTCGAGCTCATATAATAGTATAAAGTGGCGAGGCTGGCCCTACCTCAATCATAGAAACTCACTCGATGAAGGACCACCAGTGCACTCAACAAGTATAACCCTACGGTGTTCGCCCTGTTCGCAAACAGGGTGGTACCGAGGAGAAACATCAGAAAACCCCAAGCGTACTGCTCTATCTCCTCTACTGTCTCTAGCTCAGTCCCCCGAAACTGCTCCTCGAACCAACTGTATCTGACCATAGCTGTCCGGAACAAAGGTGGACGCACCTCCAGTAGCTTAATCCAAGTAGCCTCCCACACTCCCCAATATCAGGATCGAGAGGAATCGGATCACCCCTTACGCCTAGGCCTGTGATCATGGCGAAGTCGTAAGGAGTCATCATTATCTCTCCGGTAGTGGAAAGGTGGAGGGAGTTGGTGGTGTCCCACCATCTCTCCACTAGCGCTCTAAGAAGTGGACGGTTCGCTATAACTCGTGTCAATCCAGAGCAAAATGGGCCGAAGCCAGCCTCGTCAACAATGTTGCGTACTCCTGTGGGGAGCTCGTCATACCAATCTCTAGTCGTCATGGCCCCATAGCCCTTGTATGCGCGAGAGTCACCCTGTGGCATAGGATAGGTGAACCAGTGTAAATACAGTTAGTTGAAAAGAAAGTGCAAAACAAATGCGGTGGCAGTGACGAAAGTACAGACAGATGAGAGACAGTACAAGAAATGCAAGTAAAAGAACATCAGATGTGCAAGTGAATATAGTTTGTACCTCAACAGCAACGGCTGAAAGATGAGAATCTGGCTCCCTCAGTAGGAGATCCTCTGGCGCGTCAGTAGCAAAATCAGTGAAGTGCCTAACGCCTCCAGCAAGCAGAACATGCGTCCGAGGGTGATACCTCGCCGGATCAAAAGGCCTCACTCCTAGTGGTAATGCTTCGGCTCTGCCTCGGAATCAAACTCCGCATTGAACTCCACCTCTGGAGGAGCTCCATCATGTGGTATGTCGTCTGTCATCTGGAATATGGGTGAAGAGTCAATGAATAGTGAAGAAAATGGAGAAAATAGGGTAAACTTCGAAAAAGTCAAACCCTAGGAGAGAGAAAATGGAAGAAAAAGTCAAAGCCCGGAATAAGGCACCAAACCCCGAGAGAAACTTGAGGGGAATACAAGCCTCAAGTGGTGAAACTCCAAGAAAAAACACCGAAATCAAATTTCAATCAGTTCAAAATGGAGTAAACTAAGAGGGTTTTGCGAAGGAAATATGCGTAGGGCATTGGAAAACGTGTATAAAGCTTGGATCTAGAGAGGAGAATGGTTTAGAGAGAGAGGGGGTGCAATTTGAACATAAGGGTGTGCGCAAATGAGGTCCCATGACCTATACTTAAAGACCCATGGGTGAAAAGACCAATTTGGCCCGATCTACCATCGGTCGCTGACAGGCCCCATTGGTGGCCGACAACCTTAAAAGGTGGCCGTCCCATGCCCTACGGCCTACAGTTTTCTAAGTATTAACTTGGTTACAACAAAAAAGAGTCCTAGCTCGATACATAAAAAGCCTTCGGCTTGAATATACATGTAACATCAAAACAAAATATCAAAAAGGAGACTTCAACTCCTAAACCTCCCAAGCTAAGACCTGGAGGTGGCATGTCCCCGGTACCTTAAAAAGGGTGTCCCAAGTAGGGTGAGCCAAAGCCTAGTAGAGATATGCTAAACAGTATATGAGAATTAACTAAAACATTAGCATTCAATAAATGTTTAACACTTATAAACCATCTTAAACCTTTCCAAAATCAATCAACATTAGTACCCATATTTCAATTCACTTCCAGTTATTACCCAAGTCAATTCATTGACATAATTCAATATTATTCAAACAATTCAAAATGAGACTACAACCCATATCATCAACACTTCATATATAAACATCATTCATGCACTTCTATATCTTGCCATTTTACGGAACTAAGTCCGAGGGAACCGGCACCCAAATATAAATAAGATTTCGGGACTTTCACCCTGGACACTCCAGCCAACTTAATTATCCATGGAGTCCATCCCCTATCTCCTCCCACACAATGGAGTCCATCTCCTATCTCCTCCCAAACAATATACATATACAATGTATTTAACAAGTTGTCATATACAATGACCAATTCAATCACATATACAATGTTCACATCCAACCGTCATATTCAATGGACATAATCCAATTGATTAGTTTCAATTTACCTAATCATCATGCAGTTTTTACAATAATCATGCTATCCTCCACCGATAGCCCAAAACAGATATATCTAGACAGATAAATAAATTTCTCAACAGATAATTTATCACATTTGTCATAGGCGAGTGATTCATTGATCCAACTACACCATTTAATCACATGTTCCTTCAATTTCATAATTTTCAAGCCAATTTCATTAATTACATAACAAATCCACTATTTATACAAAATAGTCATTTAATTCCAAACTAGGGCATTTTCCCCAAATCCCAAAACATTGACCAAGGTCCAAATCTCACCATTTCAACAATTATACATTCATTAACCTCATTTTAAAATCTCACATTCACATATGGAGTTTTAATTAGAAAACCCCTCTTTCTCAAATCAACACCCAAACCCTAACTTCACCCAAACCACCCATTTATACAAAATGACCAATATTTATGTTAAAGCTTATAGAAATGAGTAGAGTATCCCTACCTCAAGAAGAGAAGATAAGCCAAGCAAGAGATGAACTCCAAAGATGACGAAATCAACTTCCACTCGGATAAAAATGAAGATCTTGAGAAGCTCCAACTTTTTAATGAAGGAAGGAGAGTGAAGAGATCACTAGATCTAGGTCAAAATGTAGAGAGAGAGAGAGAGAGAGAGAGAGAGAGAGAGAGAGAGTTTTAGAAAGAGAAGCTCTCAACTTAGGGTTTTGGAAAGTTGGAGAGAGAGAAATGACAGAAAAAGTGATTTAAAATGTCACTTACGGGATCTGATATACGTACAGTCCGCTCGAGCGGAGAGTTTGACACTCGAGCGTCAGACACAAAAATTAATCCCGCTCGAGCACAATAAAGGCCGCTCGAGCGCCAAGACACAACAGCAAGGCACTACCTGCTCAAGCGCAAAGAGACCCACTCGAGCGTAGAATACACACTTTCAGTATTTTATAGACTTCAAATAGTCGCTCGAGCGCCAGAAGGGCCGCTCGATCTTAGACCCGCTCGAGCGTAAGAAACTCCGCTCAAGCGTGAAAAATACTTCTGCAGTAATTTTGTAGACGCACAAAGTACTGAATGAATGCAAACCCGCTCGAGCGCAATAAGGCCCGCTCGAGCGGAAGACCAAAATTCTAGGCAACAAGGTTCTTGACCAACAACCAACCAACCTGTTCCAAACACACCCACAACAATCCAAAGCTCAAATTCAAAGGGTAAGAAGAGGAAAGACATAACAACAACATTAAATCACAAGACCCGAGTCCGAAACACCATAAAGGTCGATTTAGAAATCGGGATCGCTATATTGTCCTTATGGTTCATTCTATAATTTGAGAAATGATTTTAGGCTATCTTTCTTTGTTTGAGCCTTTTTAAAAAAAAAATAAATAAATAAATCTTATTTCAATTATCACTTGTTCGTCCATTGAGCCTATATAGAAAAACTTTTTATTCATTTAGCCATTTGCTTCGGTGTCTCAAGAATGAATTTTATCTGTTATTTTGGGAGGAGTTTATCTTGTGAGTGGAACAAGGAGTTAAAAATTTAAAAACAAAAAAACAAAAATTTATTTACTCCAATGTTTTAAAAAAAAAAACACTGATAGCATGGACAATATTTAAGATGGTTGTGAATCGTATGTTAAAAAAAAAAAGAGTTAAAAGGGCGAGTTAGTAACGCAGCGTTTTATATATTCTGATTTCACTTAATTCATTTTTTAAACACCTGTTTTCTACCTTTCACCCAATTTTGTAAATAAGTCCCTTTGACCCAATATTACAACCGAAAATAAAATCCTATTTGATCTCGGGATTAGTATGATTTTTCAGATGACAAATTGGCATAATTTTATTGTTTTCAGCTTTCCTATCATGAGATTATATATACTTTTCTATACGACGTTTTTCATTTCTAAATGTGAGAAATTTTAATTTTGTTAAACATAAGTCTTCTCTCACGTACATAAATTGGTGAACTAAACCATTTCAAAGTGTTTCATTTGTTGAGAGTAAACTGGAGAGATTTGAGACAAAGCATGATTCTGATAGAACTAGAGTCTTATTCAATTTTGAGATTAAATAATACTTTTGTCGACTATAATTTACACACACATCGAATATGCATGTAGATAAATTATTTTTACTAATTGCTAGTATTCTGAACTCTGATAATAACAATTATCTTTGTGAATATTTTCTTAAAAAAATAAAAAAGATTTTTTTTTTTTTTGGTATTTTGTGGGTAAATTCTCTACAAACCCTCACGAGATTACAACTCGTCCACTAAGGTTAATGTAGCTTGACTTTTTCGCGCCCCCTTTCGAAAGTCAAAATAAGCCCTACAGTTTGGACTCCTGCAGTTCTGAATCTAATCTCACAAGTGCAATGTGAAATTGATAAATATCAAAGAGTCAAAATCCGGCAAATCTTCTGAAAATTTGATTTTTGAATCAAATTGCCAAAAATTGACTGCTTTGCCAGATACAAAGTCGCCACCTAAATATTTTTGAAAAATTTAGGAAACCCATGACTCATGCCAAAGGCCACGTGTCTATCATCACCAAGATTGTCTCGGTTCGGGAACTTAAGTACGAGAAGGGAAGGTCATGAATGAATTTGCACACTCTTGCCTGCCCGATCAAAGATCGGCCTCTACTAATCATGATATGAATCTTATGTACATTATATGCTCTTGTTTCAGTTTATTAGGCTAGCATTACTATGTGATATGTACACACACAAGTATAGACTAACTTTGCAAGAATTGAAACATTTGATTCATGTTTGTTTTGAAAATTGTTTCGAATATGTACCACTTAAAAAAAGTGATCGCATATGAACATCACTCAAATTATTCCAATTCAAGCAATAAGCCTTTATCCACAGGTATTCAAGTAATTATAGCACTTAAGCAATTAGTCTCATTGCAAGCATGCTAGGCATGGCAACATCGACACTCATGCAATTATGCTAAAAGGAGTAAAGACTCACCTAGTACTCCAAGGCAAAAAAAGAAATGAGTTAGAAAAATGCATGATCGTAACCAATACGAGATGACTAATACAACACATGCGATATGCAACTAATAGGCTCGGCTACTTAACATAATATGTGAAGCAATTTTGATAGCATGCGGTCTAAGCACGTATTCAAAGAAATATTAAACTAACAATGCAGTTAGAATGATGAACCGAGTCTTGGTGCATGCAATACAAGTGAATGCAAACATGAAATATGCTAAACAAAACATGATGTCCCTAAACTAACCATCATAAGCTAGTAAATAAAAGGGAGAAAGACGTGGGGTTGGAAGACATGTACGTTATTATATTACGCTCTCACGAAGGAGAGTCCGAATGAATAAACTAGCTAATTAACTAATTAAAGCTAAGCTAATTAATTGACTATTACAAAACAAAATGAATAAACTAGTTAAGCTACTTAACTAATTATTACAACAAATGAATTAACTAACTATTCTAGTTAATTAATGATTACAACATCACAACTAGCTAACTACTTTAACTAATTAAATAATTACAACACAAGTGCAATTAAAAGAAGTAATTAAGCTAAACAATTAAGCACTAAGCTAACTACTCCGCCTCAGGAAGCGAGGGATGTTCATGCGCATGCTCGGTTTCTACCCGAAAAGACCATTGTTTTGCCTTCGGAGAGCCTCTGTTGCACAGAGAACACATACACTGTTGCCCACTTCCAGAATAACTCTACTCTACCTCACAAACACACTGCTGAATTTTGCATCAGCGGCCGGCCTGCGAATGATGAGGGTTGCCGACCACCAGTTATAGCCAGCCAGCCATCAAAGGTGGCCTACCGGCCACCTGCTAGCCACTGCTGCCTAGTTCATCTTGCTACAACAGAGAACAAACAGAGTATGCACAGGATATTTTCAAGGGTTTGTTTGCACAACTCACCCCTCCTTTTCATGATCAAATCAAAGGAGTAGTGAACTTGGTCCACAAACCATCAACTCAAGCAATTTCATTGCATGATGGCTCATGAACCAAAGTATGCAAGTTCAATAAATGCAACAAAATAAGAGGGAGGTTGCATCACTAATGAGTATGAAATGCCTCAAGCTTCCATGTGTTTAATTAATGTCCGATTGAACACAACACTTTTTATTATCTTGCACCATTTTAGTCCCATTTTAGTTACTTCATTTTAGATTACCATCCATTCTTTAATTCATTGAGTCCAATGGTGAGTTTAAGTCCTCTAAATGGAAAGAAGGCTCAAACCAAAAGTTGTTTTAGGCATGAAAGAGACATCATACCATTGGTAATGAACCCCAAAGGGATTAAACCATTAAGCATGACATCTCAATCTCATGCTTTAAATAAACAAGTTGCTTGAACCACTTTCAAAGCAAAACAAAATCCAAGAAAGGAGGGAGGTTGCAAAGATGATTAAGTGTGATTACAAGTATGGAAAGCCATAAATAAATACAATCAACTCAAATAAGATGGTATCTAAGGCCTAGAACACCAAACTCATGAGGACAATTACACTATAAGTATGCAAAACAAAGCTCAAATGCAACTATCAACCAAAAACAGTGCTAAAATAGTCTAAAATAAGCCTTAAATTATGCTGAAATTAAGACAAAAATAGCTAAATAAATATGCTAAAACATAGCACAAGCTAGGCTAGTAAGCAAGACACAAGGAGGGGAGGCTAACCCCTCCTAATTTGGACTTCAAAACATGATTTTAGCCACTAGAATAACTCTAAAAATAAGTGTTTAAAAGCTCAAAAACAGATAGTGAAAGGATGGAAAATACAAGGGAAAAGACCTCCAAAACAATGTGTAAAGAAGAATGAACCACCCCTCAACCTTTAATGGCCTCAAAACCCAAGGTTCAGCCCAAAAATACAAATTTTTTATAGCCTAAAAATAGTTGGAAAATAGCAAGAAAAAGAGTAGACAAAGCAAGCAAATAGGCAAAGCCTTATACCTTTAAAGAGGAAAACCAATTCCAAGAAACAAAATCAAGCAAACACACCTGCTAGAGATCCAACAAGACTCAAGAACACCTCAGCTCAAAGATGAAGAGGTTTGGTTTAGAGTGTATAGGCAAAGGTTGAAGATTTGTAAGCAAAAGTGTAAGAATTTGCTAGAGAGAGAGGAAAAATTTTGCTCTAAAATTTTTCTGACCTTAAAACATAAGAGGGAGGCCTCCTATATATAGAAAACATGAATTCCCCTCAAGAATATCCAGCCCTACATGTGGGGGCAGATGTATGCATCTGTGCAAACAGTTAGCATAGTTGTCACAAAATATTTGGAAAAGAAACTGGTGGCCGACCGGCCATCACTGGTGGCCAACAGGCCACATTAGTGGCCGAAAACCAAAAAGTAATGGCCGACAGCCCAAGAATGAAGGCAACAGCGATACAGGGTTTGAAAGGCTCAAAGCTATAGCATTCCGCTGAGGACTTCGAGCACTTGACAAGCATATAAATTCACCATCGGGTGTGCATCCGATGACATCCAAGTCGTAAGGACCGTCAAAAATAGGGTGTCTATAAGTAACATAGGGGTTCAAAGGTTAGTTGTATATGCTAAATGTAACCATGTTCCCTACGAAAATGGTAGATAAATTTTATTTTATTGTCTTTTTAGTTTTGTTTTGCTCGAGGACTAACAAAATGCAAGTTGAGGGGGTGTGATCGGAGCCTAAGTGTTACACATTTGACTCGCTAAAATACATTTTATTAGTTCATTAATTTATATTATTTGATAATTTTGTGTAATTTTGTATATTTGTATATATTTTAAGGATTTGTCTATAAATTAGTATAAATAATATTATTAGGTACTTTATATTATATCATATTATATAAATAATAAAATTCAAAAACAAAACAAAACAAACAAACAAACAAACAAAGAGGAGCAACGAAAGTCAAGCAAAAAGATAAAATAAAAATAAATAAATAAAGAGTGTCGAGCACCTCGCATACCACGCACCCCCACTACATATATATTTTATATACAATATTATTATATTGTCTTATTTGTTTTCATGCAAGTTGAATTGCCTATAAAAGGCAAGCGAAGGAAGCAAGGCAATGAAAAAGGAAAGAGGAGAGCTTAGCGAAGAAGAGGGCTTTCGGCACATGGGATGTGTTAGTATATTATTATATGTTTAGCTTTAATAACCCTTGCTTTATGCTTTCGGTGCCTCAATTGGCATCCTATGTTGTCTTCTCCTCTCTATAAAAAGAGTGTACATCTCTTTGTAAGAACACATAGAAATACAGAGTTATTCATTTGCTCTCTCTCTCCCTCTCTGTCTCAAACTATTGTTACATGGTATCAGAGCTAGGTTAAGAATCTAGTAATTCTGCTTCACACGCTGGCGGCAACTTCGCCTTGGCCGCCCGCCGGACCTCTACACATACCTTGACTCCGCTGCTACTAAACCCAATTCAACATTCTCTTTCAAGATCAGAGCATCATCACCATTGTCCATCTTGGTCAGCTCTGGGAACTCTCTTTCGATATGAAGGAAGCCAAGTCCCTCCTCCAATGCTGCAGAGACAACGGCATCAATTTCTTCGACAACACCGAGGTCTACGCCAACGGCCAAGCCGAGGAGATCATGGGTCAGGCGATCCACGAACTGGGTTGGAAGCGATCCCACATCATCATGTCCACCAAGATCTTCTGGGGCGGGTTTGGACCCAACGACAAAGGCTTGTCCAGAAAACACATCATCGAAGGCACCAAAGCCTCGCTCAAACTTGGTCTGTCAGATACCAACGGTGCTCTCACCGACTGGAATGACCGTGACGCCACCCCATGCAACTGGACTGGCATCACCTGCGACCCGACCACCGATTCAGTCAGCTCAGTCGACCTCTCCAACGCCGGCCTGGCCGGTCCAATCCCCAGCTTCCTCTGCCGAATCGCTTCTTGTTGCCTCCGTACCAAATCTGTGTGGGTTGTGAACTATTCAAGAGAAATCCCTCTGAAATCTTCTATTGATGAACATTCTGCCTTCATCATTTGCGCAATATTCATCACTTTTGCAAGCACAATAGGATTGTTGGTAGTGGGTGGTCATGGGTATTGCTCCTGATGATGGGATTTCACACCTTTCGTGTGATACTGCTCAAGTCAAACCCATTCCTCTTTTCTTTTTATTTATTTATTTCTTTAATCACACCTATGTTTCCCACTATCCAAACTTTCAGTCAGTGGCTCTCTCCTACCCTCTCACAGTCCACACCCATTCTTCTTTTATTTATTTAATCACATCCACTAAGATTGTTTCACTCTCATTATCACATCCATACACACCGCTGCCATGTTGTCTTCAACTTTCTTTTATTTATCATTTTAAAATACACACCTATCATGTTGTCCCCAACTTTATTTATTGTTTTATTTTTTTTAATTTTTTTTTTCATCACCACATACTCCTCCACCAACAAACCATGTGCTGGTTTTACCCAAATCAATGGGCCAACTATCACCCACGTTACTCCACTTCCCATGTCAGTAACTCCTCATCAATAGTTCATCTTTCAATTAAAAAAAAAAAAAACTACTCAGAACCCATCATCCCTTTTTTTCTCTCCAGATTTCATGCAACTCAGTTGGTGAGCTTCATCCCTTTTTCCATTATCTTATTATTATTTTTTATTTCAAAAAAAAAAAAAAAAAACCTTTCTACCATTTATTTATTTATTTATTTATTTATTTTATTTTATAACATCTCCACTCTATGTTGAACAGTTTCGCTCCACTTCATCCATCCCTTTGTTTCAATCTCCAATAGGTTTCTATCTTCCAACCTATTTGAGTTTGAGGGGGGGGGTATTCTACATATATCATGGTGAGCATGGTTACACACCATGCGAACCACCCAAGCTGGTGAGCATGGTTATACATCATGGGAACCACCTAAGCCACCCTATGGCGCACTCCCTAAATCGCCCCCTTGGTGCACCACCAGTGTCTGCTACAACGGTCCGGCATGACCCCGTAAACTGTCCCGACATTGATTCCGGTTAGCTTCTACAACAACGGTCTGACACGACCACACAGTGTTTGCTACATCGGTCCGGCATGACCCCGTAAACTGTCCCGACATTGATTCCGGTTAGCTGCTACAACGGTCCGACACGACCATACAGTGTCTTCACCAACGATCTGACACAACCATACAGTGTCTCCTATCCTATTTTATTTTATGCATTAGTTTATTTTCCTGTTTTGTTACTAGGGCTGCAAATAAACAGAACCGTTCATGAACAAGCTCGAGCTCGGCTCGGTAAGAGCTCGTTCGAACTCGGTTCGTTAATTTTTTTTGCCGTTCGAGCTCGAGCTCGAGCTCGTTAAATTCTTAATAAACAAGCCCAAACAGTCTAAAGCTCGGCTCGTAAGCTCGGCTCGTTAGCTGGCTCGTTTAATATTTATTATTTATATATTAAATAATATAAAATTATGTATAAAAAATAAGAGAAATATGCTATTTATATATTTAAAAAATATAAATGTAAATAATACTTAACTATAGATAGTATATTTATATAATAGTGGTAGTAGATATTATTATTTTAGTAAAATATGAACTTTTTTTTAGTATGTTTATATATATTGTATATATAATTGTATAATCAAAGTTTTAATTGTAACTTTAGTCTCACATGCAAGTATGAATTTATAAATTTTTTGGCTCGTTAAGGTTCGTGAACAGGCTCGAGCTCGAGTCGAGCCTAAGCCAACTCGGCTCGAGCTCGGTTCGTTAAATTTTTATTCAGCTCGAGCTCGAGCTCGAGCTCGAGCTCGATAAAATCTTAATAAACAAGCCCAAACACACTAAAGCTCGGCTCGGCTCGGCTCGGCTCGTTTGCAGCCCTATTTGTTACTCTCTCCAAACTCAAGTTGGTTTGTGTCTATCATCCTTGAGTTTGAGGGGGGCTGTTAGTATATTATTATATGTTTAGCTTTAATAATTAGTGTCCCTGTGCTTTATGCTTTCGATGCCTCAATTGGCATCCTATGTTGTCTTCTCCTCTCTATAAAGAGAGTGTACATCTCTTTGTAAGAACACACAGAAATACAGAGTTATTCATTTGCTCTCTCTCTCTCCCTCTCGTTCTCAAACTATTGTTACAGGATGAAGAGAGAAAAAGAGAAAGAGAGAAAAATAAAAAGAAAGGGAAAGTGGGAGTGAGTAGTTTGTAAATATTAGTGTATGAAATTATTTTTCTATCTTAGGGTAGAGATGAAACTTGATCAAATAATTGGAGTAAGCTGTATTTAGTATTTTTAGTTTTAATTTGATTTGGATATAGTTGTATAACTTTTAGATATTTTTGTGCAATAAATGTTTTATTCAAATCATGTTATTTAATGATTTTTGCTGCTGTATATTAGAATTGTTAGACAAGTCCTACCTAGTAAGACAGGTCATATATCAACCATAGTTTAGATTAGTTTAGTGGTGATGGTCCATGCTCAGCGAAGATGATTCGTGACTTTCTGATTTTAATATACAAATTCTCTTAATGATGTATTTCTGATCAACTTACATCACAGTATCCAAATCAATGATTTTTTAAAGACTAAGTAAAATTACTCCTAATTATGAGGTTAGTGGCGGATTCAAAATCCGAGGATATTTATTTTATTTTGTTTAATTAATTATTTAATTTTCACTTAAATATTTGCAATCAAATCTAAATTTCTAAATTAAATTATTCATCATTAGTCTCTATGGATCGACACCTGGTCTTAACTGCTATTCTGCGAAGTAGTTGTTTTTACTTAGTTTTATATAAAATATTTTGGTGTGCAAACGACCATATCAGTCAGTGATCACCCTAGACCAGGATAGGTCGAGAGGACCCTCCGATGGTCAAGTTAGAATATTGTTTGGCCATAGATGATTTGTATTTAAAAAAGGGATTACCTATTGTCTGTCCCCTTTGCTTCACCTGCTCCGACTTTTACAGTTTTCCTAACTTGAATCACATCCGTTGGATTAATGTTTGATCTGAGACTTCTACCCGTGCCTGGCTCTGGTCGGGCAAGTGGCTAAGTTGCTTTTGCCTTTCATCGTTGGACCATCCTCTTATGGACGACTTAGATTATGGCAAATGTTAGTGGCCAACTTACCAAGCGCTGTATTCGTCAGATTAAGTTGATCAGACAGACTTACCGTCTAGTAAGCTTGACCTATACTTCTACATTTATTGTTTGATATTTCCACTGTTGGATGAAACTTAATCCAACGCTCCTCTTTCAATTTGCAGATCCTTCTTTTAGAAGGATATTCATATGCATGATTGTCCCCCACGCTCGTAGACACACGCTAGCTTGCTGTTAGTCACTTCTAATAGGCTCTTTAAGAAGCTCATCTGAGCCTCCCCTTTCTTTTGGGCCGACCACCTAATTGATTTGGGCTTAGGCCAATATTTTATCCCTCCACAATTATAAATATATATATATATATAATTACTAAATAAATAAATGTTGTTGCTCAAATTTTTTATTTCTTTTTTTTCCTATACGACATGACATTAGTAGGTTAGTATATTAGATTATAAAAGGCCAAAATTGCTCTATTGACTTAAACCCAAAACCTCTGATCTTCGTTATTCCAAAAGACAACTAACAGATAACTGGCCAACTAGTCGTTAGCTGTAATGCATCTGATATGTACCTTGCTTGGTCCAAGATGGAACAAAACAATTCTGTAATCAAGTCAACCAGAGAGAAAGAGACAGGGACGGTGACATTGAAAGATCAACTACATGATTTTATTTAGAATAAATTATAAATATTTCCCTTACTTAAAATATGAATTATTTCTTATAATTTATAATATTATAAATTTTTTATTTAGAAAATTAAATTTTTAATTGTCCTCTCATACAATAATAAAATTACTTGAATTTTTTATTAAAATAAATTTTCGACATCATTAAAAATTGCTAATTAACTTGATACTTTATTAATAAAATGAATTATTTGTTATAAAACTAGAAATTTTAGGGGACGAGATATAATTTTCAGAAGGGGGACTTATGTATAGGTCCTAATAGGCTTATTGTCCAATAGGTCCTGTAAGAATTAATGACATTTTTTTTTTATCAAACACTATTAAAAAAGTCACTAATTGTTAATTTTTAGTGACAGTTTAACAATTGTCACAAAAAATGTCACTGATTATAAATTTTAGTGGCAGTTTAAAAAATCGTTACAAAAAACGTCACTAATTTTCAACTTTCAGCGACAGTTTGAAAAATTCTTTACAAAAAAGTCACTAATTGTAAGTTTTAGTGACAATTTATAAAAACTGTAACAAAAGAAAAAGTCACTAATTATTAATTTTTAGTGACATGCAAAAACATGGTTACAAAAATTTATTTTAGCGACAATATTATAAGGACTTATTTTTAATAGAACTTGATAGGAATAAATTCCAACTATTAGGACTTATTGGTAGTTTACCTTTTTCAGAACTATAAGTGACAATTCATATTTAAGCAAATCTCAAATATTGTACAGACGATTTTTCATATCCATTATAAGTTCAAAATTGTTGGATGAAAGTTAACACCATTTTTTGTTTTGCAATTGCATGTAGGTACACATCTAATAGGGATTCATGTTCAGTAATTCATGTTCAGAAATTTTTGGTAGGGATGTTCAAGATTGTTCAATAATTAATTAAAATTGGATTCGACTTTTTGTTTTGATATGGACTGATATAGTATTATGTATCAATGTGTGTGCATGCTTATTGGTTGAGTATTTCAGCGAATGTGAGCGTTCACATCTACTGGAGTCATTGTTGTTGTGAATTATCAGATTTTAATATTTTGCATTTGGTAATGTGAACTTTAACATTAGAAACATGTGATGGTTGCATGATGTGCAACATAGACTAATAATTGAATGATTATTGCATAATGAGAATGTTCACATATCAATGATTATTGTATGAGTTTGCATGGTTTTTGCATGATTATTACATGGTGTGAATGTTCACATTGTATGGAGTCAATGCTTGTTGTAGATTATCACATTGTAATGTCTTACAATTGGTATTGTGATCAACACATTATTAATTAATATTAATATTCACATTCATAAATAGTCATACAAGTGCGAACAACAATGTGTTAATATTCACATTAAAAAATAGTCACACTAACATAAACAATAATATGTTATTTTGGCGACAAATATAGTGTGTACATAGAGAGATGCAAATGTTCATATTAATTTTGCAATACAAATAGATAGTCGCACCGAATATTAATATTCACAAATTTATGTAACATTGAGTGTGTATATGGTTCCATGAGTGATATTATTTACTAAAAACACATTTGTAATATGAAAGTTCACATCAAAATTTAGTGAGATTTTCTCCATAAAATAAGAGAAATATTTTTTTCATAGAATGAGGGAGAGATTTTCTCTCTAGAATGGGGATAGATTTTCTCCATGAAATGAATGACTATTATTATTTTTATTGTGTATTGGTTTCAAAATAAAAATATGTGCAAAAAAATAGAAGGGAAATTTGGTCATATTACTTTAAATAGAGCCGAATGAAATATTAAAAACGAAGATGGATTGAATAGAATATAACATTTAGAAATAGAACTTTCTAAAAAGATACCCCATATACATAATACATAGTCATAAATTAAGATTGTGTTACATTATCAAAATCCAAAATGAATGATCCATTACTACCGCATCGTTATAAATTTTATGACTTCTCTTAATCAAATTTTGAATTTATAATAAAAAATTATTAATTTAAATTATGAAATGGCAATCTCCATTCTATTCATCTCGTGCAGAATCCAACAGATTCAATGACCCTTACTCAAATTCTAGAATAAATAATTAAACTTTCTTATTTAAAACCATGTGTAAATTGACTTGCAGCCAAAGTCTTCTAATATTAGCAGGCTGCATCCACTAAACTGTGCCTACTTTTTTTGTCAGTTAGTGTCTTTGATTTGGATCGCACTGGACTTATACATAAGAGGACACACGACTTATGCCTAACATTTATCTTGCGGGAAGAATTAAAATTGAGAGCTATTTTGGTGATGGAAACTTCTCATTTATTTTTTAATTTTCTAATTTCTACTTATAAACATATGAACCAAATTCTTAAAACAAAAAGATCCATTCCTTGATAATGTACTCAGCGAAACCAACAATTGTAAGGCCAAAAAAAAAAAAAAAAAAAATACACCTCACAAGAAGAAATCGATTAACCCCAACCATTTTAGCTGAAAAGCCACTACAAAAAATTAAGATTTTAGAAACCAAAATTTAGGGACAAAATTATTTTTTAGGGACCAAATATTTTTGTTATGAAAATTGTCGTCATTATATTTTTAGCAACAAAAATTAGACATTAGCGATGAATTATTATTTTTTTGGGACCAAATTTTTTGTTTCAAAAAATAAACCATTTTGAAACCAAATTATTTTGTCCCTAAAAGTCTATTTATTAGTGACATTTTTAAAATTTTGTCATTAAAAGCCTTATTTTTGACTTTTCGGAATGACCTTTTAACGATTATCCTCATAACGATAAAAATTGGTCCCTAAATATCTTTTGTTATAAAATTTTTACTTTTAAAGACCAAAATATTTGATCTTTAAAATTCTCATATGTTGTAGTGAACATCACTAATAAATAAAAAAGGTTGCAACCCTTGTGAATAAATTATATATTTGATCAAATTGGCCTGTTGAATTTCAAGCATATTAGCATATATTGACCCAATATTTCATGAGGAAGAATTTCCTTAAACCCAGAAAAAATAATTTAAAATTCAATTTACAATTCCAATTTTAAGTATAGGAGGATTTTGACTATTCAGAGCCTTAAAAAGGTCGAAGACAGAATTTTATTCATAATCCATGGCATATATATATATATATAAAGATAAAAGGGCAGTTCCAGTGCATGCTACTACCATTAGTATAAATGATAGATGACAAACATATATATGTTATATGAAAGACAGAAAGAAACATAAAATAAGAGGAAACCAAATGATGATTGGCTTGGATTGGATTGATATTTGGATCAGGAGGAGAATCCATAGATGACATGAGTGCAAGTGTCCTTGATCCATCTGAAGCTCTTCCTCAAAGAGCCCTTCATCTTACCCTCCACAGAATACACCTTGTACCCAGCAATTCTCTTCTTCCTCTGCAACTCTGAATTTATATTCATACTCCAACTTTTTGATGTGGTGCTGCTGCTGCTGCTGGACTCAACAACACTAGCGTTCTTTCCTTTCTTTATCTTTATCACTTCCTTTCGCATCTTCATCTTCATCTTCTTGTGGGCTACAGATTCAGAGGTATGACAAGTACTGTAACTGTAACTTCTCAGGTGATGCATGCTAGTTGGAATTGGACCTGTACCTGGATCTGGCCTGCCTCCATAGTAGGTCTCTATCATCCTGCTTCCATGTCTACATGACTTGGATCTAAAATTTTCCATGCTAAGCAAGTTACTACCAAATACAAAGTACAAAGAGAGAGAGAGAGAGAAACAGAGAGTGAGAAGAAAGTCAGTTGGGTTTACTTTTAAACTGTCTTATTGTTACTATGATGAATTGGGAACAGGTTAAGATTGGAGGCTTTACTGTTTTTATTTAAAGGAGTACTTATTTATTGAGATAAGGGTTCTCTCATGTCCATGAAAATGGACTGCATACTACAGTTTATATTTTGTGGTTCTTTTTGGCTCGCTTTGATAATCTGATTCATTCTTATGTAAGGTCTAACGAGAAGATTATATGTGCAAAAAAATCAAATTAATTGAATTTCGATATCACATGATCAAATCATTCAAAAAAATGTACCATTTATTTTTAAAACCATACTTGCCGTCTTTTTTTTTTTTTGCATACTTTGTTATCCAATAATGTGAATACCGACACCCGTCAACTTTATTTTTAGTATGATAATCTTTTCAATAAACCCTGCATGATAAATGATTCAAATTATCGAGGCCACATAATGTGAACTGTACCGTCCAGTACATTTTCATGATAATTGGAGAGAAGTCTTCCACTTATTTATATACTACGCGACTTTTCAGTCGTATGCTGTTAATTGGATTATCGGATTGGAGGGTACATTTTGGGCTTACCAAGGATGCGTTTTATTGATCTAAATTGTAGGGTTTGGCTTTCCTCCAATCTGAATGGATTGGAGGGCGCTGTTGGATCCATGAGGGCCTATCACGGGTCCTATTTTGATAATTTGAACTGTTCAATGTGTAGAACTCGTCAAGTACTATATACTTGTAAAAAATCAAGTTGACCAGATATCAATAACTACGTGATCAAATCAATTTTGTATATATAAAAAAAAATGGACGGTGAAAAATTGAACGGTTAACAGAAATCTGATCCGATGAAATAGCTATCGATATCTTATCAATGTGATTTTTTACAGACATAGAGTACTCGACGAGTTCTACACATTAAACGGTTCGGATTATCGAAATGGGACCCGTGGTAGGCCCATACGGGCCCAACAACGCCCTTCAGTCCGATCACGGACTGAAGGGAAGCCAATCCCTAAATTGTAGGGTTCGCAAAATAGATCATTAATGTAAAATATCACTTTGATCGTATATCAATAATTACATAATTGATCATATTTGTCTTGACAAATAAGAAAATAAATTGCAAGTATGATTTTGATAATAAACTATCCATTTTTTTATTAAGACAAATGTAATATAATTAACTTAATTTTTTATATAAATAATTTACTTGACGAACACTACAAATTGGATGGTTTACAAAGTAGTTTGAAATAGGCCCACAACCACTTCAATGACACCCTTCAGTCTAATTACTGAACATGTGGATTTCTATCCAGTCCATTATATGGACCGGAGGGTATTGTTCGGACCCGTGGGTTCACCACAAGTTCCATTTCGATAATCCAAATATTTCATTTTGTCAGCCCTTATGTATATATCATTTAAAAAATAAAAAAATAAAAAAAAATTTAGATCGATATGTGTTGGCTTTTTTGGCTTTCGAAGGTTAATTATGTAATTTTAAGCGTGCCAGCAAGGATCAATAAGTCCTTACAAAATTTTTAATTGCCAACAAATTATCAGACGATTGTGTTGAAGTTCTTTTAGTATCAAGATAACTTTTACTGGTAGCTTATTTAGGAGAAACTTACAAATAATGACTAGTACAAAGAGCAGTTCAGAAACTGAATTTCTTTAAGTAAATAAGAATTTACAATGAGGTTACAATGAGGTTACAATGACCCAGTCCTGAAAAGGTTTACAGCATCAACTACTTGAAACTACTCCTAGGAAATGAAGTGTAGTACAGGAATTAAAGAACTTGAAATATAAAGAACTGGTTTCTGGATCTGAGTCTGGATCTTTCTTCTGGTGGCCTTCTCTACTATTTATATTTTCTAATGATAACCGTCGAAGTAGACTTCCAACTGTCGAAATACCCTTCCATGATCACTGATCATGGTCTTGCAGAGTTAGCCTCCACTACACCATTTTTGCAGTTAGGCCTCCCTCTTGAATTTGAATTTGAATTGTGAATAACCGTTAGGCCACATCATCTTGCGCCTTTTAACCGTTCCACTATTGCGCAGATCCATTATTACCAACATGAGCTGCCACGTGTCAGTTACTGATTAGAGACTCGCATTAACTCTCCAAATTACCCTTTACAAGCCACATGTTATGTTGCAATTGGCCTAGACAAAGTATATAACCAACATTACCGCCTACACTAATATACCTAATATTTGGTGATATTAGTGGATCAGTGCACTTTGTCCATGTCCTAAGACGTGCATGGATTTTGTTTATCTTAGAAGTGTAACCGTCTTCTTAGAAATGAAACACTGAACTTCATTAAATTCTCCCTTACGCTTGAACATTTCTTCCACTATCTATGTATTCGAAGGGACCGATACATCTTCAATGGCCAATCAAGCCCTCTTTTACATTGATCGAGCATACGAGGAGGTGTTGGACAATGATGACTGACCTCGAAAGAACCTTCATGCATTTATTGGCCACACTTATCTGTCCCAATTTATTCAAGTTATGGAAGTTTTTGCACCATACGAACCTCTGGACCAAGCATTTGCACAAATAGATCTTGGAAGTTCTTCATTTGCTCCAAAACTCTCTGCATAGGACGAAGCTGCTTCATCTTCTTCTGGAAATATTGGCTGGGATACTTGGCCCACACCTACTCAACCTCAAAGAAGGGAACGAATCCACCATCGATTTCCTGAATTTGATGACCCCATTGCAATCCATCCCTCTATGAGAAGCTCTGTAGTGTATCCGTATGTCCCTTTCAATCGTCTTCGCTGCCTTGAAGACAACTTGCTTTCGGCATGGTATGCCTCTACCTTGCCAACCAGAATAGTGCGAAAGACTCCATAACCCATTGAAGCTTTGGGAATCAGACCCTCACTCTTAGCTAAAAAAGCAAAACTTTGTTCCTCTAATTAGCTGGAGTGTGTGAACCAGCACCAGTTTCCACCTTCATTTGAAGGGGACCCAACTGCTCATTTCCTGCCTCTCAATCCAAATTGGATTGAGGAATTGAAGCTCACCCTCTTCGAGAGCCAACATTTTGCTCCCTACCAGGTTCCATTTCCTCTAACTGTTTATTAGCAATATAGAGTCCAGACTTTGCTTACTGCTTTCTCTCATTTATCCTTTGAGGTCCTTCGAGATGACACTTCTCACAAGAATCTTTTATGGGCTTGTGACATTGTCTCTTGAAGCCATATCCTCAACCTTGTGGCCCAAGTCGAACTTCATACTTTCCTAGATCAACTCCCTCTCCTACTTAACTAGCACAAAAATGCTTCTGCTAGTAGTGAGTCCCTGGAGGAGCTCTCGGCTACTCGCATTGAAACTCAGTACGAGGTAGAGAATCTTCTTGAAGAGTATGAAAACTTCAAGAATCATGACTCAGAGTATGGAGAAGATGCCAATGAAGAAGATACCAATATGGGTAATACGCATGAGAGGGGGGAGATGGACGAAGTAGAGAGAGCTCTTAAGCAAATAGAGTTCGAAATGAAGGCTCAACAACTCTTCTTCCAAATAAGGGCTCATCAATTAGATAAATCAAAATTCGATAAGACAGAAGAAAGGCTAGAAAAGGAATATGAATTTATTGAATTTTTCTGGACAAAGTTTCATGATCTTGTAACTTTGTCCATTTCATATTTTACAAAATTGAGAATGTAACAAAGTAGGTTTTCCCAATGTAAATGTTTTTATCAATAAAATGGGGTTTTTCATATTCCAATTGCATGACCTTATTCCTTATTTCGTTCATATAATCTGTGTAAACAGTAGCTTCAAATTAGCCAATTTTGCTTCGAAGTCTGGCTTAAGTGATCTCGAAGCATGAAACTTCTTTTGCAAAATGACAACATTTGTCTTCGAAGGAACTTGTTTTAGTGGAAAGTTCAAGAAAGCACTTTCATGTATGGGTAAGTCCTCTAGTCCTTGAAATTTCCACATTTTTTGACCAAGTATTGGCCTTGTAGTGCTTATTTATGCCAAAAGATCAGGCAAGAACCATATTCTAATCACAAAACACTACAAAGACTCCTTCGAAGGAAATTTCCTTTTGTGGAAAGCCTAAGAGAATACCCTCAAAACCTTCGAAGTAAACAAACCCCAGCTATACTTGAGTTTAAGGTATAAAACTGGCTTCGAAGCCAACTACATGTTCTTGAAGCCAATCTGAGTATCTGAAATGTGTTTCTCTCCTTCGTAAGATGTCTCCATACTATGGCCCTCTTTCTTGTGTTTTCAGGAGTTCTAAAATAAAAGCCTTAATCACACATGGGTCAAAACTTGGTTCTGTCTGACCCGTTATGTTAAATGGGTAATTTTGGACAGAAAGGTTAAAAACCCCATGTTCTCGCACTTTTTACCTATTCACTTGTCCAATATTTTCCTTTCACTCCCATCACTATCAACTTCGAGCTTGTACCCTTCTCATACTTACTTTCTCCATATTCATCTCGACCTCTCACTAATGGCTTCTTCTTCCTCAAAAGTACCAATTATTGAACGTTTTAGTCCATTTGCATCTTTGAGGAGATGTCTTAATAACGAGAAGGAGATATACAAAGCTGGTGAACCAAGTACCATCGATGGGCGAATCTTTGTCCCTTGTCACCATGCTCAAGGGGAATATATCCTTGGACCTATTTTCAGAGAAGCCCCAGCCCCACTTCTTGCTTTGTATCCTTGTCTAGAGGGCCAATGCCTTCTTTACGAGAATGGCCTTGACTGGGAAAGCTAGATAATGAACCGGCCTCATTGCTACTAGCCCACATTAAGGCCAAAAATGGGAGGAATGGTACAACCGAGTTGTCCTTGCCAGGGCATGGGACCTCTAAGAACTTTGTCTCCTCGACACCCTTCTACTAGCCAGGTTTGCCATTCCTGAAGACCCTTTTCTCATACGTGCTACACTTTGCTTTTGGAATCCAACTTTCAATTTCTTTCAATTCCAGTGTGGCATGATGGCCCCTACTGTCCTTGACATGTGCCATCTTTTAGGGTTATCACCCGTTGGTACCCCTTTTGGTCTAGACTATCCTGACCTTAAGGTCTCCTTTTTTATTCCCCCTTTGAACTCTTCCTTCAGTGATTTCGTGGGCTTTGAAAATAAGAAAGAAGGCCCTGTAACAGACCGAGAGTTCTTTTCTTTTCTTCTATACTGGCTTTGCAAATTCCTTTTTTGTACTTGTTCTCAGAGGATTATGCCTGAATTTGCCCCCTTGCCAAGGCTCTTGCTTCGAAGAAAAAGACAGCCTTGGTTGCTTATGTCTTGGGTCATGTCTATAGAGTTCGTTCACAATTCTGTGAGAAGCCCCTGGATGTTAACCAAGGAGGCCCATTCTAGGTACTTCAACTCTGGCTTTTTGCATACTTCACAGACCTGCACTCCAAGTGTTTGAAATTCTTGGTGCAAGACCCTACCACTTATGGAGCAAAGTATGCCACAGTTTCCCTTTATCCTTCAAGTTTTGCATCCTACTTTTCTTTCTTCTATCAACTCCCAACTTCTCCTCTTTCCACTTTCTTCTCCCCTTTCGAAGCTAACACAGGGCCAGCATGGCTGAGAACCTTTTTGGCTGATAGAACCTGCTCTAATCCCCAACACAGAGATATGTGGGCCTCTATTCTAACTCCAAGGAAACTTTTTGTTGGTACCGTGAATCCTTGAGCCTACAA
Source organism: Camellia granthamiana (assembly GCA_036172215.1). Classification (NCBI taxonomy): domain Eukaryota; kingdom Viridiplantae; phylum Streptophyta; class Magnoliopsida; order Ericales; family Theaceae; genus Camellia; species Camellia granthamiana. The sequence goes on along the minus strand of CM069906.1, from coordinate 36,505,769 downwards.
ATGCATAGCTGAACCCTACTACCCTTCCTAATATGCTAAATAATTTGGACTTACCCAGGGGATTCCTATCCCTCTCTGCAGCCTCTCTAATCCAAATCTTGCCATCAGAGAGCTGAAAATACCCAAAACCAGGCTGGAGGAAGCAACCTCCAAACTAATACAAGACTTGGCTGAATTTGAATTCTCCCCCTTCATCGCACAAGGCACTATACTGAAGAGATATCAAAACTAGTGGATAGCCAATATGGAGGTGCACTTGGCCATGTCCCCCAAGGATCTGCTGGAAGTGCTAGATGTGCCATCAACCAAGCTCAAAGAGACTGGCATAACCATTACTTCCACCATTGCTCCTGCTACCTCACTTCTTGCTCCTGCTGCCTCATCCCCTCCTCCTAGAGTCAACAGGGCCACTTCGAAGAATGGTACACACTTCTTGCTTTCTCCTTTTCCCTTCCTTCATAATCCTTTACTTATATATCTCTTCCTCAAACTTAGCTGCAAGGACTTCTCAGCAGGAATCTCCCAAGAAGACTCAAACTTTGGATAATCTCAAGGGCAAGCAATAACAACGAAAAAAAAGAAAGCTTTTGCTTGACCCTGAAGAGGAAGCACCTACAGTTCATTTAGAGGAGGAGGAAGAAGCAAAAGAAAAAGAAACACCGTTAAAAACAAAAAAGAAGGAGACATTCTCTTATGCTGAGCTTATTGTGGACTCCACTCAAGAGGCCGCTGCCAAAGCAGTGGAGAAAAACCAATCCAAAGAGATTATAGTCTTTCAGAGGTCAGAAAAGAGGAGGTAGCAACAAATACTAAGGGAAGACACTACAACTACTGATGCAATGCAAAGGGAGACTACGAGGAGGAGTAAAATTGCTAAACATTATATCCTTCGCAGCTCTCCAACCATTACCACCACAACCACTGAAGTTGGTAATTTCTCTCAATCCCATTTGTCAATTCCCCTCTCCAAGGCTTAGCATACATTTAACATTTTCTCTTTGTTTTCTAAAATGCAGCAGCAGCCATTTCAGTCTCTCCTCCTTCGACACTACCTTTTACCTTGACTGGGGATGAGGGACCTTTCTTGACCTCCTCAAAACTAAAGGCAGCTTTAAAAGAAAAAGTGAAGGTTGACCTTGGAGTGCCAATGAGTGTAGAACCTCTCCAAATAATGTTTCCATTTCCTGGCTCTACACTTCCTCTATTTTCTTCCCTTTTTTCCTTAAGGCCAAGCATTCCATCTTCCCTCTCTCCTGGCCTTTTTAATTCTTCGAACCTTCCATTGATCTCAATTGCTTCACCTCTATAGACTTCTCCCAGAGTTCTGGCTACTCCACTATCACCTGGGAAAACCTTAGTTGTCACTTCTTCTTCAATGGCAGCTGATACTTTCAAAGATGACACTGGCAACTCACTAATTTCCTCTCCATTATCCTGTTGCAGTCCTTCTTCTCTTGACTTACTGGTAGCCAGGACCATAGATTCCACTAAGGAAGCTTCCATTCCTCTGGTTGTGCCAATACTTCTAGCTTTTCCCCTAACTGATGATTCCCATACCATTCTGCTTTCTGAAGAAGAAATGGACATCTTCGAAGCTCGGCTGACTAGTTGTTTGATACCTGTTCACCATTTTCCTCTACCAGCAATGAAGCCGAGCAATTGACCTTAGCCGATTCTTTGTTGGAGATTGTTAAGAGCTCTGCCACTGATGCTGGACTTCCTTTGTCTCAAGTGGATTTGGGCATTTGCTTGGAGCTGCTGAAGCCCTTCTCAAGAATTCTATTTGAGGCTCTGCAAAAACCCTCCATCAAAAATGGCTTCCTACAGTGCTACAAAGTGTTTGAGCAATCCAATATGGCTTTCAAGAGCCACTTATCTCAGGCAGCAGCTACAATTGACTTCTATATCAACATCTACTAGATATCTAAGGCCGCAGAAGAGGTTCTGTTGAAAGACAAAGAGTTTGTCTCCCAGATTCATTTTGAGGTATTTGGCTTAAAGGGATAACACTCTTATACACAAGCTCAACTACTACGAAGGAAAGTAGAATTGGAGGAGGAATTGGCAGCAGTGAATCTAGCACTGGAGCAAAATGCTAAGAAGCTGCAGTACACCAACTAGAGATTATTCAATCGTAGATAGGAAATGACTTCAGTTATTCAATTGTTCCCAAATCTAAAAAGTAGGGAACTGATTATAACAGAACAATTGAAGCATTGTATAGATTTTTGGGCCAAACTGTGGTATGATGTACTGAATTTTTTATGAAATAAAATCCTTATTATCTATTTAAGTGTTCCATGCTCTTTTATTATTCTTACTTAGCACTTCTTACACTCCTTGTGTTTCCCACACAGTTGGATAATAAGGCTTCAAATATCTGCCATTGATTTTCTTGGGATGCATATAACCATTTAAGTTTCTCAGATGGTAGGCTCCCTCAGGAAGGACTCTGTGAATTTGGTATAGCCCCTCCCAATTAGGTGACCATGTGCCAAATTTATAGCTCTTAATTCCTATTGGCAGTATTGTCTTCCATACCAAATCTCCTTTCATCAAAGCTAATGTGTTTGACTTTCTTGTTATAACTTTTGGTTGCCTTTTTCTTTTGAAAAAGGATATTATTTAATGCCAAATTTTGGCATCATCCACATTTTCTAATTCCAAGAACATGCTCTGATGATATTGCTCATTAGTTAACTGGTCTTGGCATTTTACCCTCAAAGACTTGATATTAATCTCCATAGGCAATACTGCATCATGTCCATATACTAAGGCATAAGGAGTGATTCCTATACTTGACCTTGGAAAAGTCCTATAAGCCCATAACACATCTAACAACAAGTTATGTCAATCCCTAGGATTGTCTTCCACAATTCTTTGTATTCCTTTTTTCAAGGCTTTGTTAGATGATTCAGCTTGACCATTTGCTTGTGCCTAATAAGGGGTGGAATTAATAAGACTACTTCCAAATTCTGCTGTGAAAGATCTTAGCATCTTCCCATCAAACACAGTTCCATTATCCACAGTTATGGTCTATGGGATGCCAAACCTATGGATTAATTCTTTGATAAATCCAATAACTTCAGTCTGATCCGTAGCCTTATAAGGCTTACCTTCGACCCATATAGTGAAGTAATCTGTGGCCTTAGAATGAAACAATGTTGCTTCGAAGAGGGTGGATATATTTTTCCTATCATATCCATTGCCCATCCTCTAAATGGCCAAGGCTTCACAACTACATGCAAATTAGTTATTGGCACATGTCTTATCATGCCATGCTTCTGGCATGCCTAACATCCCTTTGCATATTCTATACAATCTATAAGGATAGTTGGCCAATAATAGGAATGTCTTTAAAGCAACCATCTCATCTTCACACAAGGTCGATGGGCACCACAAATGCCTTCATGTACCCCAGCCATAGTAGTTAGTGCTTCTTTTGGCCCTAGACATTCCAACAGCAGCCCATTCGCCCCCCCTTTTGTAAAGAGCATTCCCATATACTATAAATCACATTGACTGCAATTTAATCTTTTTGCTGACCTTCAAAGAAGGACCAGTTAAATATTGGATGATTAGATGTCTCCAATCATGCTTTTCTAAGTTATTCTAGTTAACTTATACCATGATAACCCTTTTAGCCAAAGGTGGTATTAACTTTTGATATGCTGTTTGACTTATGTCTACTTGGGTGTCACCCATTCTTTTGAAATTCGAAGCCCTCTGAGCTACATCATTGGCTTTGTGATTCATGAATCTTAGGATATAAGTCACATTGGCTGTCTGAAACTAAGAAAGTAAATGCAATGCAGCAACATAATATGGTAACATGCTTGCACTTTGACAGTTAAAAATTATTTTTACTTGGTTGATTACCAATTGAGAATCCCCAGATATATCAACTGCGTTAACCTGTAATCCAATAAGTATTTCAAGTCCCATTACCAAAGCTTCATACTTAGCTTGGTTGTTCGAACAAGTAACTTCATCAACTCTAAAACCATGTGTGGTTTCTATCCCCTGTGGTGCTTTAATTACAATACCAATTCCAACTAGACCATTGGCTTTTGATCCATCGAACCACATTTGCCATGGCTCAACATTAACCATACCAAGATCCATTATCTCTTGGCTTTTTGTTTGACATGGGTGATCTGCCAAAACTTGTCCTTTTATTGCCTTTTGGGGAACATATTCTAGATGAAACTCTGATAAAGCTAATATCCATTTGTCAATTCTTCCTATTAGTATAGGTCTAGATAGAATGTATTTAACCAAATCTGTGGTTGCAATTACCAAGATAACAGTGGGCAAAAGATAATATCTTAATTTCATTGCTGCAAAGTACAATGCTAGACACAACTTTTCTACAGCTAAGTATTTACATTCACAAGAATTTAAAAAGCTACTAAGGTTATTCCTTGCCTTCTTCCTTGTCCTGAGCTAGAAAAACTACCAATGAATCTTCTACTACAACAATGTATAGCTTCAAGGGTTTGTCTCTTCTTGGCGGCATCAACACTGGAGGCTTAGCCAAGTAAGCTTTGATTCCATCAAAAGCAGCTTGATGCTCAGCTATCCACGCAAATTCTTCTTCATTTTTTAGCTTTAACAAATAAGAAAATACTTTAGTTTTCCCTGTAGTGTTAGAAATAAACCATCGAAGGAAATTAACCTGACCAAGGAATTTTTGTAATTCTTTCTTACTTGATGGAGGTTTGGCCTCAATGATGGCTTCAACTTTATTCTGATCAATCTGTATTCCCTTCTTGTGCACTACATACCTCAAGAAGTTTCTAGCTGATACATGAAAAACACATTTGAGAGGATTAAGTTTTAGCTTGAATTCTTCCATTCTTTCAAAGGCTGCTGTCAAGTGAACCAGGTGCTCCTTCACGGACTAGGATTTCACAATGTGGAGGAGTAGGTTTGGAAATACTCTAGGATCCTTAAAGTCATCCATGATCCTCTGATCGCACCTGAAAAAGGGATTAACACCTCGGTCGGGGGTGTTGGAATTAGCACTCCAACGAACAAGTTAGTATAGGTCTCTTGTTTGCTTGAGTCTTAAGTTTCTTGGGTTTGTTCTCACATACCTTTCTTTGGTTGATACTCCTCTATTTATATTTGCTTTTGGGCCCCAGGGTCAGGCCCACTCTTAATCCATCGCATGATTGTTCATTCGGCCCCTTCTATCGTATGCCAATTCACACTCGGCTTTTTGTTCAACTGGTTCTATGGCCGATTAGTCTATTCAGCTTAGGGATTGTATAGGACGGAGCCGAATATAATATATATCCTGATTTTCTAAGTGGATGTTCGGCTATTCTGCATCTACTGATATTCGGCTCCCACAATTGCCCCCCAAACATCCTACTAACACCAGTTAGTCGGCGTGTTTGGTTTCGAACTTGAAAAGTTAAAACAAAAATTCGGCCGTTAACCTCATTCCAACGTAAGTGTCAGAATGCATACGCTTTTTCGTCATCATTACAATTTCCCGCCCCTTATTATGCTTCCTTCATTTAATGCGATTTAAAACTTTGTCCCTTCGAATGTATGTTTTTTGAATATTCAAAGTTTCTGATTCGCCTTTCACTATAACACCTACATTTCGCGACCTCTGCAACTTCGTCCCGTTTCTCATTATCTTCGCCGCTTCTTGTAAGTTCTCTTCTCCCCCATTTCGAATCTCATTTCCTTGTTTGTTTTTAGTTTAGCATACTCTCTAAACTGGCTAGGATGGCCAAACACTTGAAAGCCCTTCTTTCTGCGGATCGAGTTTCTAGTTTTCGACGCCATTTTGCCATTCCTGACGACGTCCACCTGTCACTTGTGGCAGAGAGCACACTTGATATGGAGAGGACTGATGAGAGTATAATCATCTTTCCTTTCCTATCAATTGCTGAGGGCGGAGTCCATTTCCTCGTTCACCCATTTTTAAGGGCCATCCTTCGCCAATGGGGTCTAATCCCTTCCCAACCTAATGTAAATTTTTACCAAATCATAATGGGAATTGTAGAGTTGAACCGACGCGTTAGGATCAATCTTGATATCCCTGCCATTCGGCATTGCTATGCCTTGGCCAAATCTTCTGGCCAGCAGGGGCGCTACTTTCTCAAGGCTAAGGACACCGACCATCATTTGGTGACTATGCTTGCCAGCTCTGGCAAGCGAGTTGGCGATGTCATGGTCGTTGTCCGAGGCAATTGGGAATTCGGCGAGGGCGAAAATCGTCCAGATCCTGTGCCTAGACGAAAAGGCGAACCAGGTGGCCGTATAGTTTCTTACATGTATTTGCTATATATTTACTCGGCTTTCCTTCCATGCATTTATCGTTCTATTTATGCAGGCAACGATTTGAAGAAAGTTCTGGTTTCGGCCGATGACGCTGTGCTTGCGGAAATCAAAACCGCACTCCAATTCTTTGGCCGTCCAAACCTCCAGAAGCGAGAGAGGGCAGCCCATATACTTCTCAGATACGAGCCGACTTACACAGCCTTTTCGGCCGCAGACAATATTCCGATTCCAAGGGGCGAACAGTAGCTCACGACTCTTATCTTCCCCAACTTCAAAAACCTCAGGCAGATTGGTTTGGAAGCTTCTGATTTAGAGCAGGCAGAAGAACAAGTAGCCGAAGAAGTCATCGAACAGCCGAATCAGTCCAATTTGGAAGCCGAAGAAGTTGACGAGGCTCTGAACTTGGCTTTTGAAAAAGCCAGCCTTAATCCATCCAGCCCTCCATCCACTTCAGGCCGAGGGGCCATCTCCTTTGAAGATATTTTTACCGACTTAGGGGACCTTCTCGGTGCGCACCCTGAGAACATGGCTAGGGAGTCGCTCACCCAGCTAGCCAGAAGGAAAAATGTCAAACGGATGGCCGCCCAAAGAAGGGCCGAGACCAACCGATCTGAACCTCCCCCTGTTGCCGTGGTTGAGTCTTCTCCGCCGAATATCAAGACGGAGCAGGTTAAAATGGCTCAGGTTGAAATGGCCGAGATGGAGCAAATAATAGAACAGTGGGATCAGGAGGCCGAGCAGAGGGGAGAAAAGCGTCCCACCGAGCGCGAAACCAACCCTGAGGAAATACTTACCGATAAACGGCCACGCTTGGAGGAGTCGGACTTGGTTGTGCCGTTCATCATCCAACCAAGGATGAAGAACGTGCCAATTGCATCCGATGCGTCGGCTCTTAGAGATCCGGCTGTGGCCTTGAGCATGGCTTCCTCAATTTCCCTATCGGTTAATAGAGCGACTTTTCGGGCGGAGCCAGATTTGATATCAATAGCATTAGCCGCTCAATCGGCCATATTGGTACGTGACTTGAGCCTTATTTGCAATCTTCTACCTATATATATATTTTTGTTATTATTTATTATTATGTTTATTTTGCAGACGGTGGGCAAGATAGCCAAGATTGGCCGCCGTCAATATGATGCTATTGAACATATCGGCTTTCTAAAAACCGAAATTCAAAATGAGAAGAGCAAGGCCACGGAGGCCTCTCAAAGGGCCGAGTCCGAGGCGGCGAGAGCAAAGGAGGAGCGTGCAAGAGCTGATGCCAAGGCAGAAAATGCGAAGAGTTCTGAACAACTCAGGTTGGCCGCCGAAGAGAGGGCAAACGCGAGCGAAGACGCGCTCAAGTTAGCCAATGAGGTGATTGCCAAATTGGAAGCCGATTTGGAAGAGTTGAAGAAGGAAAAGGAAATAGCCAACTCCTAGATTTCTAAAGCGTTCCAAGCTGGGAATGATGCCGCCTCGAACTATGTGGAGGAAGTACCCAAATTCGAGAATCAGGGCTTCAAACACGATTAGCTAAAAGCCCTCACTGCCGCTAATGTGACATTGGCGCAGACAATTCCATACGAGTACGTGGACGTTGAGCCGCTGGAGTTTGGCCCAGAAGATTGACTAGGGTAACATTTTGATTTTTATTAGGCATCTTCCATGCATAGTTTTTGTAGATTTTTGTTAGTAGATTTTTGTTTATTTACTTTGGTTAGAAGTTAAATGTAGGGTAATTTTCATATGTAAAATGACTATTATCTATACTCAATTTATTAATGAAAATTCCTTTGTTTTTCTGTCTGTTGCATGTGCTAGTTAATAATCTAGTAGGATGTAAGATCATGAGATGAGTAAATTGGACATCCGATTAAATATCTGCTGATTTAGATAGCTCCGTATCTTTTTAATTTAGCTGAATAAATTAATGAATATGCCCTTGCCCCAGCTAATGAATGAACTGGAACGCCGAATACCGGTGGTTCATGAATTGGCTGAGGCACATGAATCAGCGCAAGGCCTTGAAATTTAGCCGATTAGATTAACAAATCTGCCCTTGCCCCGGTTAATGAACTGGAACGCCAAATATCGGTGGTTCATGGAATGGCTGGGGCACATGAACTTATCGGCGTAAGGCCTTGAAATTTGGTCGATTAGATTAACGAATCTTTAGCCGCTAAGATTATCGAATCTGCCCTTGCCCCAGTCAATGAATGAACTAGCACGCCGAATATCGGTGGTTCATGGAATGGCTGGGGCACATGAATTTATCGACGCAAGGCCTTGAATGCGAGCATTGATGAGATCGCCTCGGGAGTGCTGCCCCATAATCAATAAATAGGGCAGGGGCTGCATACTCGGAGGTGCCATTGTTGCGTTCAAATCCAACAAATTGGGAGAGAAAAAAAGCAGTGTGGACAACTGTGGATGGCAAGAAGACTATTCTTCAACAACAGAGGGGAAGGTAGGACACTGGCGGAACTAGACGCAAAGATGAATCGAGGTGGCGAGCCTACATGCACGGGAGTAGGACGTCGAAGGAGCGTGAGAAGCGCCATTTCCCACGTCACCAAAGTAGGTCACCCAAAAAGGAAAAACAGCAAAGAGGTGAAACCAATGCGACACCGCGCCCGTTGAGTTTTTCGATTTTTATTAGGAACAAACCGATGACGGAAGCGGATTCCATCATCCGCGACCCAAATGTAGCAGTCGAGTTCGCTCAACAGATTTTTCCGCCAGAAGTTCAGTAGTCCATGGTTGGCCGGGTTGATTATGAAGTTTTTCGGGAGGGCGTTCATGGAGCAATAAAGGGTTTGTATACCTCTTATGAAATCGGCATGCGTCTTCGTGCCACGCGAAGAGAGATAGAGCAAAGGGATGCTCGAATTCAGAGCTTGCAAGCCCGTGCGGAGAAGGCCGAAAATGAGCTAAAGAAAGCTAACACCTCTGAGACTCATTCGGCGAGTCAAGTGAATCCGATTGTCGCGGAGCAAGTAAATCACCGAATTCTGGATCACGCGATTGTCGACCGAGAGACGGCTAGTATGTTCGCAATTGAATCTGCGAAGGCTAGGTCTTATGAAAAAGGCTTCCATGACAGCCGAAAAATTGGAATAGAGAAGACGAAGGAAAAACTAGCCGAGGAAGTTTGTCGATGCAAAAATCGCGGATTTAAGCATGGATGGAGCAAGGCTCTTCAGGCCGTGGGCGTTGATCCGACGTCACCCTTATATCAGAGTTATACTTTTCCATTCGAGGCTTTTGATGCCGAGAAGACTGATGACGAGGGCGGAGTCGAATAATTTTTGATGTACATTGTTCCTTTTTTATGTAAAGCATGTACTCATGATCTATTGAATAAAACATATTATTCTGAATGTCTATATGTTATTTCGATCAAAGCTTGTAGATTAAGTTATGTCTACTACTTTACGTCAATCACAATATCCACGAAAGGAGCTCTGAATTCAGAGGATTATTCAGCCCAAACGTGTCATTCACGAAGGGTGCTCCGAATTCGGAGGCTGTTTTGTATTGGCCAATCGCGATTGCCACAAAAGGCGCTCCGAATTCGGAGGCTTTTCGGCCCAAACGTGTCATTCACGAAGGGCACTCCGAATTCGGAGGCTGTTTTGTATTGGCCAATCACGATTGCCACAAAGGGCGCTCCAAATTCGGAGGCTTATTCAGCCCAAACGTGTCATTTACGAAGGGAGCTTCGAATTCGGTGACTTTTTTGTGTTGGCCAATCGCAATTTCCACGAAGGGCGCTTTGAATTTGAAGGCTTATTCGGCCCAAACGTGTCATTCACGATGGGCGCTCCGAATTCGGAGGTTTATTTGTGCTGGCCAATCGCGATTGCCACAAAAGCCACTCCGAATTCGGAGGCCTATTTGGCCCAAACATGTCACTCACGATGGGCGCTCCGAATTCGGAGGCTTATTCGGCCCAAACATGTCACTCACGATGGGCGCTCGGAATTCAGAGGCTTATTTGGCCCAAACATGTCATTCATGAAGGGCGCTCCGAATTCGGAGGGTTTTTTATGTTGGCCAATCGCGAATGCCACGAAGGGCGCTCTGAATTCGGAGGCTTATTCGGCCCAAACATGTCATTCATGATGGGCGCTCCAAATTCGGAGGCTTATTTATGTTGGCCAATCGCGATTGCCACGAAGGGTGCTCCGAATTCAGAGGATTTTTTTGTGTTGGCCAATCATGATTGCCACGAAGGGTGCTCTGAATTCGGAGGCTTATTTGGCCCAAACGTGTCATTCACGATGGGCGTTCCGAATTCAGAGGCTTATTTGTGTTGGCCAATCGCGATTGCCATGAAGGACGCTCTGAATTTAGAGGCTTTTTTTATGTTAGCCAATCGTGATTGCCACGAAGGGCACTCCGAATTCAGAGGCTTATTCGGCCCAAACGTGTCATTTACGAAAGGCGCTCCGAATTCGGAGGCTTTTTGTGTTGGCCAATCGTGATTTCCACGAAGAACGCTCCGAATTCGCAGTCTTTTGACACAACCAGAACTCACTTGAGAAGAGAGAGAGAGCATTATATTAAAAAAAAGAAAGATGTACACGGCATAAAATCAAAACAAACTGTCGTGCCGTACAAGTTTACTTAATGATAAAATTTGCGCAAGTGTGTTGAATTCCATGGACGCGGCAAGCTTCTTCCATCCATGTCTTTGAGCCGATATGCCCTTGTCTCGGGGATTGAGTCAATCTAGTAGGGGTCGTCCTAGTTAGGACCCAATTTTCCATCAGCGGGATTCCTAGCAACGGGAAACACTTACTTGAGGACCAACTCTCTTGGTATATAACGGCGTAACTGAACGCGTTGATTGTACGATTTAGCAAGCTGTTGCTAGTACCGTGCCATGGAAACAAGGGTACAACCTCGGCGTTCTTTAATCAGAGTCAAGTCCAAGGCCAACATCATGTCATTTCGGCCCATGTCAAAAACCTTCAATTTCAAGGTTGGAAGTCCGATCTCTAGGGGGATGATTTCCTGGGTTCCGAAGCACATAGCAAACGGCGTTTCCCCTGTGGATCACCTTGGAGTAATGTGATGAGCCCACAGTACGCTGGGTAACTCTTCGACCCATTTATCTTTAGCTTTCTCCAGCCTTTTCTTGATGCCATCCATAATAATCTTGTTGGTGGACTCCGCTTGACCATTGCTTTGGGGGTAAGCCGGTGAGGAAAAGTAGGGCTGGATACCATAAGTGTTGCACAACTCTCAATACACGCCACAATCAAACTGGGTACTGTTGTCTGAAACAAGTGCTCAGGGTATGCCGAATCTCATTATGATGTTTTTGCATACAAAATGCTTAATGTCGGAATCTCGAATATGTGTTAATGCCTCCGCTTCGACCCATTTTGTGAAATAATCCGTCACAACAATTAGGAATCACCCATTGCCTGGTGCTCGTGGTAATAGTCTAACGATATCAAGCCCCCATTGAGCAAACGACCAAAGACTAGTGATTGAGTTTAACTCCTCGGCAGGCAGATGAGTTTGGGGGGAAAACTTCTGGCATTGCTCACATTTCTTGACATAACACTCGGCATCGGTTGGCATGGTCGGCTAATAATGCCCTTGCATTACGGCTCGATGGGCCAGAGATCGTTCACCCAAATGGACACCACAACTACCTTCATATATTTCAGACAGAAGTTCCTCGACTTTATCCGGGTGAACACATTCTAAGTACGGCCCAGAGAGATTTTTTGTAGAGTTTTCCCTGCGGATCTAAATAGTATTGGAGGGCTTTATTTCGCAGTTTGTGTGCTTCTTTCTTATCTGTCGGGAGCTGCTCTGAAGATAGGAATGCGTCGATAGGGTCCATCCAACTTGGACCTGGTTCGATAACGTTGACTTGAACTGATTTTGAAGAGGCAATGCTTAGCTCTGGGATGAACCCTACTTCGATTGTTCGCTTAATTTCCGAATTGATGGCAGAGGCTAAGCAAGCCAGGGCGTCTGCATGCGTGTTCTGATCCTGGATTATTTGATTCAGTTCGTGGTGATCAAATTTCGCGAGCAAAGAATTCGCCGTTTTCATATCGGCTGCCATGCGGTCATTTTTGGCTGTATATTTCCCTTTCAATTAGTTGATTACTAGCTTTGAGTCATAAAAAACAAGCAGACGCCGCGCACCGAGGTGAACTACATTTCGTAAGCCAGTTAACAGTGCTTTGTATTCGTCCTCATTGTTTGATGCGTCGAAGCCCAGTTTGACGGCCTGTTTGATTATTTCCCCTTTGGGGGTCATGATTACTACGCCAGCCCCATTGCCATGCTGGTTAGATGACCTATCACAATACATCTGCCAAAGGTTGCCAACATACATTCTCCAGTTGGGTTTAGTTTGCACTAGATTAGACTTAAAGTCGGCAAGGGATCCTATGAATTCGGCTACAAAGTCGGCAAGCACTTGCCCTTTGATAGAAGTTCTGGATAGAAACTGGATATCACACTGGCCAAGTTCAAGAGCCCATTTCGAAACGTGCACCGATACTTCCGCGCTGTGGAGCGCTGACCAGAGGGGATACTCCGTTGGTACCCCAATGGTATGCCCCTGAAAGTAGTGTATCAGTTTTCTTGCAGCCATGATGAGAGCAAGGATAAGCTTTTCTAATGGAAGGTAACGTGTCTCGGTGTCGGCCATAGCTTTGCTCACATAGTAAACTGGTCGTTGCTCCCCAAGTTCTTTCCTTAACAGTACGGCGTTGACCGCCCAGTCAGATACTACCAGATACAAAATAAGCGGATCACCTACCGTAGGTGTATCCAAGAGTGGTCCTGACCAGAGATAAGACTTCAAGCCATCCAAAGCAGCCTGGCACTCGGGGGTCCAATCAAATGCTCTCCCTTGCCGAAGTGTATGAAAGAATTGTCGGCAACGATTCATAGAACAGCTAATAAACCTGTTAAGTGCGGTGGCCATTCCCATCAGCTTCTAAACCACTTTGACTGACTGGGGGATCCAAGCTCTAGAATTGCTATGATTTGTCTCGGATTGGCTTCGATTCCGCAGTGGTTAACAATGTAGCCAAGGAATTTGCCGAATCCGATATTGAATGCACACTTAGAAGCGTTCAATTTCATCTTGTACTTTCGAAGGATGCCGAATGTTTCTGACAAATCGGCTAGATGGGAGTGCTTTTTCTTGGATTTGACCACTATATCATACGGCCGAGTTGTTCCTTGAACATGGCAGTTACTAATCTTTGATAAGTTGCCCCCGCATTCTTCAACCCAAAAGGCATGACCTTGTAGCAATAGGTTCCTCTTGGGGTGAGGAATGCGGTTTTTTCTTGATCCTCCGGATGCATGGCAATTTGATGATAGCCCCTGTAGGCATCCAAGAAGCTCATGCGTTGATGATGTGCCGTTGCATCTACGAGTTGGTCTATTCTGGACAGGGGAAAACAGTCTTTGGGACAAGCTTTGTTCAAGTCTGTGAAATCCACACAGACATGCAAAGAGCAATTTTTCTTTTTTACGACCACAGTATTGGACAACCATGTAGGATAGGTTACTTTGCGAACCACCTCGGCGTCAAGTAACCGATCCATTTCTTCAACAACGGCCAAAGTATGCTTCGCAACTGACCGTCGACTTCTCTGAATAATTGGCTTACATTTCGGATCAACGTTTAAGCGATGTTTGGCCACTAATGGATCCACTCCTGGCATCTCATATGGGGACCATGCAAATACATCAATATTGCCGAGTAAGAAGGATACCAACTCCGGTCTTGCAACTTTATCCAAGGAAGCACCGATCATGAAGAACTTGTCAGGATTTCCATCAATTTCGACCTGATGTAGGGCTTCGGTTGCCTTTTCTCTTGGGATCCTCCCAATGTCTTCGAGGCTCTCCCTATCCGATACCTCAATTGAATGCACTTCCAGTTCTCTTGGTCTCTTTGCAGCTAGAAGATAGCATTCCTGCGCCGATTTCTGAGAGCCGTGAATTTGTTCGATACCGTATTCAGTCGGAAAATGAAGTAGTTAGTGGTAGGTTCTTGGCACGGCTTGCATCATATGTAACCAAGTTCTGCCCATGATGAGATTATACGGGAAAGGAAGCTTGACAACCAGAAATTCTACGTCTACCGATCTAGTGCCGGCCCGTACTGGTAGTGTGATTTTGCCCAAAGGATACTCTGGATTAGCATTGAAGCCGAATAACGGGTAATCAGCTGGAGACAGGTCCGAGTCGGTAAAACCAAGTTTGACGAAAGTTTTGTAATACATTATTTCCAAAGTGCTGCCCTGGTCAATGAGAACACGCTCAATGGGGAATCTGTTTACACGTAGCTCGATGACGAGGGGATCAATGTGAGGGTGCGTCAGTCTAATTAAATCACTGCCATCGAAACTGATCCTTCCAGCGTCGTGGGGCCATTTCGCTGGCATCATTGGGCTATGGAGGTTAGATAGCAACTGGATTGTATGCACCTCGGGTGACGCCGACATACTGTATATCATACGAATTACACCAAGAGGAGGTGACTCCGGCCTTAGAGTTACTGTGTTTGTTGAATTGTTCTTTCGGATATGTTACATGAGACGGCTGTCTTGCACCAATTCTACAAGGTGATCTTTCAATGCATAACAACTATCGGTGTCGTGACCATGATCTTTGTGATACTCACACCGTTTATCCTATCTTCTCGCATCGGGAGGTCCCGTCATCTTAGGCGGCCACTTGAAGAACGGAAGGTGTTATACTTTCAACAAAATCTTATTGATCGGCTCTGTCAGCTCCGTGTATTTCTTGTTTGAACGCCTTGGGCGCTTGCTATCCACTTGATATTGTTCATTAGCTCGATGTGAACATTGGTCGTTTGATCGGCGCGAGTCACGCCTTTTGTCTCGTTTAGGCTGATTCCGCCGCTCGGGGCTTCTTGATGGCACGGCGCTAATCGGTTGAACAGTTTCCAACGTGGCTGTCTCAAAGGCTTTACATCCAGCTTTGACTCGAAGGGCATCGTCTTCCACTTTGCAGTATTCTTCGACCTTCTTCATTAATGCCCAGACGGTTTTGGAGGGACGCCTGGTTAATGAACTGCGGAGGGGGTTATCAGGATGCAATCCCATCTTAAAGGCGGTGATGGCCATAGAATCATTGCAAGCATCATCTACCAGATTAAAGCACTCCCAATAGCAGGTCGAGTATTCACGAAGAGTTTCTTCTGGTTTAATTTGCATGGCCCAAAGAGAATCGGCTTGCTTCGGCTAGACCTCATTAGTGATGAATCTCGCCCTGAATGACTTTTGGAGTTGGTGGAAGCTCTTAATCGATGCTGGCTCCAGTTTATAGTACCACCTCACGACCAGTGGTCCCAAATTGCTTGGAAATATTCGACACATGAGGGATTCGTCGTCAACATGGAGCGTCATCGCTTGCTTGTAATGACGAATGTGATCAGTGGGATTTGATTTTCCGTCGTAGAGAGTGAACGACGATGCCTAGAAATTTTTGGATAGCATAGCCCTAGCAATTCGTCGCACGAATGGGTCATGTTTATTTTCCTCATCCGAGTCATCACTTCTCCCTCGTCTATGCCATACATATGGACTTCCTTCAAATGAGTTGGATACATCAATGCGCCCTTTCTTTCTGGGCTCCAGGGATGGTGAGTCTGAATCACTATCATTATTGCATTTCTGCAGTCGATGTCGGCGACCATCTTTCTTTCCTGATGGTCGAACCTAGTCTTGGCATGCGGCTTGTTGGGATTTCGCCACCTCCAAGGCCAAATCCTGGCGCAGGCGTTCATTCTCAACTATCATGTTCTCCAGCCGCTGTTCATTTTGCTTTGCCTGATCCATAATCGTCTGCATTGTCTCATGCATTGAAGTTGAGGGTGAGGTCTGAGCTACTAAATCAAAGTTCAAGGCACGTCGCGTGGCGATATTCTCCGATCCCAGCATGTTTCTTGGAGTGAGGTCGTCTCTTGGTGTAGTTTCGTTAGCGACTATCGGAGGATCTTCTGTGACGCTCGCCACGAATAAGCTTGAGTATTCCCATAGAGTGCGCCAATTGTGGAGGAGTAGGTTTGGAAATACTCTAGGATCCTAAAAGTCGTCCCTGATCCTCTGATCGCCACCTAAAAAAGGGATTAACACTCTGGTCAGGGGTGCCGGAATTAGTACTCCGACGGACCAGTTAGTATAGGTCTGTTCTCACATACCTTTCTTTGGTTGATGCTCCTCTATTTATATTCGCTTTTGGGCCCCAAGGTCGGGTCCACTCTTAATTCATCACGTGATTGTTCATTCGGCCCCTTCTATCATATGCCAATTTACACTCGGCTTTTTGTTCAACTGGTTCTATGGCCGGTTAGTCTATTCAGCTTCGGGATCGTACATGATAGAGCTAAATATAATATATATCCTGATTTTCTAAGTGGATATTCGGCTATTCTACATTTACCGATATTCGGCTCCCACACAAAACAATATCAACAATATAACACTCTAAGTATCCTCCAATGGGATCATGGAAGATAGTGTTCATTGCCCTCTGATATGTTTCTCCAGCATTCTTCAATCCAAATAGTATCTCGATCCATTCGAAGGTGCCAATGTTTCCAGGATACTTGAAAGCTATTTTGGGGACATCCTCCTCCGCTATGCAGATCTTGTTATAACTAGAATGCCCATCCATCATAGACAAAATCTTGTGTCCTGTTGAGCTATCCACCCACAAATCAACTATAGGCATGGGATACTCATCTTTTGATGTTGCCAAATTTTGGTTTCTAAAATCAATGCATATCCACATTTTGTCATTCTTTTTTACTACAGGCACAATATTAGACAACCATTCAACATACCTGGCTGTTCTGATGAAGCCTGCTTTAAGGAGCCTAACAATCGCCTCTCTTACCCTTTGAATCACTTCAGGGCTCATCCGTCTTGGTTTTTGCTTGTGTGGCTTGAAATTAGGCTTTATTGGAAGCCTATGTTCCACTAATGATCTATCCAAACCAAGCAATTCATTATAAGACCAAGCAAAACAATCCTTATATTGTTTTAGGAGAACCAACAACTAGTTCCTGTCATTAGGATCTAACCAAGCACTGATATAGGTAGGTTGCTGTGCTGAACCTTCACCTAAGTTGACTTCTTCCAAGGGATCTTGCACTTGGGCACTCACTGATGCTTTCCTTTTTACTTCTTCTGTCTTTGAAGCAACCCTTTCATCTGGTTATGCCTCTATCCTTTTTGGTTCAACATCCCTACTCTCTTCTTCATAGACAAAATCTATTCACAAAGCCTCTGCTCCCTATATTTCCTGGACTTCATTTCAATGTCCAATGCATAGTACTCTCCAAGAGCCAAAAGTCTGGCCTTTTGTTGCTCCTAATTACAACTAATCATCATGGCTTCTCTCTCTTTTTCTTGCACCTTCTGGACTATTGACTCTACATCCACTGCTTAAAATTTTATTAAAGCCAGTGGTCTGGCTTCTAGGTCTTGATCCTTTTACCTACAACTAGGCATCATTGTCATCTTTGGTGATGAACTCTTCATCAGCACTCTCCTGTACTAGATGCTTCAAGTGTGCTACTTCTTCATCAACCGTCACTTCGGCTGTTCCATCAGACTTCCTCAGCACACTGAGTGGTACCGCCCCTTCAGTGTATAGCTTGGCCTCTGCAAAATCCGCACAAGCAATAAAGGGTTGTAGATCTGTTTTGATCTCCTCTATTTCCCCATTGCACAGTGCTATCATTATCTTTTGATGTAGAGAGGAAGGCACACATTTGTTTGTGTGGATCCAATCCCTGCCAAGCAAAGCATTATACTTGGCATTGTTGTCTATAACAAAGAATGTTGTCATGCAATCTCTGGTTCCCACACTCAGATTGATAGGCAGAATGCCTTGAGCCATCTACTTATCCCTAGTAAAACCAACAATGGTTGTGCTTGTTGGGATCAACCTAGGGTTTCTTTTTCCCAACTTCTTCAAAGAAGATCTTGGAAGTAGGTTCACTGTTGCCCCATTGTTCACGAACACTCTATTCATTTGTATCCTATCGAAGTAAGCCTTGAAATACAGGGACTTAATATGCTACGTCATAGATATTGTAGGGTATTCGAAGGGGTATGAGAGGTTAATGCTCACCTCCTTACTTTTTTCATTAGTTTCCATGGGCTTGGCTGCCTCAAATTCATCTTAAACCATGCTGGTCTGTGAATCCTCACTAGAAACTGGAATAGAGTCATCTTTCTAGCCTTCTTGGTTTTCCTCCTCAGCTTGGAACTTTTGAGGCAGCACATAAACCATATTAACTGGTATTGGAGGGAATAAGCCAAACTGTATTATTGGTTGTGTGTTTGCTCTCCTTCCATATTGGTTTGCTCTGATGCTTGGGAGACATCCTCCATACTGCATTCTGGTACCTCAGTGCTAGTACGTTCGTTCGAAGTAGTTTGTTTATGATCTACTTCTGTTGGCTTTTCAACTAGGAAGGTCTGTTCAACCATGAAAGCTTTGAACATTTCATCTTCAGCCAATTCCTTCTCTTCGCCTAGTTTAACCTCTCCATATGTCTTATCATCACTCTCC
This sequence comes from Camellia granthamiana, assembly GCA_036172215.1. Lineage (NCBI taxonomy): Eukaryota > Viridiplantae > Streptophyta > Magnoliopsida > Ericales > Theaceae > Camellia > Camellia granthamiana. The sequence continues at coordinate 36,486,878 of CM069906.1, read as the reverse complement.
ATCAAGGCCTTTTCAAGACCTGTTAGGCTGGATCTTTCTTTGGCTTTCAGTTCAGCATGAACTTTGGCCAATTGTTCTCTATTGGCACTCTCTTTGATCTTAGGACCAGGCTTTGAACCTTCTCTTTCTTCTATCTGGCCTTTTGACTGTGCCAACAAAGTACTCTCTCCACTTTCTTTTAGGTCCCTCTGATACTAGGTGTACCTTCGCTAGATCTTCCTCCTTTAGGACCTGGAAATTACAGAAACCATATCTGGTTCCCTTGTTTTGGGGTTTTTAAGAAGAACCCAATTATTTGGAGCCACCAAAGGAGCCTTGATCATCCTTCCCTTGTCTCCGAAAGTCCTTCTTTGTGCAGATATTACTTTAGGTTTGTTCTGCATAACAAACTAATTTGAAACCTCAGGGACCCATAAACCCACTGCTCTAGCTGCTGGGCCTACTACCCCTGTCTTCAAAACTGGCTTCCAAGCAGTTTTTGGAGGCCAATCACTAGGCATGATTCCCTGTCTTGAGCCAAAGTCAGGCTTTCCTTCAGGCTAATTGCCCATCCTGTAATAGTTAGGTGGCCTAGTTTCATGCATTGGTCTCTTTCCTTTTGATTGCATCCTAGTGTCTGGTGGGCTAACCAAGGATGAATGTTGTCTAGCACCAGTTGGATATGGCTCTCTATTGTAGGTGATGGCTAGTTTTCGGTCTCTCTACACATCTTTGTAGTACTGCTTCCCATCAATTAGAAACCCCTTCATCCATTTGTAACTCATCCTGCATCTGGGACACATCCTCTGCACTACAACTGCTTTAAGGGAGTCATCATTCAATGTTTTTTCACTGGAGGCATCCCTTTGGCTTGCAAAGCTTTGTCCACTGGCTGGTGAACTTCTTGTGTCCTTCTTAAAGGCAGCCTAGCTAGCAACATGCATCTACACATTGGACTTCCTACAATTCCTTCAAAGAGAGATTCTAGAAATCTAGCATGCCAACATTGGCTGTTGCCTCTCCAATTTTGGAAATGGTTTGGTGTCAATTCCCATGGCTTTCTCAGTCTTTGTTGGAAACTTTAGCCTTCCCTTTCGAATTTGTTCTTGGATCCTGTCTCGAAAAACAATGCAATTTTTAGTTGAGTAGGACCAAGAATTATGCCATTTACAGTACAACTTCCTTTAAGTTCTTCAGAAGTTGGGATCTTAACTCCCTTTGGTAACTTTAAGAAATGTGCTACAAGTAAATGATCAAAAATGTCATATGCTTTTGTTATGTCAAAAGAATATTTCCTATGAAAGTCTTTCTTTTTAAACTGTTGGTCTATTGTAGTGTCTTTCTGAATTAATGCTTCACAAGTCATAGGTTCTTTTCTTATGATCTCTGCTGCATCAATTTCACAGTTAGGGGTCCCTATAATAGGTCTTATAAGATGCATTGCTTCGATCCTGTTCTTCTTCAAGCAAGGTTTCATATCTAGAAACTTTATAGGTTAATTCTACTAAGTCTCGAAACTCAGTTGAGTCAAACTTCTTTCGAAGCCTAAATTCCAACCTATTTTGAGCCAATCTTACAAATTCAGGCTTAACTAGTATGACCCTACATTTCTTTCGTGCCCTTTTAAATCTAGCAATAAATTAAGCAGCCTTCTCATCAGGCCTTTGGCTCAATCTTGTCAAGTCTGTCATAGAAACCTCAGGTTTTGTTTGGAAAAATTGGGCATGAAATACTTCCTTCATTTGTTGCCAAGTTTGGATAGAGCTAGGTGTAAGGTTTATACACCATACAAAGGCTGCCCCAGCTAGAGAGTCTGGAAAAAGCCTTTGTTTCATGCAATCATTATTGGCGAACTCACCACACTGGCCTGTAAACTTAGCAATGTGTTCCACTGTTGACTGGTTTCCATTTCCATAAAAAAAAAGGGCAAAATCTAGTATTCTAAATCCCTTTAGGTATTCATGTACCCTGTCCACCCATTCTGGGTAAGGTTTTCTGTACACAAGAGTCTAGACCGCTCGAACCACAGGTCCACACATCTCTCTAACAATATCAGCAATTTGGTCCCTAGGAACCATGTTTTGTGCTGGTTAGACCACTACTGGAGGAACAAACACAGAGTTTGGAAGAACTCCATGTACCTAAGGGCTTCTTGGTCCATATATAGGTACATTCAAGACTGGTTGTCCTTGTTGTACTGATTGTTGTTGAAGTTATGGCTGACCTCTTGGAGCCTATCCTGGGAAAAGCCCTGCGAAAGGTGCTACGGGAGGAGGAACAGGTGTTGTTTCTCTTCTAACCGCAAGAAACCCTTCCAATCCCCCGGGTGCAAATTCAAACACAAGATTAGTGAAACCCCGTGTGCCAGGTATGGTTTCAAACATAGGATTTGAAAACATCCTCATGCTATTCCCTTGTGTTGGCCTAGATCTACCAATTTGTATGGTTTCGCTGGTGGACAATGGTACATTTTGATTTCCTAATGGTCTCAAAGGAGCTTCATACCATGACTGAGGCACAGGTGATGGCCTCTCATGAGTTTGATTACTAGTTTGACCATTAGTCTGTTTATTATTTTGCATATGCTGTTTATCTCGAGTCAATATTTGTTGAAGAACATTCATGTTTTCATCAACCTACCTTATAACAGTTGGTTGATGAGAGTTTATTCGATCCATAAATGATGTTTCCCGTCTTTCTATTATATACATTAACTGTTGTCCCATAGCATCTACCAAACCTTCCCATGGATTCATTGGTTGGGTAGAAGGGGCAATTGATGGTATAGTTTCATGGCCCTATCCAATGTTCTGGACATGTGTTGCATATTCTGAGGTGCTGGTCTATCCTACCATTTGTGGAAGATCTGATGAGACAAGTGCATCCATAGGATGTGATATTACATTATCCTCTGGGTTAGGAACTTATATCTCTCCTTTAATACCTTTTTCCAGGCATTCATTTTCTCCTCTTGCTCTACGTCTAGCCATTCTTAAGGTCCCACTGGGCATGCCCAAAATATATGTTGACCTTTTTGGCTTTCAAAGGTTAATTATGTAATTTTAAGCATGCCAGCAAGGATCAATAAGTCCTTACAGAATTTTTAATTGCCAGCCAATTATCAGATGATTGTGTTGAAATTCTTTCAGCCTCAATAAAAAGGACTTTTACTGGTGGCTTATTTAGGAGAAACTTACAAATAATGGCAAGTACAAAGAACAGTTCAGAAACTGAATTTCATTAAGTAAATAAGAACTTACAATGAGGTTACAATGACCCAGCCCCGAAAAGGTTTACAACAATGACTACTTGAAACTACTCCTAGGAAATGAAGTGTAGTATAGGAATTGAAGAACTGGAAATGTAAAGAATTGGAAAGAAAATATGAAGTAAATAACTGGTTTCTGGATCTGAGGCTGGGTCTTCCTTCTGGTGGCCTTCACTTCTATTTATACTTTCTAATGGTAACCGTCGAAATGGGCTTCCAACCGTTGAAATACCCTCTCATGATCACTGATCATGGTCTTGCACAGTTAGCCTCCACTACACCATTTTTGCAGTTAGGCCTCCCTCCTGAATTTGAATTTGAATTTGAATTGTGAATAATCGTTGGGCCACGTCATCTTGCACCTTCTAACTGTTCCACTGTTGTGCAGATCCATTATTACTAATATGAACTGTCACGTGTTTGTTGCTGATTAGTGACTCACATTAACTCCCCAAATGACCCTTTATGAGCCACGTGTTAAGCTGCGATTGGCCTACACAAAATATATAGCCAACAATATGATATTTGTAACTTATTCATTTTATCGCATTTATACCCCCCAAAAAAAATAGATAATTTATTTTTTAAAAACACATTGACTATCAATTGTTTTAGAGAAACACGATAAAATGAAGGGATTACAAATATCGAATCAACCTAATTTTTTCTGTGGATGATATACACGCAGACAATACCTTTTAGTTCAAATTTACATTGGAGGAAGCCCAACCCATACTGAATTGTTGAGAAGCCTCTTGCTTTTATTTAGGATAATTTACCTATAAATCCCATTTTGAGGAATGGTAATCCATTTAGTTCCAAGGATTTTCTTATAGATCAATTAATTTCATTAATTTTGGAAAGGTAAATTTAATATATTATTCGAAAATTGGATTTACGGTTATACACTTATTTTTATTATTTTTCCTTCTCTTTTTTTTTTTTTTTTTTTTTTTGTGATAGAAGGTAAGATACACAATCTATAAGAATCAATTTGGGATGAATTTTTGTATGAGAATCTTTTTTATTTGGAAAATATTTCAAAAGGAATACAAAAATAACTTGAAATATTAGATTTTTCAAACATTTCAAAATGAGTGCAAAAACTTCTTAGTAAGCTTTGGGTAAATATATAATTTCAAATTGTAACATTTCAATGTAACATTCAAACGTAACACTCCAAAAAAAAATCCTTATTGTATTTTTCCCAAACATAACACTCCAATATAACACTCTAAAAAATTTCCTTAGTGTAACATCCAAGAAAACTCCTTAGTGTACTTTTCTCTAATGTAACACTACAATGTAACACTCCAAAAAAACTCCTTAGTGTAACACTCTATTGTAATACACAAACAACTCTTTAGTGTACTTTTTCCAAACGTAACACTCCAATGTAACACTCTAAAAAAAAAATGTGGGATTCTTCAAACTATTCCAAAAATAGTACTAAAATTCCTTAGTAAGTTTTGGACAAATGTATGATTTCAAACTGTGAGTATTATGTTTGAAAAAGTACACTAGAAAGTTTTTAGTATTTTTGTGTGGGTTACATTAGAGTGTTATGTTTGGGATTACATTGATTGGAGTGTTACGTTTGGAAAAAATACACTAATGAGTGTTTTTTATTTTTATTTTTATTTTTTATGTTACTTTGGAGTGTTACGCTTGAAAAAAAGTACACTAAGGAGTTTTTTTTAGTCTTACATTGTTACATTTGGAGAAAGTATACCAATGAGTTTTTTAACATGGTACATTTGAGTGTTACGTTATTGGAGTATTATATTAGAGTATTACGTTTTTGTTCGTAATGTAGAATTTGTTCGATGAGGGAAAATCCAAGACTTCTACAGTGCGATTACCTAAATGTGTAATTTTACATTTTGAGAAACTCACTTTTATCTCTAAAAAATTAAACTCAAACATGTACGTGACTACCCATTTGTATAATTTTCACTTTAGTGAGACTTTTGTGTTCATAAAAAAATAAAAAATAAATAAATGACTAAACCATTCATAAGATCATATTTTAGAATTTATTGGTGTTTCATCTTCTTTTTTTTTTTTTTTTTATACACATGAATATTTGTAAGTGTGGATATCAATATTTTGAATTTGCAAAAAAAATAAAAACTAATTACATAGAATTACATGGACGTCCCTTGTTTTTTGAAATTACACTCTCATCTCTTATTTTATTTAGACAAGAACAATGCTACGTTTCACGAAGTTTTGTTTAGGAATTTCTTCACGAGCAATCTTAGTCACAAATTGAGTATCTGGTGTTTTATTGTGTGTAATGCACTCACAAGTGCTGGGTTACAACCTACGAATTATTTAAACACCATAAAACAAAATTAACTTTATACTATTTGTAAACTAGGACTTGAAATTTAAAACAGATTTACTGAAAATTCTAAAAACTCATAAGATATTGATTTGTGATTATTATTTGTTACCCAAAAGACAACCTAAGAGTGGGGTGAATTAGGTTTATACAATTAAAAATAATAATACCCCAATAAAAATTACAATTTGTACAATAGATAATTAATTCCAAGTAGTAGATGAATATCTATTGATGACAATGCTTAATGAAGAAATTTAACAGTGAGGTATGAAATCACAGAAAATAGATATAACAGTTAAGTAAGAGATTAAGGAAGAAAAGACAAACAGATTTATAGTGGTTCAGCTTTAACAGAGCCTACATCCACTCCTCAAGTTTCACTTCAGATTTTCCACTATCTTCTAGCTTCACTAGGTGCTAGCAACCTCTTCACAAATGGAGCAATTCTCCACAGATTTTACAGAGACTATACCAAGTCTAAAACTTTGCCCTCTTTAGCTAATTCTCAATCATACTCAAAGAGTCAAGAAATCTAACTGTACTACACTCTTACAATATTTGAATAATAAGTTTTGCTTTCACTGGAAGCTTGAAATGAAACTCTCTCAAGAAATATTACAAATATTAAAGCTCTGAGTTATATCAGTAAAAGCTCTCACAGGTATATATGCTTAAGGCTAAAGCTCACTTAAATTTCTGAAGGAAAAATGAAACTAGATGAAGAACACTTCAGAGAATAGAAAAAGATGAGAGTGATGATTAATCAGAAAAAGTTTTTCTTGCTTGAGTTCTTGCTTTTCTAATTTGTTCAGTAGAAGCTCTACTATTAAGAAAAGATCATTGAACGTTTGATTGTTGCGTGTGTGGAGAAGATTGAGTAAGATCTATTCTACTCAAATTTGTATTCCCCATACATCATTAAATCTTCAGATATTCAGTAGTTGAAAGATGGGCTGATTGATAACTACTTTTGAAAAAGAGCCGTTGCTGTGTAGAGTAGTCGTCCACCCGATGTCCAAAATAAAATTTTGTTCTTGAGGGACGTCTGCCGGGATGTCCTCCCGGATGTCCAGAAAGGTCCCAGTTGTCAAGGATGATTTCCGCGATTGTCGAGGATACTCCTGGGTTGACAACTGATGAGAAGTAAATTTGATCTGGAGCAGAAGAAGGCCAAAAGTCGTTGGCCAATCGTCCGGCCGGATGTCTGGTCCCTATTGGGCTGGACTATTTGAACTGCTGCTGTGCTAGGTTGTTTTGGGCACTGATTTAGACTCAACTATGGGCTAAAATTATCACCTGATTAAGCAAATTTATATACTCCAAAAATGTATTTAGAATAAGAAATTAGGTGAACAATAATGGAATAACAAATTAAGTTTTCAACCTATTTTTCTCTTCAAATAAATCAAAAACAGAATCCAATAAATCATCAAAATAATAAGTCCAACAATGTCTCCCTTTTTGATGATCGCACACCATGATGTTTTGATTTGTTTGGAGTAAGAAAAGCTCCCCCTCAAGTCATGCTCCCCTAAATAATTGCTCATACTAGATACACAAGTTTAGCACATTAGCAATAAATATGATTTAATCAAAGGCATGATATGAGACTAAGATAGCAATCCATAGATGTTTGAACATAACAGTTTTCCAAAACAAACATCATCATTATAAAAACAAGTTTTTCTTCATCATTTGAAACAAAACATTACCATAATTCTTCCCCTGTGACATTATCAAAAAATTAGAAATCACTACTTAAAATTGGGAGGAGAAGGAGGAAAGTGATAGTGATAGATGGCATCAACGTGGGCCTCAATATGATCAACACAGGTGTTAAGGGCGCTAAATTACTGAATCATTTGTTATTCCCAGGTGAGGCGTTGGTTGTAGCGGTCTTGTTCCATAGCTAAAAAATTCGTCCAATAAGCAGATGCTGTTGGTGAGTTGGTGGCATGGCAACTGGAGAATGATCTTGAGGAGCCTCCATAGAAATGTCAGGAACAACCATACTTGCTAGTAGAAACATCACCTCCTCCAACACGGTTGATGGTGTATTCACTGATATCGGAGGCAATAGGTAATTCTGGCTCCTTGTTAAATTTGACTTTGAAGTGTTTGAATAGCTTTGTCAAAAAAGCGCCAAAAGCTAATGATTTGTCACGCGATGTAGAAACAAGATCCATTTCCCTCATGATGATGTAGCATAAATCAAGAGGGTACCCAATCTCAAAACAATAAAGTAGATAGGCATTAAAAGTAGGAACAACATCATAATGATCGTCTTTTGTGAGTGACATTTTCTAATAAAAGCAGTGAAGAATGCGGAGATGGGGTTTAAGGTGTTTGGCTTGAAGGTTGGACCCGGTGGTTTTGCTAACACAAATGGTTATATAAACTTCAGTGATATTACCCACAATTTGAGCCATTTGTGCCTCAGTTTGGAAATAGATTTGGTGAGGACTAGTGTCAACATTGAGAATAAGTGACCAAAGTGTTAACATTAAACTCAATAAAATCGTCTTTCACATAGGAGTTACTGGTGTAAACTTCCTCATCAATAGCTGAAGATTGAAGGTGTACATAAAATAAGGCAAGGAGACGAGGATATAACTTTTTCGGCAAATTTGCCAAATTTTGCCAGCCATTGCTTCAAGTTTAGTCATTAAGAGAGCATTATACTGTGAGGCAAGATTAACGCAGCGGCCTGTAATGATGGATCGGGATGACATGGCGCCAATGCTTGCTCTCGAATTGGGGTGAGGAAGTCAGTAGTTGGATATTCTCGTGCTGGATGGGAAGACGGTCCTTCCTCTCTGGCTCGAGGCTTCTTAGTGTAAGGAGCCATAACTATGTGAAAACAAAACAGAACAACCATTTGACAAGTATATGAAAAAAAAAGATCAGGGGCCGTCAAATGAGTTTAACAATGGTAGGCATATATAAAAAGTTGAAATGTAGGGTCGCTAATTATTTATAAAAAAAAATAGAGATAGATAAAATTATTTCAGGTTGTGTGTAATTGACAAAAAAAAATTCTAGTTGCAAGAACTTGTAAGAGCCAAAAATAAGTAAAACAATGAGGGCTCATGTAGAGTGTTAAACAAAAATATCAGGTTTTATGCACTGATTGATAAAAAAGATACAAGTGGCAGAGTCAAAGAGTGTAGGATATGAAGGCAATTTTAGAGTTGATTTTTAGGCAAAATGAGAATGCATATGCTAAAGACAAATTATTAGTTTGATAAATATGATAAGGGCCAAATCAAAGAGGTGCAAAAATTAGAGACAGAATAAAGGAAAATATCAATGAGAAAAGATCAATGAGAAAAGATGAAATTATCCTAAATGTTGAGATATCAGGACAAATGTCTATATACCTAATATATATATATATATATAAGTGCATACATATATTGAGTCAAGGTATACACAGTTAAACCAAAAAAAAAAAACAAAACTTATACATGGCTTAAGCGAAATTTCAAGCACAGATTGAAAAGAATGAACTAAGCAGCAATCTATGCTATTCTAAGCAAATTATTCAAGTTGTAAACAAGTATGATGAAAAAATGACAACATTTTCAGTTTTGAACAAACCCACCATAGATCTATAACACAAGCAAAATCATGGAGTTTGAAACAAACAAAAAAAAAAATGAGGGAAAACAAGAAATGTAGGAAAACTTACTTGGATTTGTGCAAAGAGTTGATGAAAAATGTGATTTTAGAGAGGTTTAGAGAAAGACATATGAAGGGTGAAGAGCTAGGGCACAGAGTGACGAAGAAGAGAGGAATAAACTGGATAGAGCAGTTGGTTTGGGGAGTTTAAACGTTGTCCAGGTGGGCACCGGTCGACCGCCAAGTCAACCCCTCGGTTGTTCGCCTGGACGACTGGTTCGGTTGTTGTTTTTTTTTTTTTTTTTTAAGGGTTGTTGTGTTGCTGAAGGGAAAATCGGGAGCTACAGAAAATGATGAGGATTTAACACAAAAAAATAAGTCAATATATATGCAAACTCATATTAATCTCAAAATGCAGAAGAGATTAACTAGAGAAAAAAAAATGCTACAAAGTTGATAACGGCAAACTGTTAAGCAAAAGAGATGTATGAAGGATTTGATAACATTCAACTGATATAAATGTTTCCATATCAATGTAACAGTACACATACATCATTTTAAGAAAAAATTCAAGTTTCACAGTCACTACAAAACCTTTTAAGTAGAATTCGACATTCCAAGTTCGCCACGAATAAAATTGAAGTAATCTTGCTTAGGGGTCTTGTGAAAATATCTGCCAATTGATTGTCGGTGTTTATAAATTCAAGAACAATATCCCATTTTGAACATGATCTCTTAAAAAGTGGTGTCGAATTTCAATATGTTTTGTTCGTGAGTGTTGAATCGGATTTTTGCTTAAGTTGATGGCACTAGTATTATCACATTTAATAGGGATGTGACCATAATACAAATCAAAGGCCTCCAATTGTTGTTTCATCCAAAGTACTTGGGCGCAACAACTTTTGGAAGCTATATATTCAGCTTCGGCCACTGATAAAGTAACAGAATTTTGCTTTTTGCTAAACCAAGATACTAATGAGTTACCAAGGAAGTGACAAGTGTCACTGGTGCTTTTTCTATCAAGTTTACACCTGGCAAAAGTCGGCATCCGAGTAACCAATTAAATCAAATACAACACCTCTATGATAAAATAGTCCCAAATTTTGAGTGCCAATGAGATATCTAAAAATTCTTTTAACAGCACTAAGATGTGATTCCTTAGGATTTAATTGATATCTAGCACACATGCAAACACTAAACATAATATCGAGTTTACTTGCGGTTAGATAGAGAAGTAAGCTAATCATATCTCAATATTTTGTTTGCTCAATGGACTTACCCTTTCAATCCTTATCTAGTTTAATTGATGTGCTCATAGGTGTTCTGACTAATTTTGAATCATACATACCAAACTTTTTGAGTAGTTCCTTTGTGTACTTATCTTGGTTGATGTAAATCCCTTCCTTACATTGTTTGATTTAAAGTCCAAGGAAGTAATTTAGCTCCCCCATCATGCTCATCTCAAACTCACCTTGCATACTCTTAGGAAATTCCTTACACAAGGTTTCATTAGTAGCACTAAATATAATATCATCCACATATATTTGCACAATAAGTAAATCATCATTTTTTATTTTAATGAATGTGTTGTGTCAATCATTCCTCTAGTAAAACCATTTTCAATCAAGAATTTACTCAAACGTTCATACCATGCACGAGGTGCTTGTTTCAAACCATACAAAGCTTTTGAGAGTTTAAATACATGATTTGGAAAAACATGATCTTCAAAATCTGGGGGTTGTTTTACATAAACTTCCTCATTTATGAAACCATTTAGAAAATCACTTTTTACATCCATTTGATAAAGTTTGAAATCTCTATAGCATTCAATGCAAGTAACATGCAAATGACTTCTAATCTAGCAACCGGAGCAAAGGTTTCATCGAAATCAATACATTCTTCTTGATTGTATCCTTGTACGACTAGTCTAGCCTTGTTTCTTACAATTGTGCTGGATTTAACAAGCTTATTTCTAAAGACCCATTTTGTGCCAATAATGGAATGATCTTTAGGCCTTGGCACTAGATTCCAAACTTTGTTTCTCTCAAATTGATTGAGCTCTTCATGCATAGCCATCAACCAATGTTCATCAAATTCGGCTTCTTGAAAATTCTTTGGCTCAATCTGTGAAAGAAAAGCTAAGTTACCACTAATGTTTCTAAATGAAAAGCGAGTAGCAACACCTTTGGTGGGATCACCAAGGATTAAATCCTTAGGGTGTTTGTGAACAAGCTTCCATTCTCTTGGCAAATCGTCGTTGTTTCCTCCTTCTTCTTGAGGTAAGAGAATAGGTTGTTCAACCTCTTTGTTGAACTCACACGGTTGGTCCTCTTCTTTGTAGATACTTGAATCCTCCACATTTGGTTCCAAATCTATATCATCACTAGGAACTTGCTTTTGAGAAGAAATGTTAGTTTCATCAAATGCCACATGTATAGATTCTTCAACAACAAGAATTCTTTTATTAAAAACACGATAAGCTTTTCTAGTTAAGGAATAGCTAAGAAAAATTGCTTCATCATATTTTGAATCAAATTTACCTAAGTTGTCCTTGCCATTATTATGCATATAACATTTACAACCAACATGTAAGTGACTAATGTTGAGCTTTCTATCATGCCAAAGTTCATAAGAAGTCTTTTTGATAATAAGTCTAATCAATGCACGATTTAAAATATAGCATGCGGTATGAACGGCCTCAGACCAAAAATATTTAGAAAGATTATTTTCGCAAAGCATTTTTCTACTCATTTCTGCTAAAGTTCTATTCTTCCTTTCTATTACACCATTTTGTAGAGGGGTTCTAGGTGCTAAAAAATTATGTCCAATGCCATGCTCATCACAAAACAATTCAAAATTTTCATTTTCAAGTTCTCTACCATGGTCAGTTCGAATATTAGTAATAAGAAAACCATTTTCATTTTGAATTCTATGACAGAGTTTTGTGAAGGAAGAAAATGTTTCATCTTTGTGTGCTAAAAACATAACCCATGTAAATCTTGAATAATCATCAACAACAACAAGACAATAATGTTTACCACCAAGACTAGATGTCCTTGAGGGACCAAATAAATCCATATGCAATAATTGTGAAGGTGTAGATGTAGAAATATGAGATTTTGATTTAAAAGATATTTTGGTTTGTTTTCCTTGTTGACAAGCACCACAAAGTTGATCTTTTTCAAATTTGATTTTTGGAAGTCCAATGACCAAATCATTTATCACAAGTTTAGCAATTAAATTCATATGAGCATGACCAAGTCTTCTATGCCATAACCAATTATTATCACTATTAGCATATAAACATTTAACATCACTAGTATAGAGATCATTGAGATGAAAAACATAAACATTATCATCGCGATTACCAACAAATAGAGCATTGTGATCAATTGTGCTTTCAATTGTGCAATGTGATTTATCAAAAATAACACAATTACCTTTATCACATAATTGACTAATACTAAGTAGATTATGCTTAAGTCCATCAACAAGTAAAAAAATTTCAATGGAAGGGTTAGCAGAGATACCGATGCTACCAATACCAATGATTTTTCCTTTCTTGTTGTCTCCAAAAGTGACAAATCCTTCATCTTTGGATGATAGTGTAGTGAAGAAGGATTTATCTCTGGTCATGTGTCTAGAATATCCACTGTCAATGTACCACTTCCCTTCTTTAGTTTTGGACTTAAGGCAAACCTACAAAATGACAATCAAATGTTGGATTTTGATACCCATAATTTCTTGGGTCCTTCTCGGTTAGTTTTGTTAGTTCCCTTAACAATCCAAATTTTTTGTATTCCCATGTTCATATTCTTTTTGAATGAACAAGAAGATATATAATGGTCTTTCTTTCTACAATAATGACAAGTAATATTAGGGTGTGTCATGAGAGGTGCCTTTTCAAAAATTGTATTGAGATTCTTTTGTTTCTTAATAGGGTCATATCTAATGCCCGCCTTATCAAAAACACATCTTTGATTTCCAAGAAGCATACCTTTTACAAAATTTTCAAGTGTTTTTGTCAAATCATCACCATTGTTTTTCAAAGAAAATTTCTAATTAGAGATGGTGTCAAAATCATTTTTCAAAACAATTTTCTCTTTCTTTAATTCTTCTATATTACTAGATAAAAATGCAACCGATTTCTTTAATACATTATTTTTAGCACAAACTCTTCTAAATTCATCTTGTAATTCATAGATTGCACTCTCAAGTTCTTCATAAAGAGTAGTTACCTCATCTTGAGTAGAGTCTTCATATTCCAGAGCCATGAGACACAAGTTGGCTACTTCATTTTCAACTTCATCACTTGAGCTTTCATCTTCACTCTCTCTCCAAACTGCTACCATGGCCTTCTTGTTCCTTTTGTAGTCTTTTCCATGATTTTTCAATTTTGGACAATCCATCTTCATATGTCCAGAATTTTTGCACTTATAGCAAATAATAGGTTCTTTCTTGTTATCTTTGTTGTACTCTTTCTTGAAATGTCTTCTTCCTCCATGATTGTTTTTCTTGAAGCGCTTTCTGAGATTTCTACTAAACATGGCATAGCTTTCATCCTCACTGGAGTTTTCATTTCTTATTCATGGGATGAAGCTTTGAATGCAATACCACTTTTCTTTTATTTTCAACATCCTCATGACCTTTTATAGTGATCTCATGAGTCATAAGGGAACCCATGAGTTATCCAAGTGTGGAGAGATTCTTAGCTTCTATAATGGTGGTGACCTTTACTTCCCAATTCTTTGGTAAACACCTAAGAATCTTTCTCACCAACTCACTGTTAGTATAAATTTTGCCAAAAGATTTCAAAGAATTTACAATTTCAGTAAATCTAGTAAACATACTTGAAATAGATTCATCAGAGTTCATTTTAAACAATTCATAACTATGAACAAGCATATCAATACAAGATTCCTTCACTTGGTTGGTGCCTTCATACGTTATCTCAAGTTTGTCCCAAATTTCCTTTGCCGAATCACAACTCGAAATCCTATTATACTCCTTAGAGTCTAATCCACAAACAAAGGTGAGTTTGGCTTTGGCATTAGCTTGCAATAATCTGTGATCCCGCTTATCACATTCATCTTCAGTTTTAGGTACATTGATGTTGTCTACTAATTTGGTAAGGATTTTTGGACCTTTGGTGACAACAATCCACATGGCATAATCAATAGCTTGAAGGTATAAGGTCATCTTATCTTTCTAATGACTATAGTTGTTTCCATCAAATAAGGGTGGCCTATTGGTGGCTTGTCTATTAGCAATGCTAGTGCTAGCTAAGATTGCCATGGTCCGAAACCTCTCAGATGGTTAAATCTAAAGCAAGAGTCTAAGCTCTGATACAAATTGTTACCCAAAAAGACAACCTAAGAGGGGGGTGAATTAGGTTTATACAATTAAAAATAATAATACCCCAATAAAAATTACAATTTGTATAATAGATAATTAATTCCAAGTAGTAGATGAATATCTGTTAATGACAATGCTTAATAAAGAAATTTAACAGTGAGGTATGAAATCACAGAAAACAGATATAACAGTTAAGTAAAGAGATTAAGGAAGAAAAGACAAACAGATTTATAGTGGTTCAACTTCAACATAGCCTACATCCACTCCTCAAGCTTTACTTGAGATTTTCCATTATCTTCTAGCTTTACTAAGTGCTAGCAACCTTCACAAATGGAGCAATCCTCCATAGATTTTACAGAGACTATACCAAGTCTAAAACTTTGCCTTCTTTAGCTGATTCTCAATCACACTCAAAGAGTCAAGAAATCTGAGTGTACTACACTCTTACAATATTTGAATAATAGGTTTTTTTTTCACTAAAAGCATGAAATGAAACTTTCTCAAGAAATATTACATATATTAAAGCTCTGAGTTTATATCAGTAAAAGCTCTCACAGGTATATATGCTTAAGGCTAAAGCTCCCTTAAATTTCTAAAGGAAAAATGAAACCCAGGTGAAGAACACTTCAGAGAATAGAAAAACATGAGAGTGATAATTGATCAGAAAAAGTTTTTCTTGCTTGAGTTCTTTCTTTTCTAATTTGTTCAATAGAAACTCTGCTATTTAATAGGGAAGATCGTTGAACGTCGACTGTTGCGTGTGTGGAGAAGATTGAGTAAGATCTATTATACTCAAATTTGTATTCCCCATACATGATTAGATCTTCAGATATTCAATAGTTAAAAGATGATCTGATTGATAACAACTACTTTTAAAAAAGAGCCGTTGCTGTGCAGAGTAGTCGTCCACCCGATGTCCAAAATAAAATTTTATTCTTGAGGGATGTCCGCTCGAATGTCCTCCCGGATGTCTGGTAGGGTCCCGGTCGTCAAGGATGACTTCCGCGGTTGTCGAGGATACTGCTGGGTTGACAACCGGTGAGAAGCAAATTTGAACTGGAGCAAAACTGGGCCAAAAGCTGTTGGCCGGTCGTCCGGCCAGATGTCTACCCGGATGTCTGGTACCTGTTAGGCTGGACTGTTTGAACTATTGCTTGAACTGCTGTTGTGCTGGGTTGTTTTGGGCACTGACTTGGACTCAGCTATGGGCTAAAATTATCACCTGATTAAGCAAATTTATATACTCCAAAAATGTATTTAGAATAAGAAATTAGGTAAACAATAATAAATAATTAAGTTTTCAATCTATTTTTCTCTTCCAAATAAATCAAAAACAGAATCCAATAAATCATCAAAATAAATAAGTCCAACATTATTTAATTTTAAACAATTAATAGCAATCCCAATAAAAACAATCAATAACAAATCGGCACAACGATTTAACTTGGAAAAAATCACAATTGGAGTACCTCCAATTATGATAAAAAAAAATCACGGGCTAAAGCTACAAAACAATCCACTAAAAAGACAAAAAAGAATTACACAGGAGAATCCTCATTTACCTAACGAATCTTGCCCGAATTGAACTGATTCACCTCGGAATTGGTTTGTCCAATTTCAAATCCAGAACGCAGATGTTGAATCCACGGCGATGAGTCACTCTAGAGTCCACCAAAACTTCAGGCCCAAGTTCCCTGGAATCCACCGATGAATACCTTTATCTTTTTGTGAATGAAAGAACAAAACAATCCTTGATGTTTGTCAATATGTAGTTCGTCGGTCAATCGATCACCTTCTATACATCAAGGAAACTTATATATAAACACCCTCCAATATAGACCACTTTGTTTTTTTACTCCTCTCTGAGAATCTGGATGGGTTTAACCCTAAAAATAGCAAACAACACACTTTATCACTCAAATAATGTGAGTAAAGGCGGTGCTCACATATAGGCTATAACGGTTCCAGTTTAGATTCGACCCATTTCTTACTTTTGAATCCGAGAATTCATACACTTAACTGTTGTTCATCTCATTTTCATCTTGTTACTAGTTGAGTTTTGTTATTTGAGAGTTGTAATTGCATTTGGAACAGGTTTAGGAGTTAGTTTTTTAAAGAGTTATTGCCAAGATTTTTGCATGCTTGCTCGAGCGGTCTTTCTTGTGCTCGAGTGATCTTTTTCAATTTGAGCGATCTTTTACAGTCTGCAAAACTACTGGAAATGTGGCATCTTCGCTCGAGTAGTCTTTTTTGCGCTCAAGTAGTCTTTTGTAGGTTTGAACTTCAAGAAGGGGGTCATTGTGCGTTCGAACGGTCGTTTTGGCCGCTCGAGCGGTGTCACTTATTATGTCTGAGGCTCGAATGGTGTTTTGGGTCACTTGAGCGATCTGTATACATATTAGTCTGAGAGAGGGCCATTTTGAGTCACTTTTTCATCACTCTCTCTCTGGTTCTTGCACTCTAGCTCCAAATACACCCAACCCATTGGTTTCCTCACCCTAGCCCTTTGGAAAAAAAGGTTAAGTACGTTGAGGGCTTTGTTCTAATCAGAGAAGTTATCGTTTTCGGCTCTACCAAGTTTCTACCTTTTGCCCTCTCTTGTCTTCTACTTTGAGGTAGGGTTTTCTTCAACCTTCAATATGATTTTTAGCTTAGTTATTTGCTCTTCGAAAAGGGTTAGTGATTTGGGAATTTTTGGATAAACCTAGGATTTGATTTTGAAATTAAAAGAGGGGTTTTCCAAATGGGTTCTTAAAAAAAGTTGTGGGGATGTGTTTATGGTTGAGATATGTTAAAATGGTGGATATCCTTTCTTAAAATTGCTTTTGTAAGAAAAAAGGGTTTTGTTCTAAAATTTTGGATAATTGGACTTATAAAAGGAAATGGAAAATAATGTTGATTTTTGTAAGATCGAAACAGTGTTTATGTTGATGATGATGGTGGAGTTGCATATGTAATATCACTCTCATTGTAAAATGATGGAATTATATCTTTTGATTGTAAACTATCTGTTGTATAGAAATAATTATTTTGGGCTATCGGTGAAGGATAACTTTGATTATTGTAGAAATTGCATGAGGATTAGGTTAAATTGAAACAAATTTCTCATACATCTTGCATCAAGCATCGTTTCATAGTAAACATTGAAAATGTATTAAGTTTGTGAAAAATTGGTGAATACCTTGGTGAATTTGGTTAGGGGGTGTGGTTGTGGTTATGATGTTGGCATGTGTGTCCTTGGTGAAAGTCCAGAAACCCGCGCGGTTAGGTACCGATCCTTTTGGTTAATATCGGTAAAATAGCTTTAGTAGTGCTTATATAGCCTACTGGCATTCACGTACCTAGAGATTCCCAATGCTTATATCCACTGTTCTATTTTCTGTTATAAAAGGATTATTTTCATGAATTGATATATAATCTAGCATTGCATTTGTTTTGAGATGGAAAATGTGAAACGTTTGACAAACGACATGCACATCATTTACTTTATGACTTTGTTAAGATTCATATATTGTGTTAAAGTATCTCTACTGGGCTTTGACTTACCCTATGTGGAAAACAACTTTCAGGTACTGATGATATGCCTCTACCAAGGACGTAGCTTGGGAGAACTTAG